>BLSH010302448.1:72674-103787 GCA_018402905.1 Glandirana rugosa | reverse complement strand
GCTTAGCAACGAGGACTCAGGCCTCTTAAGCAGTTGCTAGAGATCAAGCGAAAGCATCTTCAGGTATCTTCTGGTAGGTACAGACCTTCATTGATGTTAAGGCATTATGGAGTCCTGTCCAGCTTATGCCTGACAACCTTTTATATGTAAGGTTGTCAAGCTTTTGCCGACAATGGTTACAAACGTGTTTATTCTCAATTTCTACCTCCAGATGGCACTCTGGTATCATACATGCCATAGGTTATATATGTCAGGCTGTCAAACTATTGTTTACGACAGTTACACAACAATAGACTGAACAACAGTCAATTAAAATGCAGCAATGGTATCTAAGTTCCCAAGTTCCCATTGTTTGAGGACAGCCTGTGTAATTGTTACCAATACATTTTCTTGCCAAGTATCCTCAAACAAACTCAACAGTGATTAGGTTTCATTGACTACAAAAAGCACTAGAGCAGCAGTTTAGTGGCGTTTATGAGCGCTTGTGGGCTTTATCGGCATCCAGCATTTTTTGTGGTCAGAAGAACGACTCCTGAACGCCAATTCAGGGCATTCAGATAACAGCCCTTAAATGCCACTGCTGTTAAACAACAAGTATCCATGTGTACATGGACACATAGGATAACATAAAGGGATGTTTATGGGCTGTTAAAAAAACACCCAAACGATCATAAACGGTCATTTATCAGCTTCAGTGTCATGGAGCCAAAAAGAAAACAGAGCTGTGACAGAGGAAGCTACACAAAGGTGTTTTTACAAAGATAATGTGGAAGATGGTAGAGCTTTGGGGAAGGGGAGGGCAGAGGAGACTTGTTTATATGCATGTGTGGGGTATGTGTGTGTTTTGTATGTGTGTGGTATGTGTGTGTTTTGTATGTGTGTTTTGTATGTATGTGTGTGGTATGTGTGTGTTTTGTATGTGTGTGTTGTATGCATGTGTGTGGTATGTGTGTGTTTTGTATGTACGTGTGTGTTTTGTATGTGTGTGTTGTTTGTATGTATGTATGTGTGTGGCATATGTGGGTGGTATGTGTGTGTTTTGTATGTGTGTGGTATGTGTTTGTTTGTATGTATATATGTGTGTGTGTGTGTATGGTTGTGGTATGTGTATGTTTTGTATGTATGTGTGTGGTATATGTGTGTTGTATGTATGTGTGTGGTATGTGTGTATTGTATGTATGTGTATGTTTTGTATGTGTGTGTTCTTTGTATGTGTGTATGTGTGTTGTATGTGTTTGTTTTATGTATATATGTGTGTGTGTGTGTGCATTTGGTATGTGTGTGTTGATTGTATGTGTGGAGGTTACAGCTGAGGAGAGGTGCAATAGTCAGTGAACATATGAATGGACTCTGTACCTAGAGCTCTCTTGAACACTGCATTACTTACTCCAGAACCCACATTTGTGTATGTAATGCACTCCAGAACCCTGCACTCTGTATGCAACGCACTCCAGATCCCTGCACTCTGTACATAACACACTCCAGATCCCTGCACTCTGTACATAACGCACTCCAGATCCCTGCACTCTGTACGTAACTCACTCCAGATCTACACTCTGTACATAATGCACTCCAGATCCATGCACTCTGTATGTAACACACTCCAGAACCCTGCACTCTGTGCCTAGCACTCTCTTGCTCTGTGTATATAATGCACTACAAAACCCTGCACCCTGTGCATAAAACACTCCAGAGCCCCGCACTTTGTACATGGCATACTCCAGAACCCACCTTCTTGTACATAACGCACTCCAGAACCCTGCACTCTGTATCTAGCACTCTCCTAAACTCTGCACCCATTAAGCCCCTCCTGCTGTTAAGAGTTTGGCCACACCCACTTTTGCTGTGGTACGTGCAGCACGCTGCCAGTCACTTTCTAACTTAAGTGTCCCTCATTCTGAAGTTCAAAAGTTGGGGGGTATACGAAGATGGGGAATTGCATGCCCCCAGGCGAAGGAGGGGACAGGGCTAATAATGGCATGCAGATCAAAATATATGTAATGTTTGTAGCATGTGTTTAACTACTTCAGCCCCGAAAGGATTTACCCACTTCCTGACCAGAGCACTTTTTGCGATACGGCACTGTGTCAATTTAACTGACAATTGCACGGCAACGCTGTACCCAAACAAAATTGATGTATTTTTTTCCCCACAAATAGAGCTTTACATAGTTAGGTTGAAAAAAGACACAAGTCCATCCAGTTCAACCAAAAAAAAAAAAAAACATTTATATATACATATATATATATATATATATATATATATATATACACACACAACCAAATAATCCCATATACAATCCTTCACCCACAGTTGATCCAGAGGAAGGCAAAAAACCCCACCAAAGCGTGATCCAATTTGCTATAACAGGGGAAAAAATTCCTTCCTGATTCCCCGAGAGGCAATCGGATTCACCCTGGATCAACTTTACCTAAAAATGTTAGTACCCAGTTATATTATTTACATTAAGGAAAGAATCCAGGCCTTTTTTAAAGCAATCAACCGTGCTGACCAAAACCACCTCTGGAGAGAGTGTATTCCACATTTTCACAGCTCTTACTGTGAAGAAACCTTTCCGTATTTGTAGATGAAATCTTTTTTCCTCTAGACGTAAAGAGTGCCCCCTTGTCCTTTGTAATGACCTTAAAGTAAATAACTCAACACCAAGTTCACTATATGGACCACTTATATACTTGTACATGTTGATCATATCCCCCCTTAATCTCCTCTTCTCAAGAGAGAATAAATTCAGATCCTCTAATCTTTCCTCATAGCTGTGCTCCTCCATGCCTCTTATTAGTTTGGTTGCCCTTCTCTGCACTTTCTCCAGTTCCCCGATATCCTTTTTTAGAACTGGTGCCCAAAACTGAACTGCATATTCCAGATGAGGTCTTACTAATGATTTGTATAGGGGCAAAATAATGTCTCTATCTCTGGAGTCCATACCGCTCTTAATACAAGAAAGGATTTTGCTTGCTTTGGAAACCGCAGCTTGGCATTGCATGCCATTATTAAGCTTATGATCTACCAAAACCCCCAGATCCTTCTCCACTATGGATTCCCCCAGTTGTACTCCCCCTAGTATGTACGATGCATGCATATTCTTAGCCCCCAAGTGCATAACTTTACATTTATCAACATTAAACCTCATTTGCCACATAGTCGCCCAATTAGACAGTGCATTGGGGTTGGCTTGTAAGTTGGAGACATCCTGCAAGGACGTTATTCCACTGCATAGCTTGGTGTCATCTGCAAACAATGAAATGGTACTTTTAATCCCAGACCCTATATCATTTATAAATATATTGAAAAGTAAGGGTCCCAACACTGAGCCTTGGGGTACACCACTGATAACCTTAGACCATTCAGAATAAGAATCATTAACCACTACTCTCTGAATTCGGTCTTTTAGCCAGTTTTCTATCCATTTACAAATTGATCTTTCCAAGCCTGTAGACTTTACCTTACACATTAGCCGTGTGTGGGGAATGGTGTCAAACGCTTTTGCAAAATCCAAGTATACCACGTCCACAGCCACCCCTCTGTCTAAGGTTTTACTTACCTTTCTTTTGGTGGTGTTTGATCACCTCTGCGGTTTTTAATTTTTGTGCAATAAACAAAAAAAGAGTGACAATTTTGAAAAAAGAACATTTTTTTTACATTTTTGCTATAATAAATATCCAAAAAAAATATATAAAAAATATTAGAAAACATTTCTTCCTCAGTTTAGGCCGATATATATTCTTCTACATATTTTTGTTAAAAAAAAATTGCAATAGGCGTATATTGTTTGTTTTGCGCAAAAGTTATAGCATCTACACAATAGGGGCTATATTTATGTCATTTTTATGCCATTTTTTTTTTTTTTTTTGCGATACGGCACTGCGTCAATTTAACTGAAAATTGCACAGTCATGCGGTGCTAAACCCAAACAAAATTGACGTCCTTTTTTTTCCCACAAACTGAGCTTTCTTTTGGTGGTATTTGATCACCTCTGCGGTTTTATTTTTTGTGCTATAAACAAAAAAAAAGCGATAATTTTGGAAAAAAAACACCATTTTTTTTACTTTTTTGCTATAATAACTATCCCAAAAAAATTTAAAAAAACAAATGTCTTCCTCAGTTTAGGCCAATATATATTCTTCTACATATTTTTGGTAAAAAATTGCAATAAGCGTATATTGATTGGTTTGCGCAAAAGTTATAGCGCCTACAAAATAGGGGATATATTTATGCCATTTTTATGGCATTTTATTATTAATTTTTTTTTGTTACTAGTAATGGAGGTGATCAGAGATTTTGAGCAGGGCTGCGATATTATGGCGGACTGATCGGACACTTTTCACACTTTTTTGGCACCATTGACATTTATACAGTGATCAGAACGATAAAAATACACTGTTTACTGTATAAATGTCATTGGCAGGGAAGGGGTTAACATTAGGAGGGTTTCAAAGGGTGTTCCCTGGGAGGTGTTTCTAACTGTCGGGGGATTGTGTTGACTGGGGGAGGAGAGAGAAAACTGTTCCCGATTACTGGGAACAGCAGATCTCCCTCCACTCTCTCTCTGGTCGGCAAGTGGTTAAATAGTAACAATAGTTGTGGTACACAGCAGCAAACTGAAGAGTTTAAAATTGGCCCACAAATATAGGGCTAACAGTGGCAAAGAAAAATTCTCTTGTGCTGGTGTCCGTGGTGTCAAAAAAAATTAAAAAAATGTCCCTGTGTCTGTGGTGTCACTAAAAGGAAAAATGTTCCTTTGTTGGTGGTGTCATATGTCCATGTGTCAGTGGTGTTGCTGAAAAGAAAAAAACACACAAAAGAAGTTACATAGTTGGCCTGGTTGAAAAAAAGACACTAGTCCCCACTATGTATCTAGTTCAAACAAAAGTGTATTTTAAAAATTTGTGTTTTGGCGCAGGCGCAGAGTGTGAAAGTGTATGCATTGACAAGGTGCTCGGGGATGCCATTAAGAAATAATAGCAGCAACTTATGCCTGCAAAAGGGCTGTGGGAGCATACGCAATTTTGTGCATATTCCTGCAATGCACAAATATGAATCTAGGGTAAGATAGAGAGGAGGCTAAGGAGGTCTAAGGAGGAGAGGGGAGGTCTGAGGAGGAGAGAAGAGGAAAGGTTGTTTTCCCCTTGTACTCACAGTAACACAGTGCCTGCAGAACGAAGGCAGTTTCACAAGACAAGAAGAGAGAGAAAGAAGTGCAGTCTGCCCTCACTATACAGCAGCACCAAGCTGAAATTGAACTGAGTCTCAGTGTGGGGTCCCTTCTGCCCCCCCGCAGGCTAGAGGGAGGAGAAAGTTGATTCTGATCTTCAGCAGCTATCAACTGCTGCCCCTACTGACAGGAGTGACTCTACAGTGACTCCTGTCATTGAGGAGCCAGACAAGTGGCTGCATTGCCAGCTTGCCCCTGTTCCACAGAGCACCAGAGGCATGTGCCTGCTTGGCCCCCTCTTTGTCCCTGCCCTTCTGACAGACCTCTTCTCTCTCAAAACTTCTGGCCAACAGCCTAGGACACAAGTTCCACCCAGATTAAATAGTGACTCCCACCATGCTTTTAAAAATAGGAGGCACAACCCTCAAATGGACCTCTACCTTCCTCCACTAGCCTATATCTGTGCATGTCAGACTGTGAGCAGTAAACTACCTATGTCATGAGATTAGGGCTGTGTGACAAGGACTGTTTTTGGTCTTTGTGACAGTTAGGTGCCTGGGCTGCAGTAGGTTGCTTTAGGACAGTTAGTTAGAAAAGAGTGTTTTAGTAAGTCAACCAAAGTGGCAAAGTTTTATTTTCTGGTTTTGTTTGCATGTGTGTTTTTCACCAAGACCTACTGTTTGCTGTGCCTCTTAGCTGTGCTATGGACTCATCCAGGGATTATTGCACACCCTGAATACCCTGCTGCACATATGGTGGAGGCAGTGCACATCTGTGTACACAGGTGTAGTTAAGGCCAGAGTGAAGGAGTTACTGAGACAGCTTGCTGTGACAAATGCAAATCTACAAAAGAACCTTGTGGCCAAACAACAGGCCCTGTAACAGAGCCTTGCAGTCCAGTAGAAAGGTCTGAAGCAGGCGAAGGCCTGCATAGGGAATTGCTAGTACAGGAGGAACAAAAATATGAAGAACAAATTGAAACCATCACGAAGCAGCTTCTGCAGAGAGTGATATACCATCTTTTTGGGTAAGCCACCTACAGATGATGACCCTCAGATGTTTTTGGTCACTTTTGAAAGGACAACTAAAAAAGAAAGTTGGCTTAAAAAACAGTGGGTGGGATTGGTACATCCCCCCTCTCTGTTATCTGGAGAGTCCCAAAAGGCTTACAATGATCTGAAGCCTGTGGAAGCAAGGAACTATGAGATATTGGCCCAGAAAACCATCCGCAAATGCATGACCCCATTAATATGACTAGGAAATGGCTACCAGAGCCTTTATCTGGACAAAAAATTGTGTAACGAGTGGTCATGCACAAGTATGGGTGAGCCATGGGGCCATGGGGGTCCGGAAACAGCAGACAAACTTGTGGACATATTGGAAAGGCACAAGGATACTGAAAATCTTACATCTTCTCTCAAAGACTCACAGCCTTTCCACCCCAAGACCTGACAATCTCCAGTTATGAGTAAGATTCCACCAAAAGATGCAGAAGGAGAGAGTAAAAAAGTGAGTCAGTAAGGAAGTGGAAATTGACTGTTCTTTCCATCCTGTGTGTCAGACTTATGCACCAATGCCACATTTCTGTTGCCCTTTTGTTCCCTTCCCCATGAATTAGGTCCCTTTTGAGAGGATAGCCATGGATTTGACTGGTCCTTTGTTGAAGTCTGCTAGAGGGCAACAACATACCTTCGGGAAAATGGGCTATGTGACCCGTTACCGGGAAGCGATTCCTTTCCAAAGCACCTCACCCAAAACAATATCCAAATATTTATTTCAGCTTTTTCAGCCACATGGACATTTCCAAAGAGGTCATAACTGATCAAGGCATCTCATTTATCTCATTTATCTCAAGGGTAAGTAAAGAGCTTTCCAGGCTTCTTAAGGTGACACAATAATGTACTTCAGTGTACCACCCTAAGAGAAATGGGCTAGTTGAAAGGTTTAACAAAACATTAAAGCTGATGGTAAGGAAGGTGATAAATAATGAGAGAAAGAATTGGGATTGTCTAATGCCTTACTTGATGTTTGCTATCAGAAAGGCTCGCCAATCATCCACATGGTTCTCTCTCTTTGAGATACTATATGGGAGGCACCCACAGGGGCTATTGGACATTTCCAGAGAAAATGGGAGAGTCAACATTCCCCTCATAGAAATGTGTTTGAGCATGTGGTACAAATGCAAGATAGAGTTGTGCACGTGATTCCTATTGTGAAGGAACATCTGTCCCAAGACCAATTGGCTCAGCAGAAGATTTACAATTGTGGTGCCAAGGTTTGTTCTTTTTGACCTTATGAAAGGGTGTTGGTATTGGTCCCCACGATGGAAAGTAAATTCCTAGCCAAATGGCAGGGCCCCTCTGAAGTGATGGAAAAAATGGGTTAAATGAATTATAAGAGTAAGGGTCAAATTGAAAACCCCATTGAATCTCAAAAGCCAGATGAGAGGCAATACATCAAAAAGTGAGAAAAGATGCTTGAACTGGGATATATAGAGGAATCCAATAGTGATTGGTCCAAACATTTTGTGTTAGTGCCCAAACCAGATGCCAGCTGACGGTTTTGCAATGACTGCCACCAACTGAATAAGATCAGTAAGTATGACACCTATCCCATGCCTCGCATTGACAAATTGATTTGACCAAAGGGTATTAGCAGATTCCCCTCTCTGAATCAGTAAGCCAAGGAAAAAACACATTTGTAACTCCAGATGGCTCCTTCCAGTATCAGAGTATTCACAGTCCCACTCCCCTTTACATCTCAGTCCCCTCTCTAAAGCAGTCCTACAGTGTCCTCATTTCCCCTTCACATCATAGTGTCTTTTTAAATGGGCGTGCCCCTCACAGTGCTCCTTTTTATCACAGTGCCCCTCACATCACAATGTCTGCAGATAACGGTGTGCCCAGGAAGACGTCCTTTGGAAACAAAATCGATCGGGCGGAGAGCTGTCTCACTACCACCGCTGAGTGTTTTTACCATTTTACAGCTGTTGTTTATCCGGATTCATGTGAGTTTAATTTATTTTTTAATAAATTGTTTTGTGTAAACGTTATTACACTATCTGGCCCATTTTTCCTTTGGGTACCGTGACTTCCCCGGAGTGGAGCGAACTGGTCGGTTCTGTGTTGTGTAGTACTTCCATTGAGTACACACCCTTGGAAGTGGCTTCAGATACCCCCACCAAGGATAGGAGAGGATCCAACTGAGCAGATCGAGTGTCCTGTAGATAATAGATCGGAGTGGCCCTGTGGAGGCCTTGATCCACACAGGTGTTTCTGACCTCCTATAATAAGAGGTCCAAGTGATCCGGTAAGGGCACAACTATCCGTGGTGGAGGCCTTTTCACTGTTGGGAATTGTGATGCATGTCGGTTCACCTTTCTGGAAGATCTAATCAAGGACATTCTTTCTACACTTTTCACTTTCTGCATTGGACTTGTTTTATTCACTGTCATATGGATGTACACTTGATTGGGGTTATATAAGTTCATTCACAACATCACTTCTTGTTATTTGTATTTTTGGATATTTTATTATGCTCACTTTTTGCTATTAATTTATTCTAAGTCCTTTACACAAGCGCAGCCTTATTTGTTTTAAATCTGCAGATAACGGTGCCCCTTTATATCACAGCGCCCCCTTTAATGCAAGCCTCCCCTACACAGCCGTACCTTCAGCAGAGCAGAAGCACTTATCAGTCTGGGTTTTCCTCTCCTGGGTCTCCCGCTCGACCGCTGCTGTCATCCTCACAGCAGGGCAGGGGGGTCTGCAGATCTGGATCGAGGGAAGGAGGTGCCCAACTTATTGTGTTAACAAGCAGTTACACCCACTTGTTAATTTGAAAATATTCCCGCTCTCTGTCCTGATCTGCAGTACCTCCTGCGCTGCTGTAAGGATGACAGCTGCAGCTGAGCGGGAGACCCGGGAGAGGACACCCAGCTGCTAAGTGGCAGCCACAATTCAGACAGGACTGTTACTCAGCCTGGGTCCATTATTTAGTGATCCCTAATCTATAGTGAAGATTGGGACTCAAATTCACCAAAGGTTCAGGCCATGTTGAACTATCTGAAAAACTGGATTTACAGCCAATCCAAAAATATGTACTGTTGGGCTAAAGGAGACAAAGGTGTTGATTTACTAAAGGACAATAGCCTGTGCACTTTCCAAAGTGCAATTGCACTCTGCAAGAGCAGTTGCTCCAGAGCTTAGTAAATGAGCAGAAGCCTTGCTGACTTCCTTTATCCAATCATGTGCAAGCAAAAATGCAATCGTTATTATTTTTCTTGCACGTGATTGGGTTCTCTTTGCAAATTGAAGCTTTACCTCATTTACCAAGCTCTGGAGCAACTGCACTTGCAGGGTCTATTTGTTTTTAGTAAATCAACCCCAAAGGGGGGTATACCATTGGGAGGTATAATAAAACCCCAGGTAAACAAACTTGATGCTATTCACAGTTGGTCATGCCCCACCAACAAGAAGTAGATTCAAGCATTTTTAGGGATCGCTGATTATTACCAGCATTTTATTCCCCACTTGGCTCATAGCCTGCTCCCCTGACAAATTGGCAAAAGAGAAGGAATCTGTCATGCTTAAGTGGCACCCTTAAGCAGAAGCCGTTTTTGAACCATTAAAACAGGTCTTGTGCGGTCAGCCAGTGTTGTACTCTCCTGACTTCTCGAGCGATTTGTGGCCCAGATGGATGTGTCAGACGTTGGGTTGGGAGCTGTATTGTGTCAGATTTGGAAGAGGGAAGAACACCCCATCATTTATCTAAGTAGGAAACTGAAGTCCAATGAAGGTAATTATGCCACCATTGAAAAAGAATGTTTAGCAGTAAGGTGGGCTTAGATCCCCCACTGATGCTGCTCCTACGTCAGAGTCTTCAACAACGCATTGCGTAGGGGTCCCAATGGTGACATCATCATGCTATATGGAAAGGGGTGCTGATCCGCATAGCTTACTGCAGGAGTGTGGACGACTCTTTCTACCCCCTCCCCTTCCTGCTGGATTATTACCACATTCTTTCCACACAGGCAGTAGAGAGTGTTATTTTATTTATTTATTTATTTCAGGTACTTATATAGGGCCATCAATTTACGTAGCATTTTACATATATATTGTACATTCACATCAGTCCCTGTCCTGAAGGATCTTACAATCTCAGGTCCCTAGCTCACATTCATACATACGCATAATAGGGCCAATTAACCTACCAGCATGTCTTTGGAGTGTGGGAGGAAACCAAATTACCCGGTGGAAAGCCATGCTGACATAGGGAGAACATCCAAACTTCAGGCAAGTAGCATTGGGGTTGGGATTCTTATGGCTCTCATCTTACTATATGTAAGTGCATTGGTGTTTTTGATTTATTTCAATAAATATACCATCAGCAATATGAGCTTTTTTTTGTTTTTCTTATGATCTGTCATGAAGGAGGGTGTGACAGAGGAGAATTAACCCCCTAAGGGGGCAGTGTCTTCAGTTCCCCTTTTTAATTTAGAGGGGCTAACGGTCCATCTAGAATATAAGAAAAGGAGGAGATGGTAGTATACTCACCCCTTAGGTATAGAAGTGCTTCAAAGAATTAAGAGGTCCAACAGTTCAGGTGAGCAGACACCTCACCATTAGAGAAAGCTTGCAGATTTTTGCACAAGATTACAAGAGTTCTTCCCATGAAACATCACTTGGTGGAATCACATTGGAATTTATTTTTAAATATATTGGTGTGGAGTGTTTTGCTTATAGAATGTTTAATCCATTTGTTTCTACTTTTTCTACTATATGTATATAGACTTTCTGGTTGCTTGCGGACACACATAGGTGTGTTCCATTAGTACACTATATTTTTCATTCATAATTCTATAAGCTGTGGTCATTATATGTTAAATGTATGACACATTTAGGTATGTTTTATTAGCACATTATATTTAGCATCATTGATTATATAAGTTGTGATCACTGATGTTACTTTGACTTTCCAAACGGAGTGCTGGCTTTATTCAATGAAATCAGAGACAGCCAGGAGGCTAGCATTCTTAGAAGGAGGTCACCACTGCTAGCCATCCTATTTCTTATACTGCAGGTTGTCATTGATGCAGTTGTTGTTCTTTATTTATTTATTTCAGGTACTTACTCTATATAGTGCTGTCAATTTACACAGCACTTTACATATACATTGTATATTCACATCAGTCCCTACTCTCAAGGAGCTTACAATCTAAGGTCCCTAACTCACAGTCATACATAAACATACTAGCGCCAATTTGGACAGGATTCAATTAACCTACCAGCATGTCTTTGAAGTGTGGGAGGAAACCAGAGTACCCGGAGGAAACCCACGCAGGCACAGAGAGGACATGGAAACTCCAGGCAGGTAGTGTCATGGTTGGGATTCGAACCAGCGACCCTTTTGCCGCTAGGCAAAAGTGCTAACTACTACACCACTGTGCCACAGAGAGGATATCTTTCCAGCAGGGTTACAGTCTACATCAAAAGATGTTTAGAAGAGTGCAGAAGGTTTATCATTTCTGATGATGTTTTTATTGCTGTCCATGTCTTCCTGTCCTGTGACAACAGCACCCCCTATTTCTTTTTTTAAGGAGTTATAGGGATAGCAAATGAGGAGAATTCCTCCAAGTTAAGGTACATGGGTATAAAAATATAAAAAAATAAATAAAAAGCTTTTTTTCCATTTTAGCCAAAACAAAACAAAAGCTTTTTTCTGGAGATAAGTCAACTTTAATACATTAGAAAACATGGCACATAAATTATTGCAAGTACATAATGTACAATTTAAAGAGGCATCTAAATGTTTTTGTCTGCTTAACAAAACTAACATTTTGATTAAATTTTAACCTGCCGCATTATTATAAAAATAACATATAAGAAAAGGTTATACTAAAAGATAATTTCCAATATTTGATTTTAATTTCATTTCTACTTTCTACTAATTAAACCTTACTGTTTTAAAAACAACGGTAACATCTGTATATTACATTATAGGTTAGTCTTTAATTCTCATCTATTCTATACTTACCCCACTAGATGGCAGAAAAGATCTTTGTAAGTGAATTTAAACCATCAGCCTTAACAACAAATAATTCTCAGGATAGAAATTTAAAACTGCAACAACTCTAAACTGATAACACAGTCATAAGTATTTATTTCATGTAAAACATGTTTATATATACTGTAAATAGAAGAGAGCTTTAAACAAGATGTAAAATAGAACACACCATTTAAATTCTAACCAGCCAGCATACTTATTTCCCATGTAAACTATATAAGTTACGTTCTTTGATTATTAGAAGAGAAGTATGTGCAAACCTTATTTTTTGGTTATACTTCTCTTTGGGTTCTCAATAGTATATTTACTAACGAGGCCGCTGATATAGAAAAATGATTGTGTCTTATTCTGAGCTTTTTTTTTGTAAATGAATAGATTCAGGATTACTTAAAGTGGAAGTAAACCCTCGTATCATTTTCAGCCAAGGAAGCTGCAATCTTGGCCTCTGTTTAATCTACAACTGCCATGATGCTGCACATGTGATCAGCTATGACACCAGCCATTGGATGGTTTGACAGTTTGGTTTAGAGCACAACCAATGGGAGTGTTACATTTCCGGCACGTGCCGGAAAAGTGACTGGTTTTTAAACTGTTAAATGCATGGGTTTACTACCACTTTAAACACTGGTTGAGATATGTTATCAACCACATAGGAAGTAGGTTGTTTTTAATCAATCAGCTAACTCATAGCTGTACAATTTAAGAAGTACTCCCATTAGGTAGCAGCAAAGCAGGAAGCAGAGCCTGCATAGGTAACAAAAATGACAAATCATATATAGGAACAAAGTCTTTAAACATTAACATATATTGAGAAGACTAGATACATCAAGCTGTTCTCTTTTATATGTACCTATATTTCTCAAAATAAATAAATAAAAGACTGTACATCAAAAGCAGCAAGTAATAATGTGCACATGTCTTGTTATGACCCACTTTTCTCCTGGATACGTGCAGTTCTTTGGCAGACTGATAAGACCAACTTAAAACTTTGTGAATTCTTTTTGAATAAGCCAGCGTGTATGCATTGCAAAAATGTGTGCAAATCCTAAAAACACGTGCACTGCAACAATACAAGTCTGTCTGAAATCAAATACATCTGTATGTGTACTGTAAGCTGGTCATTTGGGAAAGACTGGAATTCTTGTTTAAAGGGCAACTGAATAATACATACATGCCTACACAGAGTAAGAAACCATAGGAACTCATTTATGAATATCAGGGAAAGCATATCTGCCAATCTAAGCACTAATTTTGTTCAAGTGAATTTACATTTTAAATGGAAAGTTGTGTTGGGTTGATATGAGAAATTAAATAAAACAATAAAAGACAGCAATACTGCGGAATAAGTGTTTTGCCAAAGGAAGGAAAACTCCTCCAGCTTCCCTCCTTGGATTCTGCCTGGTTCAAAGTGTTAGAGGTAAATCTATTGGTTTAAAAACACAGAAGGAAAAAGCTATATGCATTAGGGGTTACCTGTTAACAGATTTATTAGCTTTATTAGATAAAATATGGCATAAATGTACTCATAAATTGCTGTAAACAGGAAAAGCAGCTGAGATTATATTTCAAATGAAAAACAGTTTTATCTTTTGTAGCCAACGGCCCCCTTAGGGGTGGCTGGTTAGCGTGGTTCACCTGCTCACAACTGCATACCTCCCAACTTTCTGAGATGGGAATGAGGGACACCTATTAGCAAAGTATGTAGGTTTAGGACACACCACCTGCCACCCACCAATTAAAGGAGAATTGTACAAAAAATTATTAAACCCACAAGAGCTTTTTTACCACTGCTATTGCTTTTATGTTGGCTTTCGGAATTTACAAATGCAGCAATTTAGAAATTGGATCAAAGGTTTAGCACTGTAAAACACTTTTTGATAACTAATTAGTGCATTTTATATACAATTCTATAGATCAGATTAAAATGAGGGACAGATGAGGAGGAAAGAGGGACAGAGGGACTTTGTTCCGAATGAGGCTGTGAATGCAGCCTTAATGACTGAGCCTCTTTTTGAGATTTGGTGTTTACAAGTTAAAATCAGGGGTTTTTTCTTGCTAGAAAACTACTTAGAACCCCTAAACATTATATATTTTTTTCTGACATCCTAAAGAATAAAATGGCGGTCATATTTTATGATTTCTATTATACTTTATGTCACACCGTATTTGCACAGCGGTCTTACACGCGCAATTTTTTTGGAAAAGATACACTTTTTTTTAAAATAACCACTTCAGCCCCTGGAAGGATTTTCCCCCTTAATGACCGAAGCACTTTTACAATTTGGCACTGCGCTGCTTTAACTGCTAATTACACGGTCATGCAATGCTGTACCCAAACCAAATTTGCGTTCTTTTTTCCCACAAATAGAGCTTTCTTTTGATGGTATTTGATCACCTCTGTGTTTTTTATTTTTTGCGATATAAACAAAAAAAGACCGAAAATTTTGATATTTCTACTTTTTGTTATTAAAAAATATAAAATAAACTCAATTTTAGTCCTACATTTTTCCAAAATGTATTCAGCCACATTTCTCGGGTAAAAAAAAGTCAATAAGCATATATTTATTGGTTTGCGCAAAAGTTATAGTGTCTACAAACTAGGGTACATTTTCTGGAATTTACGTAGCTTTTATTTTATGACTGCCTATCTCATTTACTGAGGTGCTATAATGGAAGGGCAGCACAAACCGCTCCCCAAATGACCACATTCTGGAAAGCAGACACCCCTGAGAGGCATGTTGAGCCCATTGAATATTTTATTTTTCTGTCACAAGTGGTTGAAAATTGACAAAGAAAAATATTAAACAAAGTTGTCACTGAAATGATATAGTACTCACACATGCCATGAGCATATGTGGAATTACAATATGGAAAAAGAGTGTGGTGTGGCGCTGCCAATTATGTGTATATATATATTGGTTTGTATGAGAAGACAAAAGACTGCTGCCCTCACTGAAACACCCTTTGGATGTTGGATATGTGGAGAAAGTAACAAAAGTGAGTGTGGCGCTGTCTATACTTATGTGTTTCCACAAGGGATCTTGTTGTTTGCCGGGTGGGATCAATAAATATTGCTGCTATGCCCTTGTGTTGTGGTCTGGATATGTGTCTTTAAATAGCAGGGATTTTACTTTAAAAACGTGCTCAAGTAAAAACGTGCTCAGAGTAAATAAATTAATTAAAACTGCTGATGTTGTGTCACTTATAATTAAATTATATATTCAAAATCCTTCAAGTGGAACCAAGTGAAACCGGGTGTGCAAACGGTGCAAATGTGCAAGAAAATGCAAAAAAAAAAAATAAAATCAAAAATCAAACCTCACAGGTATGCTTCCTAACTCTCCATGTGGGAGTGTAGGTCTGTAATGGAGGACAATGAGACAGCACCTTCGTAAGACTGCTTGCTCCCGTCTTTCTCCGTCAAACAGAAGGAAGGGGGACCCCTCAGGTCAGCCCCAAATACCCATGGAGGTCCACATATAGTAAGAGAGAGAACTCAATGTGAAAGTAATGCTGGCAGTGGTATTAGTAAATAGTATACACTCACACTCACACTCCGATGACGTCGCTATGACGAAACGCGTAAGGCGGAGCCAGTGAGCATCATTTGCACTTCCGGTTTTGGTGGAACACAGGAAGCCACAACGATCCACCTGTCTGACTTCTCTTGGAGACTTCCTCAAAACACAACTGTGAGTGTATACTATTTACTAATACCACTGCCAGCATTACTTTCACATTGAGTTCTCTCTCTTACTATATGTGGACCTCCATGGGTATGTGGGGCTGACCTGAGGGGTCCCCCTTCCTTCTGTTTGACGGAGAAAGACGGGAGCAAGCAGTCTTACGAAGGTGCTGTCTCATTGTCCTCCATTACAGACCTACACTCCCACCTGGAGAGTTAGGAAGCATACCTGTGAGGTTTGATTTTTGATTTTATTTTTTTTTTTGCATTTTCTTGCACATTTGCACCGTTTGCACACCCGGTTTCACTTGGTTCCACGTGAAGGATTTTGAATATATAATTTAATTATAAGTGACACAACATCAGCAGTTTTAATTTATTTATTTACTCTGAGCACGTTTTTACTTGAGCACGTTTTTAAAGTAAAATCCCTGCTATTTAAAGACACATATCCAGACCACAACACAAGGGCATAGCAGCAATATTTATTGATCCCACCTGGCAAACAACAAGATCCCTTGTGGAAACACATAAGTATAGACAGCGCCACACTCACTTTTGTTACTTTCTCCACATATGTGGAATTACACCCCAAAATACATTCTGCTGCTTTTCCTGAGTACAAGGATACCACACATGTGAGACTTTTTGGGGGCCTAGCCACGTACAGGACCCCCAAAAACCTATCACCACCTTCAGGATTTCTAAGGGCGTAAACTTTTGATTTCACTCCACACTACCTATCACAGTTCTGGAGGCCATGAACTGCCCAGATAGCACAATTAACGACCCCATTTTGGAAAGTAGACACCTCAAGCTATTTGCTGAGAGGCATGTTGAGTCCATGGAATATTTTATATTTTGCGACATGTTTTGGGAAAATTAAATTTTTTTCACAAAGTTGTTACAAAATTATATATTGGTCAAACATACCATGGGTATATGTGAAATTACACCCCCCCCCCCAAAATACATTCTGTTGCTTCTCCTGAGTACGGCATACCATATATGTGGGACCTTCTGGCGGTCTAGCCGTGTACAGGACCCCAAAAACCAAGCACCGCCTTCAAGCTTTCCAAGGGCGTAAATTTTTGATATCACTATCACAGTTTCGGAGGCCATGAAATGCCCAGATAGCAGATCCCCCCCCCCCCCCCCAAATGACCCAATTTTGGAAAGTAGACACCCAAGCTATTTGCTGAGAGACATGTTGAGTCCATGGAATATTTTATATTTTGCCACATGTTTCGGGAAAATGACAAAAGGTCTTTTTTTTTTCACAAAGTTGTCACTAAATGATATATTGCTCGAACGTGCCATGGGTATATGCAAAATCACATCCCAAATCCCAAACTTCTCCTGAGTATGTGGATACCACGTATGTGAGACTTTTTGGCTGTCTAGCCGCGCACAGGACCCCGAAAACCAAACACTGCCTTCAGGCTTTCTAAGGGCGTAAATTTTTGATTTCACTCTTCACTACCTTTCACAGTTTCAGAGGCCATGAAACGCCCAGACAGTACAACCCCCCTCCCCCCAAAAGACCCCATTTTGGAAAGTAAACACCCCAAGCTATTTGCTGAGAGGCATGTTGAGTATTTTGCAGATCTCGCTTCTTGTCACAACGTTTTGAAAATTGAAAAAAGAAAAAAAAACATTTTTCCTTTTCTTTCTTCATTTTCCAAAACAAATGAGAGCTGCAAAATACTCACCATGCATCTTAGCAAATACCTTGGGGTGTCTACTTTCCAAAATGGGGTCATTTGCGGGGGGGGGGGGCGGTGTTGTGCTATCTTGACATTTCAGGACCTCCGAAATTGTGATAGGTAGTGAGGATTAAAATCACAATTTTACGCCCATAGAAAGCCTGAAGGCATACTTTGGATTTTGGGGTCCTGTATGTGGCTAGGCTCCCAAAAAGTCTCACATATGTGGTATCCTCATACTCAAGAGAAGCAGCAGATTATATTTTGGGGTGTAATTTCACATATACCCATGGCATGTGTGAACAGTGTATAATTTAGTGATGACTTTGTGAAAAAAGAAAGTCCATATTCCCGAAACATATGAGAAAATATAAAATATTCCATGGACTCAACATGCCTCTTGATAAGTAGCTTGGGGTGTCTATTTGGGGAGGTTTGGAACTGGCCTGGCATTTTATGCCCAACATCACCCACTCTTCTAACCACTTATACCACCAAGGCCTTTCTGACACTTTTTATTTACATGAAATTTTTTTTTTCTTTGCTAGAAAATTACTTTTTTTTACATTTTTAAGCAGAGGCCCTACAGATTAAAATTGTGGGTGTTGCAAAAAATTTTTCGCAAAGTATTTGCGCAGCGATTTTCTAAACGCAATTTAAAAAAAAAACACTTTTTTGAATTCTAATGCACAAAAACACACTATATTGCCCAAATGTTTGGTGAAATATAAAAGACGATCTTAAGCTGAGTACATAGATACCAAACACGACATGCTTTAAAATTACGCACACCCGCGACAAACTATATACATTTTTAAAAGCCTTTACAGTTTACCACTTTAAATTTACAGAGGAGGTCTACTGCTAGAATTACTGCCTGTTCTGACATTCACGATGATACCTCACATGCATGGTGCAATTACTGTACGACACGAGACCGACGCTTGCGTTCACCTTTGTGCATGTGCATAGGGAGACAGGGGCGCAATTTTTTTAAATTATTCATTATGCATTTATTTTATTTTTACACTGTCCATGTCATTCTTTTTTTTTTTTAATCATTTTTGTCATTATCACAGGGAATTTAAATGAATTTAAATGATAAAAATAGGTAGTGGCAGATGTGACAGACAGCCCCTGTCAGTGATAGATGGGGTGTATCTGCCAAGCAGGATTTTGAGGTTCTTAAGATAAAGGAGTGACAGTGAAAGGTCTGTAGGCAGCAAGGGGTTAAGCACTGGCCACACCTTGCTTCTGCATCTGGGGTATAATTTTGACTTACCTGAGTGTAATCAGTGTTGGCGCTGAGAGAGAAGGAGCAGGCTCTGAGGGAACAGGCCTGCAAAGACTGAAGCAGACCCAGTGAGGTCTATCTGTTAGCCAGGAGTTTTTTTTTCCTGTAGTGGACTTTTGTTTGGGACTGTTTTTCTACCCCTGCGAGGGAAACCTTTCTGTTACATTTTTTTGCAAAATGAATCAAAATGGGCAGCAAGCCCTTAACCTGACAGATGGCTGGACTACATGTTTGGGAACCTCTTCACTTGAAGCTGATCACCCCATAATTGGTGGAAATGGATGCATGCACGCCCTCTACTGATTCCCACTGAAAGGCAACACTGTGTACCTGTTGTTAAAAAAAACTGCATTGAAATCAGTTGTGTGAACGTTGTGTCAGCGGTGTTAAAAGGACAGCAGTGCATATATACCACTTAAAGGCACAGTGTACTGCAGTGTAAGTGTGAATTTGTAGCATGGAGGAATTGGTAAAGTCCTTGCTCCAGAGTAATGCCGCACAGCAACAGGCTTATAAGCAAGCTACTGCTGCACAGCAAGAAACTATTAGACAATTGGTGTCTCTGCACCAGCAAGCCCAAGTAGCCAGCCTGCAAGCTGTGACTGCAATGGCCCAGGCAAATGGGGCTCAAGTGGCTGCTTTGGCTCAGGCAGCTGAGAAAGACTGACAGGCCTTAGCAGAAGTACTCCAGCGGATGCCAGCCCAGACTGCAAATGTCTCCACTGGGTCCCCTTGTGACACCCTGCCAGGGACCAAAAGTCACCTTCTACAAAAAATGACATTCCAGGATGATGTGGAAGCCTTCCTATGTACTTCTGAGAGTACTGCTGAGGGGAAGGCCTGGCCTAAAGACCGCTGAGCTGCGCTGGTGGCCCCACTGTTAGCAGGGGACTCCCAAAAGGCATACTTTGACTTGTCCGCTAAGGATCCCTGAGATTATCACAAACTAAAAGCTGAGATCTTGCGGCGTCTGACAGTCACCGCGGCAGTAAGAGCACAGCGAGTACACAGCTGGAGTTTCAAGGCAGATGGATCCCCCTGCTCCCAAATGTATGACCTAATCAACCTGGTCAAACTGTGGCTGCAGCCTGAGATACTCACAGGACCCCAAATAGTGGAAAGAGTTGCAATGGATCGGTTCCTGAGAGCGCTACCTCCTGAGCTGCAGAGGTGGGTGAGGCAATCTGATCCAAATTCAAAGGATGTTCTGGTTGAGCTGGTGGAATGCTACTTGGCGGCAGAGGACCTGGACGCTGGGTCTGCAGTTTCACGATCCCTGATGGTCAAAAGACCCCCTCCTGTATCCACCCAGTCAACCCCAGTAACACAGTTGGTAAAGCCAAAAAGAGGAAGTCCTGAAAGGCCGGCAAGAATGGTCAGAGCATCACCCCCTGTTGAAAGACCCCATCTGGGAAGTCCCAGAGGAACCTGTGGGCATCTCCAGTGTTGGTGGTGCAATGAGTGGGGTCACATCGCTGCCAAGTGTCCCTTGAACCCTGAGCCTATGGAATGTGACGTAGTTCGATGCATGTCCCTGTTTGCTTGCCCGGGCCTGGTCGCTGATTTGGACATGCCAAGCTCTGTTGTAAAGATAAGGGGGAAAAGTGTATATTCCCTCATGGACTCTGGTCACCCTGGTCCATACCCAGCTGGTGGACCCTGAACAGCTGACCCAGCGTCAGGTAGGAGTGGTATGTGTGCATGGAGACTGTAAGAAATACCCGACAGTGCTGGTGACCTTTGAAGCCAGCTCAGGATCTGTTTTCTATGAAGTGGATGTGTCCCCTATTCTGTTGCACAGTGTAATATTAGGGAGAGACTTTCCACTGTCCCAGGAACTTTGCAGTGTGAAAGAGAAGGGACTTGAGCCTGGACTTCCTAGTGGGACTGAAAGGGGGAACCCCAACCCCTTTGAACCAAAGGTTGATGAAAATGCTGTAGGGGTGACCACTTATGAAAATGTGTCTTTTCCCCTAGCAGTCTATGGAACCGGAGGTGACCCCTGAGACCCTAGAGTTGCCCAGCGTGCCGGAGCTAGAGGTTTCTTGGTACAACCTTACAGTTACAGGATCCTACTCTTGTACAAGCCTGGAAAAATGTGAAGGTAAACAATGGGACCCCGGTAGCCCAGGGCTGGAAAATGTATTTCCTCATATGGCCTTTAACCATGACATTTTGTATCGGGTTGACAAAATTCAGGGTGAGGTTGTGGAACAACTCGTGGTGCCTGGCCCATATAGGAGGACAGTGCTGAAGCTGGCCCATACACATCCCCTGGGGGGCCATCTGGCCTATGAAAAGACAAAAGAACATGTCGTACAGTGGTTCTTCTGGCCTACATGCAGACGTGAAAAACTATTGTGAGTCATATCCTGAATGTCAAAAGGTAGCCCCTATGCCCCATTACCGTAGCCCACTGGTACCATTGCCTGTGATTGAGATTCCTTTTGAGCGAATTGCCATGGATCTGATAGGGCAAGTAGTTAAGTCTGCCAGAGGCTATCAGTACATCCTAGTCATCATGGACTATGCCACCCGGTATCCCGAGGCTGTTCCCTTAAGAAACACTTCCTCCAAGACCATCGCCAAAGAGTTGATCCACATGTTTACCTGTACCGGGATCCCAAAGGAGGTTCTAACCGACCAAGGGACTCCCTTCATGTCAAAGGTGATGAAAGAATTGTGTAAATTGTTCAGTATTAAGCATTTGCATACTTCAGTTTACCACCCTTAGACAGATGGGTTAGTAGTACGGTTTAACAAAACCCTCAAGAGTATGCTTAAGAAGGTGGTGGCTAAAGATGGGAGAGATTGGGATTGTCTACTCCCATATCTGTTGTTCGCCATTAGAGAGGTCCCACAGTCTTCCATGGGGTTCTCACCCTTTGAACTCCTATATGGGAGGCATCCCAGAGGGTTGCTGGACATTGCTAAAGAAACTTGGGAGACTGAAACTACTCCCTACCAGAGTGTCATTGAACAAATCTCATATATGCAGGATAGGAATGCCTCAGTAATGCCCCTGGTTCGAGAACACATGCAGCAAGCCCAGGAAGCAAGGAGATGAGTATACAATAGGTCGGCAAAGTTTCAGACTTTCCATCCGGGGGATAGCATACTTGTTTTAGTCCCTGCGGTGGAAAGTAAGTTCCTAGCTAAGTGGCAAGGACCCTATGAAATACTGGAAAAGGTTGGGGAGGTAAACTATAAGGTATAACAACCAGACAGGCGGAAGAATGAGCAGATCTCTCATGTAATATTAATTAAAGCATGGAAAGACAGGGAAGCTCTCCTAGCCCTGGGTGATCAGCCACTTAAAAAAGAGAGAGGCATAAGTGAAGTTCAGATACCTGAGTTCATGTCGGTGTCCCAACAGCAGGAGGTGAGGGGGTTTTTACAGTGCAATAAAGACTTCTTCTCAGACTTACCCGGCTGCACAGATGTAATTAAACATGACATTGTCACTAACACAAGGTTCGAGTACGCCTTAAGCCTTATCATATTCCAGAGGAGTGTAGACAGGCAGTAGACGGGGAAGTTCAGAGGATCTTCGACCTTGGGGTAATAGAGAGGTCTAAAAGTGAATGGTGTAGTCCTATAGTCTTGGTTCCCAAACCAGATGGGTCCTTAAGATTTTGCAATGACTTCCGGAAACTGAATGAGGTGTCAAAATTTGATACATATCCCATGCCCCGGGTTGATGAATTAGTGGAGAAGTTGGGCCCCGCCAGGTACATAACCACTCTGGATCTCACTAGAGGGTATTGGCAGGTTCCTCTGACAGAAGAAGCAAAAGAGAAAACCACTTTTGCAACACCTGATGGGTTATGGCAGTATGTGCGGATGCCCTTTGGGTTAAATGGAGCTCCCGCTACATTCCAGCGGATGATGGATGAGATCGGTATTCTGCAGCCTATCTAGATGATGTCGTTATTTGGAGCACAGATTGAGAAAGTCATCTACCCAAAGTTCAGGCTGTCATAAACTCCACCAAAAAAGCTGGCTTAACCGCAAACCCAAAGAAATGTGTCATAGGGTTAGAAGAGGCCCGGTATCTGGGGTACACCATTGGGCGGGGACTAATCAAACCCCAGATCCATAAGGTAGAAGCCATTAAAGACAGGCCTGCTCCGGCCACCAAGAAACAAATGAGAACCATTCTAGGCATGGTTGCTATTATCGAAGATTCATCCCAAACTTTGCCACAATGGCAGCACCTTTAACAGACCTCACCAAGGGCAAAAGCTCCTCGGTAGCCCTGTGTAAAAAGCCTGTGACCCCAGACTTTAACAAAGAGTTTGTGGTCCAGACCGATGCCTCGGGTATGGGTCTGGGGGCTGTCTTGTCACAAGTGGTAGGTGGAGAAGAACACCCGGTGGTCTTTTTCAGTCGGAAGCTGAACCCGGCAGAGCAAAATTATAGTATTGTGGAGTGAGAGTGTTTGGCCATTAAGTGGGCCTTAGAGGCTCTACGGTACTACTTGCTGAGGCACCACTTCCAACTCATAACAGACCATGCCCCCCTAAAATGGATGTCCCAAGCTAAGGACCGTAATGCAAGGGTTACCCATTGGTTCCTGGCGCTCTAAGATTTCTCTTTTAAAGTGGATCACAGGGCGGGTTGTAACCAGAAAATGCAGATGCCCTTTCCAGAACCCACTGCTTGATAGCCAATGTTCAAACCCATGGGTTCAAACAGAGGGGGGAGGTATATGACAGACAGCCCCTGTCAGTGATAGATGGGGTGTATCTGCCATGCAGGATCTTGAGGTTCTTAAGATAAAGGAGTGACAGTGAAAGGTCTGTAGGCAGCAAGGGGTTAAGCACTGGCCACACCTTGCTCCCCCACCTGGGGTATGATTTTGACTTACTTGAGTGTAATCAGTGTTGGTGCTGAGAGAGAAGGAGCAGGCTGTGAGGGAACATGCCTGCAAAGACGGAAGCAGACCCAGTGAGGTCTATCTATTAGCCCGGAGGTTTTTTTTTCCCTGTAGTGGACTTTTGTTTGGGACTGTTTTTCTACCTCTTTCTGTAGTACTTATTAGCAGAATGAAAAAACTAGTGGAAAAAAATGACGTGTTCAAAAGACTCATTAGGCCTCATCGATTATACGTTGGGGTGTTTACTTTCCAAAATGGGGTTTTTTGGGCGTTTCCATTGTCCTGGTGCTCCAGGATCTTCAAAAGTGCAAGAGCTAGTCAGGAAATTAGATGTGTAATTTATGTCCCTAGAAGGCCTAATGGTGCTCATTACATGTTGGGCCTCTGTATGTGGCCAAGCTGTGTAAGAGTCTCACACATGTGGTATTGCCATACTCAGGAGGAGTAGTAGAATGTATTTTGGGTTGTAATTTGTGGTATGCATATGCTGTGTGTAAGAAATAACCTGTTAATATGACAATTAAGTAGGAAGAAAAATCTTCATTTTGCAAAGAATAGTGGGTAAAAATGCCAACTTCAAAAAACTCACCATGCCTCTTACTAAATACTTTGGAATGTCTACTTTCCAAAAATGGGTTATTTGTGGGGTATTTGTACATTCCTGGCTTGTTAGGGTCTCAAGAAATGAGATGAGACAGTCAGCACATCAGGTGTGATCAATTTCCAGTGATTGGCACCATAGCTTGTAGACTCTATAACCTACAGGCTGGATTCCAGCCTGTTTGCAGCTGAGAAGGGGCGGAGCCGCCGTTCGGCGGCTCCTGTCCTTTCCCACAGCGCAGCAGCTGTGGGGGGAGGGAATGAGAGGGGCCGCGAGCAGGGGAAATATCCCCATTCAGTGCTGAACACATCTCTGTGTTATATGCATTCCCATTGAACTTTATAGGCTGGGAATTCGCTTTCTGTACGTTTTCTGTGCAATGCGGAGTGCGAATGCACCGCACCTATGTGAACCTGACACATAGAATAGGTGTGAACCCAGCCTCACAAAGACCAAATAATATACACTTATTTTGGATTATTTTTACCAAAGATATGTAGCAGTATAATTTTTAACCAAAATTTATGAAGAAAAATTACTAATTTGCAAAATTTTATAACAGAAATGCTGAAAATTGCATTTTTTACAGAATTTTCGGTCTTTTTTCATTTATAGCACAAAAATATAAAACCCAGTGGTGATTAAATGCCACCAAAAGGAAGCTTTATTTGTGTGAAAAAAAGGACAATATGTAGTGACAGGTACTCTTTTTTTGAAAAATTTGGGGTCTATTAGACTCTAGATCTCTCCTCAGCCCTTAAAGCATCTGACAATACCAAGATCGGTGTGATAAGATGCTCTCCCAATTTCCCCATGGTTTATATCCAGCAAAACCTAAGTCATGAAATGCTTATAGCTTCCGGATTGGATTGATTGGAGCCATTCTAGTCTTTGATCAGCTCTATGATCAGCTGGTGGAACCACCGGCTGCATTCTCGGGTTCCCCTGGGGGACAGGAGAGCCCGAGAAAACCATGAAAGAAGGTGGGAGGGGGGTTGTTCCTTCCCACTGCTTGTAAAAGCAGTCTAGCAGCTAATTAGCCACTAGGATTGCTTTTACATGAAAACCGACCGCTGGCTGAAAAGAACAATACCAAGATGGTACCTAAACCTGCAGGCATCATTCCGTTATAACCACTCAAAGTTTGGCAACATACCAGTATGTCACTGGTCCTTGTTGGGCATATATTGTAATGTTCTTTTTTTATGCAGCCTCTGAATAAAAAAGGGAATCAATCAATCGGAGGTATGCCCACCATTAGAAACCTGCCCTGTATCCACCCACTTCTATTGATTGGCATACATGCACCATTCTAAAAATATATGCTGAAGCAATCCACCCCTATGCCCACCTCTGCCCCTATGCTTCGGCATATATGCTCTTTTTTAACCGCTTGCCGACGGCTGATTGGCAAATGATGGCGACAGAGTGGCTCTGTAACGCGAAACGCCGTCATACGACGGCGGCCGCGATACAGAGCCTAGTGAGCGCGCACTGTGTTCGGGGGGGCCAGGGAGCGGGTGCGGCGGCTTCGATTGCCGCCGGCTACCCGCGATCCCCCCCCGGAGTGAAGGAACGGAGGTCCCTGTATGTAAACACGGACCTCCGTTCTGTGAAGGGGGAAGGGCGGTGATCACAGCCTTCCTGTACATGAAGGCTGTGACCACTTCCCTTCTCCTGTTAGGGCAGTCCCCACACAGTTAGAACACGCCAGGGAACATAGTTAACCCTTAGAGCGCCCCCTGCAGGTTAACCCCTTCACAGTAATCAGTGCATGTTTATAGCACTGATCGCTGTATAAAAGCCAATGGTCCCAAAAAAGTGTCAAAACGTTCTGACATGTCCGCCCCAATATCGCAGTACCGATAAAAATCACAGATCGCCGCCATTACTAGTAAAAAATAAAAAAAAAATAAAAACCCCAAAAATGAATTCTCATCATCCGTAAACGCGACCACTTTTGCGCAAACCAATCAATAAACGCCAATTTCAATTTTTTTTATCGCAAATATGAGGAAGAATATAAATTGGCCAAAAACGGTGAAAAAAAATGTTTTTTTATATTTTTTTTGGATTTGTATTTTAGCAAAAAGTAAGAAATTTGGGTTTTTTTGCAAAATTGTTGCTCTTCTTTTGTTTATAGCGGCGATCAGAAATGACGCAGAGGGGATCAAATACCACCAAAAGAAAGCTCTATTTGTGGAAAAAAAGGACGCAAATTTAGTTTGGGTACAACGTCGTATAACCGCGCAATTGTCAGTTAAAGCGACGCCGCGCCGAATCGCAAAAAGGGCTCCTTTCCTAAAGCTGGAAATCCTTCCGGGGCTGAAGTGGTTAAACTGTGGTGGTTAAATCACCACCCACAGCACTGGTGTCGCTGATTTACGTATCGTGGGAGCAAACGATGTTGCTGTCAAGATAAATAAATCAGTGCTGCAGCAATGCAAATAATGGTTAACAATAAAACACAGTAAACAGTAAAGTATAAACAAATTACATTACCTACAAAGCAAACATGATAAAACACAATAACAATAAAATACTACAGTTGAGCATAAAAAAATAAAGCAGAACAATAGAGAGAGAAGAACAAGAAAATTACAACTATAACAATAGAGAGAGAAGAACAAGAAAACCACAACTATTGTTGGCTTTTTTATTTTTTTTGTTTTTTTATTTTTTTATTTTTTATGTTTTTGCACTTTCATTTTAACTGTAAATGTTCCAGCTTAGGGTCTCTCAAAATGCGGTGGTAGCCATCACATCTTTCGAGACCCTGTGTAAGTGTGTCCTAACACTGTGCAGTGTTGTACCCTACGCTAATACTCCACTAGTGTGTGTTAGCAAAGGAAACATTCACCGATGCCAAAACCAGGTTGCCCAGGACAGGAGGGACAATAAGAATGGGTGTCATGCCTATATCTGTGTCATCTGCAGACACAACATCTTTTTTGGGGTGTTCTTTGCCCTGAAGTACCACGGAGGACTTCTGGGAAGTGCCTCTCATGCAGCCAGCTCACTGCATTTGGACTGGGATGTTGGAGCACAACACCATCTTGAAACATAAGGGCTGTGATGATCTCTTCCTGGAATTTAAGGAAGGATCAAGGTCGTCCTGACGCTTTGTATAGCACATAAGCATTCAACAGAGCCAATTGAAAGCTGCCTGCCGTTTCAGAGGATACCGGGGTTATGGCAGCTATCTGCTGCCATAACAACGGTATTCCACATCAAAGTACCGATGTAAAGCAATGGCGGCTGGTCCTAAAGTGGTTAATATTCCAATCATAGAAATAGAATATTTCATGTAGCACAGCAGGCATTACTATAGACAGCACACTTAAAGGCAATGCAAACCCAATCACATAACTATTACATAAGCTTTAAAGCGGTTGTAAACCTCTGAAATGTACAAAACACATTCTTCTATAGTGCGTGCCTGTATTCAAAGCATCTAGTGTGATTTCTGTCTCCTTTATCATTCCTGTCATTGCTATCTGCATGAGTCACTTCTAACAACCTTTGCTGATACCAGACAATCCAGGGAAACAGCCCTGCACACCCCCCCCCCATACACAGCTGGTTATTGACAACATTATTTGTGCATGTTTTCTTATGAGACTGTGTAGGGGGGTGTGTCCTTTTCCTCCACTCAAGTATCAGATTACACTCAGTCCCTTGCTCTTTGCTGTGCAGTGTATTACATCAAATCCTCACACCCTGCTTTCTGGAGCTCAGAAATCTATGTAAATTGTGTGCTTTAGGAGGCTGTAGAGAATATAGGCCTGCAGATAAACAAGTATGACCTAAGGAGTAGAATTTGTGTCATCTGTTTATCACCTGAGGTTAGCCACTTCAGTGGGTATATGTAAGGGTTTACAACCACTTTAATAAGTTAATGTGATTCTAAAGGTTGTCATTTGAAAAAAAAAAAACATGTTATACTTATCTGCTCTGTGCAAAACAATCCTCTTATTTTTGTGTCCCCTGCTCCTCCCCCTGGCCTCTTGCTATGGGGTCACTCAAGCAAGCTCACCCCTGAGTCACACTCATGTGAATGGCCCCTCCCCCACTCTCCCCTAATTGGCTCACTGGCTGTGATTGACAGCAGCATGAGCTAATGGCTCCAACTGCTGTGTGAGCCAATGAGGAGAGAGAGACCTAGTAGAGCTGCACATCACTGGATCAAGATGGGGGTCATGTAAGTATAAAAGGGGCGGGTGTGTTGCTATGGATATTTTTGGTTATTGGGTTTGTTTGATTTGAAAGCATATTTAGATTTTTAAGACCATGTGCTATTTTAAAAAGCTAAGGCTCTGCCTATTGATATGCAAATGAACCAGTCGGCTAGTTTATGAGCCAAGCAGAGGAAGCTCTTTACAGGATATGATGTACAGAAAGTTAGGAGAGGGGAGGATTTTTAACAGGCATGTGGTCAGAAAAGGACAGAGTTGTTTTTTGGAGACAAAAGAGCAACGTGTGTGCTCAAAAGTTGGAGGACTTTGGAAAAAGCAGTTGAGCTCTGAACAAAGAACCTTGAAGTATATTCCATCTTGATTCCATCTCCAAGTTGAGTAGCTGTTTAGTATATTTATTAGATACATATTGTGCATGCCTATTGGCTAAGAATATAGTCAGCTTGTGCATGTTGAAGACAGTGGTGTGTTTTGGTTTTGTGCTGCCCTAGGCAAGACTAAAAGCGGGCGCCCACAATACTCTCTCCTGCGTCCGCCGTCAGGTGATGGCGATTTGCGCAGGAGAGCCTTGTTCCCGCCGTCACTCCGCGGCAGGCGGTCAGCAACTGGTGTTTTTGAATGCTTTACATTTTCTAAAACTGGCACAGATGGTTCCAGAGCAAACTGGAAGTGATGTCATGTCATTGCTTCCGGTTTACTGCAGAGCCAGTCCTAAAGAGTCTGAGGTGGAGGGCAAGATAACTGGGGAATCAGCAGTACTGTCAGCATTTTTGACCTTGTGGATTGCTGCCAAGAGACCGGAGGATTTGCCAGATTAACCCCTCTGACTGTCTGAGGTGCAGTCACACCAGAACATGACCAAAGGTTCCCCTTCCACATCAGGAGCCTATAGCCATCACGGGAGTCACCTTCCACTGACTTGTATTGCACCTGTTGTCATCTTACTGGATGCAGATTTAAAGGACTCCTTAAGTGTGCCAAAGCCCAATTAAAGGGTCCAAACATTAGCCGGCAGAAAAATAACTTTAAGACTGCCTATCATCTATCTTGCAGGTTTCTCTTATTCACCCTTAGCTGTTTATGCTATTCAGTTTTGACCATGCCTATCCAATCAATATAGGCCTAGCGCAGCCACCATCAGTGCACATTGGCAGTATAGTTCCTGTGTTGTTAAATCAAGTCTCATTATTGCCCACTGCTGCACTTTAGGTGACACTGCTACTGCTTATGCTGATCTCGGTGGTTTATGCCATTTATGCCTACCCCTTATTGTTAGCCATTTTGTATGCAGAACTGTGCTAGCACAATTGCCAATTTATTTGCATTTGCTTGGTTATCAACTTTACTGAGTGATAACACATAAAGATTAACTTTGCTAACTAGTTTTGTGCCTGCTTTCGATATAGTACTTTTGTTGGGTAATAGAAATTATTTGCCTTGCTTCATTGTGTTTACTTGCTTTTATACTCAACCTGGTGTGTCAGAGGAGCTGAGGTCCTTGGGAAGGTTGACGCACAGAACAAAAGACCCATCTGATTCAGCAGCTCCAATGGGGGTAGTGCTACTAATGTATATTTAAATGCTATAGTTCAAGGACTGAGATGAGGAGAGAGAAGGGATTCATTTCAGTCCTGTAAAGTGTTGACATTGTCAGTGACATATAAATGTGTCATATAAAAATAAATATACATCCTGCCTATGAGCCAAGGCTTCCAGCAAAAAAAAGACTCTTCAGGTATTTATGACTTCCAGGAAATGGCATTTCTACAGGTTGTTATGAATATTTTACAATGTGTGCCTCAGCAAATGAAGATTCCAGGCACTTGAAAAAGTCCACGTGCACTTTTCTATGATCTATTTATTTATCTATCTGTAAGAAAGACATTGTTCCTAGCAGTTCACAGAGCAATAGGAAAAACTGTACACCCAGTAAGAGTGAAAAACCAGTGGTTTAACATTCCCTTATCCTATAGTGAAAATGTGAATCAGGGTGATTACGTTTCCTTAAACAGCTTCATCAATATCTATTACGTATTAAATATAGAAAGAGAAATACCCCACACTGGCATTCAGAGTGGGGTGATCTGTATCAAATCTCAGTTGAAAACCCTTTATTTAGCAGTGTTAAAATTAGACGTGGGGGTACAGTGTTGACGTTTGTTACTCCAACACAGTACCGGGATAAGTAAACTTACCCGGTACAAGTCGTCCCCCACGGTTTCCGTTGTCCAACCTATTAAGACAAGTATGGTGGTTTCGTAGTACCCACACAGCTCATATGTTGGGACAGGTCTGCCGATTCGATACAAAAGTGGCGGACAGGTCGAATTCCTGTCGACCTCTTTTGTATCGAGTTGGTGGACAAAAATGGTGGGGGTTGGTGTACAGAATCAGATTCTCTACAAAAATTGTGACGATTTATTTCCCAAAAGTTGACTCTAAACTATGTCTAGTGGGGTGAGACTTACGGTCACACCCCATAAAGAGAAAGATATAAATTATGCATTATCTATA
>BLSH010302448.1:27549-42793 GCA_018402905.1 Glandirana rugosa | reverse complement strand
GGCACTTGCCCTAGTTTGAAGATGATTTTAGAACAGTTATATGGCTTCTACCATTAATTAATACTTTTCAGACACAGTTTGAAGATGATCCACATTCACCTCCATTTTTGCTTTTTTTATGTTTTTATTTTTTTAAAAATATTTACAGTTATTTCCCTGTCCCCATTTTTTTGTAGGGCACTTGCCCTACCCTTACCCCCATTTTACTTGCTTTTGCAGCCCTCTAGGGCTTTCCAGGACTTTGTTACAGCCATTTTTGTGCATAAAAGTTCGGGTCCCCATTGATTTCAATGGGGTTCGTTGTCCGTGCGATCGTTCGGGTTCCGTCCGGACCCGGACCCGGACTTTGTCCCGAAGTTCGGACGGACCAGCAGAACCCGAACTTCCAGAGGTTCGCTCAACTCTAGTCGGGATCAGCCGCTTACTCAGATCTATGATCAGCTGAGTCGCACTGACTCAGCCGCAGGGGGTCCACAAGCAGCTCATGCACAGATGACATACATGGATGCCCTCCCAGCAATTAAGGCCCATGCTGTAGCCGTCTTTCGTCTATAAAAGGAAAAGAAGGCGCACTGGCCTAGTGCATTATCCTAGGGTAAAATTTATTTAAAAGATAGATTAAAAATACTCACAACCATACGTTGACACACGCATTGAGCCTCCAACATGGGGCGAGTAAACCTATCTCGGTGAGGGTTCCTGAACCATGATAGAAAGGACGTAGAAGCTGCATCAGCTAACATGTTTCGAAGGCCATGCCTTCTTCCTCAGAGCTCTGGTCTAGGCAAACTCTCTATTACTTCAGTAAATCAATCAATGATTAAGCTGGTGTTATCTATGTTTTTCATTGACTACAGTATACTGGGATATTTTAATACACTGATAGACACAACACGGTGAGGTGTATCCATGGGGTTGAAACATGGAATAATGTGGGGTCAAATATTATATACATTCAACTCCCAAATTTGAATGATGTTTTATTACATTCTCCTATAGAACATTTAGTGTATGTTGTTATAGTGTAGAGGCTGAGCTGTATACATTCCAATTAGTTTATTCATTTGGAACTCCAAGGCCTCAAGGTAACTGAAATCATGTTCACTTATTAAACAAAAATATACCAGTAACAAACCCGGAAGGTGACCCCATTTGATCCATAAAAGTTAAGGAACACAGTGGTATCACCTCCCCACCCCAGCCTACTAAATGAACATTGAATCATTTTCCCTACTGATGTGCAAGGGATGGCAGGAGGGCGAATAGCAAGATGTACTCAAGTATTAGCAAGATATCTAATCTCACTACAACATACAGCCTCTACACTCCTCTGTCAGTGGGTGCAGGCTTCCAGCAGTCGCTGGCCACTCCATAAAGTCCACTTCCAAGCAAAAAAACAAGGGGAGCCTCTCTCCTTTAAAAACCCCATATATATGTATTGAAGTATTCTACGCACAAGGCAATCCGCCCATCCCACAAGCTCTAACGCATTTCATTCTATCTGGAGATTATTTGTAGAGTCTATGAATAGGCTCCGGATGGAGTAAAACAGGTTAGAGCTTGAGGGACAGGTGGGTCAGTGTGTGCATGCAATACTTTAATAATTATATACAAGGTTTTTAATGGATAGTGGCTTCCCTTTCTTTCTGCTTGGAAGTATACTCAGGTACTAGTTGTATATAAAAATTACATTATTTATTAAAAAGGCATACACAACTTCATTAAAGGTCTGGGTTGATAGGCTTTAAAGGGCAAATGCAGTGTACGTTTGAATTCAGTGTGAGGTGCTTCTGAGATCATTCAGAATTATATACAGGTGCAATTGACCCATGTTTGTTTTATAAATGCTTTTGCCTTCTAATAGAATTATTAGCAGAACTGCGAGAAAAGAAAGATGGACTTTGAAGGCATGGATTAAAATGATGAAGTAACAGCAATTTTATTGATAAATATCAATTCATCAGGACAGAACGGACAGTTCATACAAAATATGTTATAAAAACACCATTCTACAGTAAAAAGCTGACAGCCATTCAAAAAGGCACACACCTGGGCTGCCAATTCCAGACTCCAACAATTAGCCGGGTTAGTGACATCACACGCCCATCGGCTTGTACTGCTACATATGTCTCTGATTGGGATGTATATAAATAGGAGCCAGCTCTTCCATCAAGCTGCAGCAGCTGAGCAGGCTCGGACCATCCATTATACTGGATTTTGAAATGCCATACACAAATACTGGTGAGTCAGCGCCCTTATCCATTTGAGACAAGGATAATGTGTTTTGCAGTAATTGGTGGCACCCCCCGATGTGATTATCACGGGGGGAGATGCACTAGATATTGTATTGTACTGTTTTTTGATAGAGTGCAAGCAAAAAACCCCCCTCCCTTGGCTGTGTTTTTCAGAACCACAGAGTCATAAGGGATTTCTGACTGCTGGGCATTTCCAGGTGAGCCCATTGCAGCATATACCTTGAGAAACACATACCTATCAATAGTTCCCCTGCTGAGAACATTTATATATAGATAATTGCATCCAAAGGTAACTATGCAAACTATTACTGCATTGTGGCACACTGGTCTTTTTTATATGGGGGGTGGGTGTAGCACGGTTTAATACCATACCCTTATGTATAATCATGATGCATCCAATGGGGATACTCATGTGCATACGTATATACCTTTTTCAGACCCACAGAATCATAAGGGACTTCTGACCGCTGGGCATTTCCTGGTTAGCCCATTGCAGCATACACTTTGAGAAACATATACCCATCAAGAGTTCCCCTGCTGAGAACATTTATACACAGATAATTGCATTTAAAGGTAACTATGAAAACTACTACTGCCTTGCTGCATAATGTTTTTTTTTTTTTATATATGGGGGGTGGGTGTAGCACGGTTTAATACTATGCCCTTATGTATAATCATGATGCATCCAATAGGGGATGCTCATGTGCATGCGCATACACTTGAGCATCCCCTATTGGATGCATCATGATTATACATAAGGGCATAGTATTAAACCGTGCTACCAAAGGGTGAAAACTTTGGTTCATATATTTAGTGATAGACTCACCTTTAAAACATCTATTAAGAAACACATACATATATATATACATTTATTTAGACAGTTATGTGCATCTATATGCATCCCCACGTCCAACTCTGATTGCCTCTGGAGCGCTGGGAGATATCCTTCTGGGAAGTATGCCTGATCGCTGACGGAAACAGAGCAGTACCTTATACCTACCTTGTAAGTACTGTCTGCGAGCGGACATAGTCCGATTGGCGAAAAATTATTTTGATATATACAGGACATTGTTGATTCATAATTAGAGTTGATCGAACTTCTGGAAGTTCGGGTTCTACTGGTTCGGCCGAACTTCGGGACAAAGTCCGGGTTCGGGTCAGGACTTGACCCGAACCCCATTGAAATCAATGGGGACCTGAACTTTTAGGCACAAAAATGGCTGTAACAAAATCCTGGAAAGTTCTAGAGGTCTGCAAAAGGAAGGAAAATGGGGGTAAGGGTCGGACAAGTGCCCTACAAAGAAATGGGGATAGGGAAATAACTTAAAATAATTTTTAAGCTAAAATCACATAAAAAAATCAAAAATGGAGGTGGATGTGGAGTTGGAGGTTGAGGAGGCGGTGAAAGTGGCGGTGGAGGAGGAGGAGGAGGAGGTAGCCAACACTGTTTTTTTGTATTTTTGGAATTTTTTTGTTTTTTTTTAAACCAGCAATGTAGATGCACTTTTTAATTTTGTGCAAGAAACAATAATCTGTCCCTTTAAGCAGCAGTAGGAACCTCTCCCTATAGAACTGGGAGATGATTTTAGATTCTAAAATCATCTCCAAATTGTAGAGGGAAAGCCTCCACCTGTTGCTTTAAGGGAAAGATTATTGTTCTAAAATCATCTTCAAAGTGTGTGGGAAAACCCTGTTTCAGCCGCATGAAGTCATATTAGTGTTCTAAAATCATCTTAAAAGTGTGTGGGAAAACCCTGTTTCAGCCGCATGAAGCCATATTAGTGTTCTAAAATCATCTTCACAGTGTGTGGGAAAACCCTGTTTCAGCCATATGAAGCCATATTAGTGTTCTAAAATCATCTTCACAGTGTGTGGGAAAACCCTGTTTCAGCCTCATGAAGCCATATTAATGTTCCAAAATCATCTTCAAAGTGTGTGGGAAAACCCTGTGTCAGCCGCATGAAGCCATATTAGTGTTCTAAAATCATCTTCACAGTGTGTGGGAAAACCCTGTTTCAGCCGCATGAAGCCATATTAGTGTTCTAAAATCATCTTTACAGTGTGTGGGAAAACCCTGTTTCAGCCGCATGAAGCCATATTAGTGTTCTAAAATCATCTTCAAAGTGTGTGGGGAAACCCTGTTTCAGCCGCATGAAGCCATATTAGTGTTCTAAAATCATCTTCACAGTGTGTGGGAAAACCCTGTTTCAGCTGCATGGAGCCATATTAGTGTTCTAAAATCATCTTCACAGTGTGTGGGAAAACCCTGTTTCAGCCGCATGGAGCCATATTAGTGTTATAAAATCATCTTCACAGTGTGTGGGAAAACCCTCTTTCAGCCGCATGGAGCCATATTAGTGTTCTAAAATCATCTTCGCTGAAGATGATTTTAGAACACTAATATGGCTCCATGCCATTGTGTTTTTATAACATATTTTGTATGAATTGTCCATTTTGTCCTGATGAGTTGATGTGTTGATCAATAAAATTGCTGTTACTTCATCATTTTAATCCATGTCTTCAAAGTCCATCTTTCTTTTCTTGCTGTTCTGCTAATCGTTTAAACCTAATATGTGGCATTAACTACCCGCAGTACAATCCTGTGTGGCATTAGATTTTTGTTCCCTTTCCCCAGTTCTAATAGAATTAGATGAGGAGATACGCAGTTCTGAGGATCCGTTTGGCACTGACTATGGCTCTGATTAGTTTTTGTGTATTTGTATGGAGTTTGGCTAGGATAATGTGTCAGACCAGGTACCTTATGTCCTCCAGTTACATGCAAGTTGTATGATTACTGACAGGTGATCAGATACTATAAAGGGGATACTAAAAGTGTTTGTCTTTGGGTCTAATAAAATCTCATACATAAAGACATAGTTTGTTCACACGTGTAGAAACCATAAACAAAAAAGGAGGACCCCTTTATAATCTTCTGTAGACTCCTACTGATCAATGCATGTTAGACAACCATCTCACGGTCAATAAATCAAGGCGAATGATAAACTATGTGCCATCTGTGAAGAACAAATATGAATTTTCTGAAAAAGTAGTCAAGTTGTGACAATTAAGGGGCTCATTAGTCCAAATTGAATTGGTCGATCTAGAACAACACTGATATTTCTTTTCCGGGGACTTTGTTAAATGATGGAATGAACTGTGCTGATTACTGCAATCATTTCCACACCACTTGACATCAGTTTGTTACACAAGTGTGCTGAAATTGTTTATATCCTACACAAATTGGGTCGCATGTATGGACCAGAAACATAATCTTTTTATTGTTATTTTACTGACTATAATTGCTAAGATTTGCTACTAACAATTACTTGATTCTTTGAAAAAATAAAGCAACACTCTATTTATTAATGGCTTAATGAGAAGAATTAACAAATCCCATTCTCTTCCTTCTAGAGGTGATTCATGTCATTGTCCTAATCATACACAAAAGCTGGGTGCTTGAAGCTGTTACGTCATTTGATGTTTGTGCCATTCAGGAGTTAGTGTATGTTATGTATGACACTGAAATGTAATCAGCACATGACACGCAGGTATGCTAGGTACACTACACTCTTTCATAAAGCAGAGCAACATCAAGCTCCACGTTCCCTCTGGCCTTGAAAGAAATCCAGTGAAATCCTTTGTGTACACCCTGTAATTTAAGCACTGAAAGAAAAGTTGACAGAATGAAATGTGTTTCCTGGTACCTGCCAGTTGTGCATGTCAGTTCATTTCTATTTAGTACAAGGTGTTACCTTAGTTTTTGAATGGTATTATTAGGTTCAGTGGGAGTTAAAGAAAACTTCAGCCTGGTGTCATGATGTCATATCAATATAGGTTTCTTTATGTTATTAGAATTTATAACTGGAGGTTACCTTACATTTAGTGAGTTTGGAATCTCCCAATTTCCTCTCAACTACTCAATCTCTGCATGACTATACATGTCATTTACATAACAGGAAATGATGTTAGACAACTCAAATGTAAGATTATGTTAACACCGAGCAGCAGCTGTCATATGCAGAAAATGCTATTTCTAGGCCAAGTAGTATGTAATAACAAACTTGGCTCAACAAATAAAGTATAATATAATACCTACTTATTCGTTTTGTAGAATATGTTTTTTTTTGGTCTATTTGGGGGGGATTCAATATTCTGGAATAATGCCCCATCTCTGCTCAGCTATATCAAGTATGAATGAGTTTTAAGTTAAATTTGACAACTGTTGGAAATTGTATACAAGAATCGATATATCTGTTATTTTTTTCATGTATAGGTTTTCCAAGTTGGCATTAGTATGTGGGTGCTTGTATGTATGCATGCGAGATAGGGACTTTTGATTGTAAGGTCCTTGAGGGCAGGGGCTGATATAAATATGCAGTACATAATGTGATACTTAAAGTGGATGAAAACCCGATTTCATGAGATTTGAGCTGGGCACATAGATCTGCAGTGTTTTGTTATCTCTCTTCAAAGCACTATGTTTCGTAGCTGTCTCTTGCTCCGTAGCTCTGTTATCATCCTGATAAGTTCTCACACGTTCTCTGAGACAGGAGATAGTCATGTGTGTCAGGGGAGGTTGCTATAAATAGATTAGCAGTGAAATTGCTGTCTAAGAGCAGAGCTATGCACATTGCTTTCTTCCTTTGCCTGTGAAGAGAGGGGGCGTGTGCCTTTCCTCCAATCAGCTGTCTTGGCTGTGTGCCAATGATCCACTCCCAGAGGTAACCAGGAAAAGAAAAATGTTAACAAGATCTCCACTTTCTAAAGGATAGATACAGAAGAAGACAGCAAATATAATATACAGTATCTCACAAAAGTGAGTACAACCCTCACATTTTTGTAAATATTTTATTATACCTTTTCATGTGACAACACCAAAGAAATCACACTTTGCTATAATGTAAAGTAGTGAGTGTACAGCTTGTATAACAGTGTAAATGTGCTGGTCCCTCAAAATAACTCAACACACAGCCATTAATGTCTAAACTGCTGGCAACAAAAGTGAGTACACCCCTTAGTGAAAACGTTCAAATTGGGCCCAAAGTGTCAATATTTTATGTGGCCACCATTATTTTCCAGCACTGCCTTAACCCTCTTGGGCATGGAGTTCACCAGAGCTTCACAGGTTGCCAATGGAGTCATCTTCCACTCCTCCATGATGACATGACAGAGCTAGTGGATGTTAGAGACCTTGCGCTCCTCCACTTTCCCTTTAAGGATGCCCCACCAGATGCTCAATAGGGTTTAGGTCTGGAGTCATGCTTGGCCGGTCCATCACCTTTACCCTCAGCTTCTTTAGCAAGGCAGTGGTCGTCTTGGAGGTGTGTTTGGGGTCATTATCATGTTGAAATACTGCCCTGTCTCCGAAGTGAGGGGATCATGCGTTGTTTCAGTATGTCACAATACATGTTTGCATTCATTGTTCCCTCAATGAACTGTAGCTCCCCTGTGCCATCAGCACTCATGTAGCCCTAAACCATGATACTCACACCACCATACTTGACTGTAGGCAAGACACACTTGTCTTTGTACTCCTCACCCGGTTGCTGCCACACACGCTTGACACCATCTGAACCAAATAAGTTTATCTTGGTCTCAATAGACAACAGAACATGGTTCCAGTAATCCATGTCTTTAGCCTGCTTGTCTTCAGCAAACTGTTTGTGGGCTTTCTTGTGCATCATCCTTAGAAGAGGCTTCCCTCTGAGATGACAGCCATGCAGACCAATTTGATGCAGTGTGCGGCATATGGACTGAGCACTGACAGGCTGAGCCCCCACCCCTTCAACCTCTGCAGCAAAGCTGGCAGCACTCATACATCTATTTCTCAAAGACAACCTCTGTATATGACGCTGAGCACGTGAACTCAACTTCTATGGTCGACCATGGCGAGGCCTGTTCTGAGTGGAACCTGTCCTGTTAAACCGCTGTATGGTCTTGGCCACCATGCGGCAGCTCAGTTTCAGGGTCTTGGCAATCTTCTTATAGCATAGGCCATCTTTATGTAGAGCAACAATTCTTTTTTTCAGATCCTCAGAGAAGAGGTGCCAAGTTAAACTTCCAGTGACCAGTATGAGAGAGTGAGAGTGATAACAATTTAACACCCCTGCTCCCCATTCAAACCTGAGACCTTGTTACACTAACGAGTCACATGACACTGGGGAGGGAAAATGGCTTATTGTGCCCAATTTGGACATTTTCACTTAAGGGTGTACTGACTTTTGTTGCCAGCGGTTTAGTCATTAATGGCTGTGTGTTGAGTTATTTTGAGGGGACAGCAAATTTACACTATTATACAAGCTGTACACTCACTACTTTACATTGTAGCAAAGTGTAATTTTTTCAGTGTTGTTACATAAAAAGATATAATAAAATATTTACAAAAATGTGAGGAGTGTACTCACTTTTGTGAGATACTGTACATGTAATACTTATATAGGGAGATTTGTTTCATCCCTGAGGCTGTTCACTTCGCTGGTTATATGGAGGGTTTACATCCACTTAAAATTATTGGTACTATATAAATACCTAAATAAATGACCTAGTTATTTTGTGCTTATTGTGACTTTATGCGAGGCACCACAATGGACGGGCGATACTTGTCGCCTCGCATGCGATCATTTCGAGGCGACTAGCGGGAGTCCGACCCGGGTTTTGCCGGCCACCATGGCAGAGCTGGTTCCGGCCCAGACTTTCTGGTTCACTCAAACCCCTCTCCACCTGCATTTAACGACCAGGAAGAGAACAGAGAAGAGCTTGATCCTGGATCTCAGAGGGAGAAAGCTGAGAGAGCTCTGTGTGCTAATTTGTACTCTAAGAACAAGGTTTGCAATGTGCTTATGTTTTGTGGGTGTCGGGGACAGCCCCACACTGTATAGAGAGGAATTTGTTTGTTTAGTTTAGCGCCAGATGGCAAGGTTTTGTTTTCCTTTTTTGTTTGTGTTTTGAACTTGCAAACCTTGAAATAATAAACCTGGCAAGCCACCAGATTTTAAAGAAACTGACATCCAAGCTGAATCTTTTCCCCTAAAAAGTGATCCCCACGAGCTAATTGCCCACACGTGGGAGAGTTCAGCGTGGCATCTTTCAAAGATGGAAGAAATGTTGAAGACCCTGCTGCAAGCCAATGCAGCCCATCGGGAAAACAACCGATAGGTCGCAGAGGCTGCTGCAGCACAACAGGCAGCACAACATGCAGCTCTGCAGGAAACCAACCTCCGGGTCGCAGAGGCTGCTACAGCTCAGCGAGCGGAGAGTCACCAGGCTATCGCAGCACAACAAGTGGCTCAACAGGAGATGAACTGACAGTTTGCAGAGGCCCTGCTGGAGTTAAAAAAAGGGACTGCACCTCCCATGACAGTGGAACCAAAGTTGGTAAGTGCTTCTTACCACATGCAGAAGATGACACCTGCAGATGACGTGGAGGCACGACCTTTGATAGAATCGCTCTTTGTGAAGGATGGCCAAAAGAACAGTGGGGGGGACTGCTAGCACCATTCTTGACCTGCGAACCCCAAAAAGCATATTTCAATCTGGAAACAGATAAGGCCCAGGACTATGAGACTCTAAAGGGAGAGATAGTCGCACGCCTGGGGGTCACCATGGCAGTCCGGGCCCAATGCGTGCATCAGTAGACCTATCACACCGACAAGCCACCCCATTCGCAGATGTTCAACCTAGTTCACCTTACCAGGAAATGGCTACAGCCAGGTCCCCAGATTGTGGAGCGCTTGGTCATGGACCTCTATCTATGGGCACTCCCTGCTGCTTTGAGGAAATGGGTCAGCCATGGGGACCCCAAAACTGCAAGCCACCTGGTGGACCTCATCGAGAGATACCCGGCTGCTGAGGACTTGTTGAGCCCATCTACGTCCCACTCCAATGTCTCTAGAGGTAAAAGATCGCCCAGCGGACCCGATACGACTGTTCCAGGGTTCAGGGGCGAGAGGAAATTTTATAAAACTGATACGGTTAAAGAAACTGGGGGTTCTAGACCTGGAGACTGGCCAAAGAAGCCAGGAAGGTCTTGAGGACCCTTGAGAGGACTGAGTAAATAACACATAAAGTGCTACCGATGCCATGCATTGGGACATATTGCTGCCAATTGTCCCTTGAATGATGAACCCATGCAATGTGATAATGCTTATATAAAGACGCATTTCTCTTTTTTCACAGGTCGTATGTATAGCATCATGCTCAAGTCGCATGGAGAAGCAATGTGTGTGATTGCTACTGACGGGAAACCTATCACTGCGCTGCTTGACTCTGGTAGTGTGATAATGTTGGTCCAAAGCAGCTGTGTAAATCTGGCCAGGTTACGCTCTAGAACTGTCGGGTCATTTGCATCCATGGGGACACTCGTGACTACCAGACGGCGCTGGTCGAGATTGACACCCCTTGCGGTAGAGTGACCCATTCAATTGGAGTAGTACCTTCTCTGCTTCATGAAGCCCTAGTGGGGAGGGATTTTCCACATTTTTGGAGGTAGCGGGAAGGCACAGAGAGCCTGGAGGAAAGAGCTCCCCCTGCTGAGGAGGCGTTCTCACCAGACCCTTTTTGCCAAACGGAAGGAGAGATTGGTGGCAGGACCAAGGAAGAAGGAGACCCTCTTCCTTTTCATGTAATGGCTGGGGAGCAGGAGGAGCCGGAAGATAGCTCCCAGCAGATGACTAATGTCCCTGACCGTGAGAGTGAACCGAATGTAATCCCTGACTTAGAGGTCTGGAGAGAGGACTTCTGGGAACACCAGGGGAAACTCGACTTTGGCAATGCTGCAGCAGGTGCACATGCAGAGGGCCATCAACGAGTACCTGTGTGAGTATGGCACAACAACAGGTTCAGGCCTGCTAGGCATTTTTTCCCCACGCCAATGGCTACTCATAAAGGATGCATGCACTTTACTGTCACCATTTGAGGAGGCCACAAGGATGGTGAGCCGTGACAATGTATGTATCAATGACACAATCCCTGTTGTGTTCCTTTTGGAGCAGACTCTGTGTGGCATTATGGACAGGGCACTTGAGGCAGAGCAGGAGGACTTCCTTTCCTCTCAAGGGCCACTTTATGCATATACCATTGTTCCTATGCCACAGAACACACAAGAGAAGAGAGAGGAGGAGGAGGAGGAGGATTCTGGCAATTTTGGAGGCATTGAAGCAGAGGAAGACATATGTCAAACAGTAAGAGATGGTTTTCCATCCCCAGAACCCTTGAGAGTAGTACCTGGCTGGGAGAAGGCAGTTCCAGATACTATAATCCTGAGTGACCCTGAGGAGTCTGCTTTTCATGCCTCCGCAAATTTGCGGTGCATGGGGCCCTCATGCTTCAAAGCCTGCGAAAGGACCCAAGAATACGTGACATAAATACGAAGGATCACTATTGGTTGGCAATCCTCCTTGACCAATGTTACAATGGGAAAGTCTCAGAACTCATCTCGTCCCCACAGAGAGTGCAGATGATGAAATCTCTCAAGAACACCTTAAAGAGGAGTTTATCTAACACTTTTTCCAACTCTGGTAGGTTAGACTGTCATGGAAAACATAGTTTTGAGGCTTCTGTTGGTCAAGAGAGGAGCCGTGGAGAAGGCGGCCGCCTAAGTGATGCATTTCTCAATTTTTTAGTCCTCGCCACCCAGGGCTGTCAGCTTCCACATCCCATCGGCAGCGTCTGCATCACATGGTGAACGATTATCTAGGGGCAAAAACAGAGGTGGAGAGCTTTCCAGCCGACAATCCACTCGCTTGCTGGTTCATGAGAGTAGACCACTGGCCAGAACTTGGCCAGTATGCAACTGAGCTGCTGGGCTGCCCTGCATCCAGCGTGCTTTCCGAATGGGCATTTAGTGCTGCCGGAGGTTTTGTTACTGATAGTAGAACGTGTCTGTCCACAGCATGGGCTCTCTGATTTGGAAAAGCCTGCAAAAAGACCCTAGGATTTGTAGTATCAAGGAAAGGGATCATTATTGGCTGGCAACTCTTCTTGATCCACGTTACAAGGGTAAAGTTGCAGAGCTTATCCTGCCTATGCAGAGGGAGCAGAGGATGAAACATCTTCAGTATACCTTAAAGAAAATTTTGTGCAACTCCTTTTAAGACCCTGGGAGGCTACCATGTCCTGGTGCTGGACAACATGTTACTGAAGCTACGTTTGTTCAGAGGCAGAACGGTGGAGAAGGTGGCCGGCTGACCGATGCCTTTAAAAAAAATTTCAGTCCTCAGCGCCCAGGCCTGATAGGCTCAAGTAACCATCGTCAGCGTCTGCATTATATGGTGCAGGAATATCTAGGGGCAAGAGCAGACTTGGAGACCTTTGCAACTGAGTATCCACTCAGTTACTGGGTCTTGAGGATGGACCACTGGCCGGAACTTGCTGAATATGCAATTGAGCTACTGGCCTGTCCTGCATTCAGTGTGCTTTCTGAACGGACCTTCAGTGCTGCAGGAGGGTTAGTAACCGATCAAAGAGTGTGCCTGTCCGCAGACTCGGTTGATAGGCTCACATTTATAAAAATGAATCCGTCCTGGATAAGCAGCTATCAAGCCCCTGATGCTGGTGCAACTGATTCAATTTTCTAGGGATCTGGGATCCCTTTAAGACTGCCACTGCTCCTATTCCTTCTGTCCATAATCTAGAACAATATTTTGTATTTAAGGCACCACCAACACCCAAAGCCCAATTTTTCTGCACCTGGGTGTATGTACGGTATATAGTACACTTGACATGGTGTCTTAAAATATATACAGTCTAGTATACCAAGAGTAACTGCAAGGGGTTACAGTGTTCTTGCACCGCTAACACCCAAGGCCCAATTTTTTCAGCACTTTTTTGACAGGGGCATGCCATAACAGTTTTTAAACTAATTTACAACAGCAGGGCCTGTTCCTGTGCCTAACAAAAGTAACTGCAAGTGGTTACAGTATTCTGGCACCGGCAACACCCAAGGCCCAATTTTTTAGCACCTGTTTGCCTGGGGCATGTCATCACAATTTTTAAACCAATTTACAACAGCAGGGCCCATTCCTGTGCCCAACAAGAGTGCTGCAAGGGGTTACATTGTTCTGGCACTGCCAACACCCAAGGCCCAATTTTTCAGCCTGTTTGAATGGGGCATGTCATCACACTTTTTAAACTAATTTACAACAGCAGGGCCCATTCCTGTGCCCAACAAGAGTTACTGCAAGGGGTTACAGTGTTTTGGCACTGCCAACACCCAAGGCCCATTTTTTTTAGCACCTGTTTGCCTGGGGCATGTCATCACAATTTTTAAACTAATTTACAACAGCAGGGCCCATTCTGGTGCCCAACAAGTGTTACAGTGTTCTGGCACCGCCAACACCCAAGGCCAAATTTTTCAGCACTTGTTGGTATGGGGCATGTCATCACAATTTTTAAACTAATTTACAACAACAGGGCCCATTCCTGCGCCCAACACTGGCACTGCCAACACCCAAGGCCCAATTTTTCAGCACCTGTTTGAATGGAGCATGTCATCACAATTTTTAAACTAATTTACAACAGCAGGGCCCGTTCCTGCACCCAACAAGAGTCCCATTGATTTTAACGGCGTTCGCATGTTTGCATACATTTTTAGCCTGTTTGCAAGTTCTGGTGCAAACCAAACTGGGGGGTATCCGGCTCATCCCTACCCCTTATGCCGATGTTGCTGATTAAGTGTTTTTGGGATGTGGAATCTCTGCAGGACTTCTAAGCTGCCTAGCATTGTGGTTGTTGATTTCTTCTGGAAGAATGTTTTTGGTGTAGGTTTCATGGGCACAATTAATACCGAAAGACCAATTTTTTCACACCAGTTTGACAGGTGCATATCATTGAAATTTATGGCAGCAAGGCCAATTCTTGCTTTCATCAAGAGTACCTCTATAGGGTTACAGTGTGAAAGCACCACCGACACCCAAAGACCAATTTTTCTGCTCCTGTTTGACAGGGGCATATTATTGCAATTTTTGACAGCAAGGCCAATTCTTGCTTTCATCAAGAGTACCTCTATAGGGTTATAGTGTGAAGGCACCACCGACACCCAAAGACCAATTTTTCCATACCTGTTTGACAGGTGCATAGCATTGCAATTTTTGACAGCAAGACTAATTCTTGCTTTCATCAGGAGTACCTCTTATAGGGTTACGGTGTGAAGGAGCCACCGACACCCAAAGACCAATTTTTCCACACCCGTTACTTCTATCCAAAGTCTGTGGAAGATATGCCAGAATTTATTAAAAAATCTCTAATCGTGTTCCCAGTGCACTACATTGTGGCCTCATCATATAGACTGGCTCCCCGAGCCGTTGCTTACAAAATAAAGAAAGCTTGCAAGGAAAATTTAATTTTTTTGGCTTTATAAATGCAATTATTGCTGCAGTAGCTGCTATACACAGTACAGATGTGCCACTTTACAGGTAGACTAAGGGGACACCCCAGGCACTATAACAAAAGGAATTTTTCATTTTTATGCTTTCACTTTAAGCATCAGTACATTACTGCTCATTTAAAAATTATGTTTTTTACAAACTTTTTTTTCATTGATACATGTCCCCCAGAGCAGTACCAGGCCCTCATAACGAGAGTTGAGCGAACACCTGGACGTTTGGGTTCTGCTGGTCCGTCCGAACTTCGGGACAAAGTCCGGGTCCGGGTCCGGACGGAACCCGAACGATCGCACGGACAACGAACCTCATTGAAATCAATGGGGACCCGCAGGTCCACAAGCGAGTTGAGAGCAATACTCCCGGACCATGACGAGACCCCCTGTACATAGTTACTTTTTTTTCAAACATTTTTTGTATTAAAAATTTACTCGTCATTACATGACTACGAATTTCACTTTCGTATTTTTACTTTTTAAGGAAAACAATATCACGGACCCCACAGGGGAATCAGATGGACATTTCACCGTGTAGACATGACACATATCGTCGATGACGTCGTTATTAACGTAAATATTTCGGTTTTTTTAATTTAAAAGGAACGTTCGAAAG
>BLSH010302448.1:8966-26762 GCA_018402905.1 Glandirana rugosa | reverse complement strand
TGACCGAAAACCAAAGTTGGGGGTTGCCGAACATAGAATGCCACAAACTGGCCTTCAAAAATCCTTTAGTTTGGGGTTTTTCCCTCTAAGGACTATTGTCAACTGAGCAAACGGAGGGAAGAACTGGCACTTCTAACCCGAGAACGACAAGACGATAACAAAGTGCCTATCGACTTCGAGGGAAACAACGCGAAAGACTCGTTGAAGGTGAATGTCTGGTAACGGTGAGACTAGAGCAAGAAGGAACCGTACCAATGGGTTGTTCATTGATCTGACAATACGGTCCATCGGCATGTCGACTTTCTGGGCTGACCGAACGAGATCAGAGTGGCAATGGTCTGTAAGTGGAAGTTGCTCAGAAAGCGCAACAAAGGGAGCTTCAGCTATCCGTGAAACAATAGCAGAACAGCAAGAGCCCAATCTTCACGGTCAAGAAGGGAGGCAAACGAGTCAACTGTTATCAGGAATCTCCCTTTTTGGGGTTTGATTTCCTAAAAACTTCCGGTCAAACACCGTAAGATACAAGCCGTTGGGGGTTGAAACCAAAAGCCAGTCTAAGTCATTCTCTACAACAAAGGCTATCAGGATATCAACCTGAAATCAGCCATGATGGCTTCCCTGAAGGGGAAGTAGTAGAACCACCAGCACCCAACAGGGACTGCCGATCAGCAAAGGAGTACATCCATCTCGGTCTCCAGGCTCCTTATCAGGGTCCACATTGATCCAGTAGCAAGAAAGATAATAGTGGCCTGCAGGCCAGGATATCCTCAGGTACAGTGCGGAGTCAGGGTCCTCTTAGTCACCTTCCTGTAGTCTAAAGCCTCACACAGTGTGGTCAACAGTATCATCCAAACGTACACAAGGTATTCCTAGATGCTGAAGATCAAGAGGTAAAAGACTCATCTGGAGACCTCACTTTTAGGGTTAAACCCTGTTCAGGACACAGACATACTCTAAACTTCAGGTATGCTAGGAAATAGAAGACCTTGCAGGATTGAGGATGGAATCCTCTGTTTCCCGGTGGAACGAGCGAATCAGATGCAAGTAATCGTAGACGGGGAATTAAGCAGGAGATAGGCTCAAACGTGTCCTCACTCTTTGGCGTACAGTAACTTTTGCATATCTTGGTAACCAATACGAGACCTGGGCAGACCCTTCCCTTGGGTCTTCCAAATAGAGGGACACGTTGTCTTACTCTCCATTTCATCTAGGGGTATTATCCTCTGTTTTTTCTGGGTGTAAAATTTTTTCTGAGCAGTACCTGGTGTCTATTCTTGCAGTTTATCTTGCCCTCCCATATTGTCTGCTACTTAAATCCCGAGGTGTGCTGACATGGGGCTGAGCCAGGAAAACGGAAAATTGTTATCAAATACTTACCGTAATTTTCCTTTCCTTGCTCTGCCCCATGGCAGCACATTCCCACCCGGGTCCGTCGCAAGCTAGTTACAGAACACCGTCTCCAGGTACTGCTGTCCTTTTATGCTCTGTTAAAGGGATGTCCTATACGGGGTCAAGGGGGCGGGGTTGACCCGAGGTGTGCTGCCATGGGGCAGAGCCAGGAAAGGAAAATTACGGTAAGTATTTGATAACAATTTTCCGTTATAGTCTTGGCCACCATGCTGCAGCTCAGTTTCCGGGTCTTGGCAATCTTCCTATAACCTAGGCCATCTTTATGTAGAGCAACAATTCTTTTTTGAGTGATAGTGAGAGTGATAACGCCAAATTTAACACACCCGCTCCCCATAACACTAACAAGTCACATGACACCAGGGAGGGAAAATGGCTTATTGTGCCCAATTTGGACATTTTCACTTAAGGGTGTACTCACTTTTGTTGCCAGTGGTTTAGTCACTAATGGCAGTGTATTGAGTTATTTTGAGGGTACAGCACATTTACACTGTTATACAAGCTGTACACTCACTACTTTACATTGTAGCATAGTGTAATTTCTTCAGTGTTGTCACATGAAAAGATATAATAAAATATTTACAAAAATGTAATATAAATGTAATATATATATACACCCCTCACATTTTTGTAAAATATTTTATTATATCTTTTCATGTGACAACACTGAAGAAATGACACTTTGCTACAATGTAAAGTAGTGAGTGTACACCTTGTATAACAGTGTAAATTTACTGTCCCCTCAAAATAACTCAGCACACAGCCATTAATGTCTAAACTGCTGGCAACAAAAGTGAGTACACCCCTGAGTGAAAATGTCCAAATTGGGTCCAATTAGCCATTTTCCCTTCCCGGTGTTATGTGGCTCATTAGTGTTACAATGTCTCAGGTGTGAATGGGGAGTAGGTGTGTTAAATTTGGTGTTATCGCTCTCACTCTCTCATACTGGTCACTGGAAGTTCAACATGGCCCCTCATGGCAAAGAACTCTCTGAGGATCTAAAAAAATCTATAAGAAGATTGCCAAGACCCTGAAACTGAGCTGCAGCATGGTGGCCAAGACCACACAGTGGTTTAACAGGATAGGTTCCACTCAGAACAGGCTTTGCCATGGTCGACCAAAGAAGTTCAGTGCACATGCTCAGCATCATATCCAGAGGTTGTCTTTGGGAAATAGATGTATAAGTGCTGCCAGCATTGCTGCAGAGGTTGAAGGGGTGTGGGGTCAGCGTGTCAGTGCTCAGACCATACTCCGCACACTGCAAATTGGTCTGCATGGCTGTCATCCCAGAAGGAAGCCTCTTCTAAAGATGATGCACAGGAAAGCCCGCAAACAGTTTGCTGAAGACAAGCAGACTAAGGACATGGATTGTGCTAGTTAAAACGATGAACCAAGTCCTATAATCAGAACAGTCCAAACGGTAACAAAACCAGAGATAAAGAATAAATGACAGCTGATCGAATCTTAGTCCATGTTAGCTAAGTATGATGATTCATAAGGGGCAGACTCGATGGACTACTCAGTCTTTTTCTGCCGTCACAGTATGATTGCCCATAGATTGCCCATAGTAGTAATGGAAAATATGAATTTTGCCCTTACCTCGGATTGGGTGTGGGGCGTGAATAAAAGCAGTGATCGCTAGTGGTGCGCCCTATCCCCAGGATGACGTCTGTTAATGATGATACGTACGTTAGGAGGGTGCTCTGACGTAACCGTTGCCATACTGTGTACCCAAGGGACACGTCTGCCGGCTTTAAACGCAAATTTGTTTCAACTTTGTGAGTAGTTTTTCATATTTTTTAATAAAAAAGTCATACAGTATTATGCTATGTGAGCTTCTCTTTTTATATTGACTGATCCAACTGTTACCGCTGACCGGGTGGATTCTGACAATAGAAGGCATTGGACCCATTCCTGCACCCCTGGAGGGGGTTGGGCTACATGCGCTATTAGTTTATCTATCTGGTAAGCCTTCTGTATGTCGGTGGTGGACCACACAGCATTTTTACTCAGCACTTTGGGTGATCATGTATATACACAGAAGTCTGCCTATGAATTGTTATAGCCATTTGAATCATCATACTTAGCTAACATGGACTAAGCTTCGATCAGCTGTCATTTATTTTTTATCTCTGGATTTGGTACCGTTTGGACTGTTCTGATTATAGGACTTGGTTCATCTTTTTAACTAGCGCAGCCCTTTATTTAATATGGATCTATGATATACTGATTGTGTATTAGGCTGCTGCTTTATAGGAATTAAGCGCGGTTTCTCCCTTTTTCCTATATAAGGACATGGATTACTGGAACCATGTCCTGTGATCTGATGTGACCAAGGTAAACGTATTTGGTTCAGACGGTATCAAGCGTGTGTGGCGCCAACCGGGTGAGGAGTACAAAGACAAGTGTGTCTTGCCTACAGTCAAGCATGGTGGTGGGAGTGTCATGATCTGGGGCTGCATGAGTCCTGCTGGAACTGGAGAGCTACAGTTCATTGAGGGAACCATGAATGCCAACATATACTGTGACATACTGAAACAGAGCATGATCTCCTCCCTTCAGATACTGGGCCGAAGGGCAGTATTCCAACATGATAATGACCCCAAACACACCTCCAAGATGACCACTGCCTTGCTAAAGAAGCTAATGGTAAAGGCGATGGACTGGCCAAGTATGTCTCCAGATCTAAACCCTATTGAGCATTTGTTGGGCATCCTCAAATGGAAGGTGGAGGAGCACAAGGTCTCTAACATCCACCAGCTCCGTTATGGAGGAGTGGAAGAGGACTCCAGTGGCAACCTGTGAAGCTCTGGTGAACTCCATGCCAAAGAGGGTTAAGGCAGTGCTGGAAAATAATGGTGGCCACACAAAATATTGACACTTTGTGCCCAATTTGGACTTTTTCAATTAGGGGTGTACTCACTTTTGTTGCCAGTGGTTTAGACATTAATGGCTGTGTGTTGAGTTATTTTGAGGGGACAGCAAATTTACACTGTTATACAGGCTGTACACTCACTACTTTACATTGTAGCAAAGTGACATTTCTTCAGTGTTTGTCACATGAAAAGATATAATAAAATATTTACAAAAATGTGAGGGGTGCACTCACTTTTGTGAGATACTGTATATACACAGTGTATTGAGTGTACACTATATATCGGTGCATTCGGGGGTGTACGGTATATAGTACACTTGGCGGGGTGTATTAAAATATATGCAGTCTAGTATATATATATATATATATATATATACACACAGTGTATTGAGTGTACACTATATATCAGTGCATACGGGGGTGTACATATGGTATATAGTACACTTAACAAGGTGTATTAAAATACAGGGTGGGCCATTTATATGGATACACCTTAATAAAATGGGAATGGTTGGTGATATTAACGTCCTGTTTGTGGCACATTAGTATATGTGAGGGGGGAAACTTTTCAAGATGGGTGGTGACCATGGTGGCCATTTTGAAGTCGGTCATTTTTAATCCAACTTTTGTTTTTTCAATAGGAAGAGGGTCATGTGACACATCAAACTTTTCACAAGAAAAACAATGGTGTGCTTGGTTTTAATGTAACTTTATTCTTTCATGAGTTATTTACAAGTTTCTGACCACTTATAAAATGTGTTCAATGTGCTGCCCATTGTGTTGGATTGTCAATGCAACCCTCTTCTCCCACTCTTCACACACTGATAGAAACACTGCAGGAGAAATGCTAGCACAGGCTTCCAGTATCCCTAGTTTCAGGTGCTGCAGTACACCACCAGGTGAATTCAGCAGGCAAATATCCCCACCCCAGTTGCTGAACTGTAAAAAAAATACTGTCCCAGCCATCCACATGCCCGGCGTCTTAATGCCAGCTTGGCCAAATTGCTAGCACTCCAACTGCTGTCCTTTCATGAATTTGTAGAATGTTCCCAAAATAAATTTCTTTTCACTTAAGGCCATTCCAGCTCTCTATTATCATGTGGAAGGCAATGTTTTGGCCTCGTTGGACAGGATGGTCAGCAGCAGGGTTTATATTACCGCTGACTCATGGTCCAGCAAGCACAGTCAGGGACGTTACCTTTCCATCACGGCGCACTGGGTAACTCTGCTGGCAGCTGGGAATGATGCAGGACAGGGTTCAGTGTTGGAGCTAGTTCAGTCACCATGCTTTCAAAAAGCTGGTGGTGATTTTGCCACATTCGCCTCCTCCACCCCTCTTCTTCTTCTACCTCTGTGGCCTCTTCTGCAGAATTGTCCTCTAAACCTGCAATGCTCCCTAAGCGTACTAGGGGCTACGCAAGCAGTCAGGCTAAAAGATGGCATGGGGTGCTTAAGTTAGTCTGTCTTGGGGACAGGAGCCACACTGGGGCAGAGATTCTGTCAGCTCTGCGGGAGCAGGCTCAGAGGTGGTTGACACCACGGCAGCTTGAGCCAGGAATGGTTGTATGCGACAATGGCACCAACCTTCTCTCTGTCCTCCAACAGGGACACTTGACACATGTTCCATGCTTGGCATACATCTTGAATTTGGTGGTGCAGAGTTTCTTGACCAGGTACCCAGGCTTACCAGATATCCTGAGGCAGGCCAGAAATGTCTGTGGTCATTTCTGGCGTTCATACAATGCCAGTGCCCGGCTGGCTGATATTCAGCCAGAATTCAACCTGCCCATCAACCGCCTAATTTTTGACATGCCCACCAGATGGAACTCAACATTGGCAATGCTGCAGCGGCTGCACGGACAGCAGAGGGCCATCAATGAGTACCTCTGTGAGCATGGCACGAGGACAGGCTCAGGGGAGCTTGGCTTGTTTTCGCTACGTCAGTGGCTACTGATCTTGGATGCATGCACTGTCCTGTCACCATTTGAGGAGGCCACAAGGATGGTGAGCAGCGACAATGCATGCATCAGTGACACTGTCCCTCTAAAATTCCTTCCGAGCACATGTTTCATGGAATCAAGGACAGGGCACTTGGGGAGAACAAGGCCCCCTTTATGCAGAGCCAGAGAGCATTCCTGCTGAGCTGCCAAACACACAGGAGGAGGGGGATTGTGTCAGCATGGATGTTGAGGATAACACGCAGCAGTCTTCAAGGGATCGTGGTTTTCAGTCCCCTGAAACCCAAGGAGTTGTACTGGGAGGAGGTAGTTCCTGATAATGTCATCCTCAGTGACCCAGAGGACACTCATTCCTCCTCAAACTTACGCTGCATGGGCTGCAAGACCCTAGGATTTGTGGTATCAAGGAGAGGGATCATTACTGGCTGGCAACCCTTCTTGATCCACGTTACAAAGGTAAAGTTGCAGAGCTCATCCTGCCTACGCAGAGGGAGCAGGGGATGAAACATCTTCAGGATACCTTGAAAACAATTTTGTGCAACTCCTTTTCAGACCCTGGGAGGCTACCATGTCCTGGTGCTGGACAACGTGTTTCTAAAGCTTCGGTTGTTCAGAGGCAGAACGTTTGAGAAGGTGGCCGGCTGACCGATGCCTTTAAAAAAAATTTCAGTCCTCAGCACCCAGGCTTGATAGGTTCAAGCAACCATCGTCAGCGTCTGCATTATATGGTGCAGGAATATCTAGGGGCAAGAGCTGACTTGGAGACCTTTCCAACTGAGTATTCACTGAGTTACTGGGTCTTGAGGATGGACCACTGGCCTGAACTTGCTGAATATGCAATTGAGCTACTTGGCCTGTGCTGCATTCAGCGTGCTTTGTGAACAGACATTCAGTGCTGCTGGAGGGTTTGAAACCGATCAAAGAGTGCGCCTGTCCACAGACTTGGTTGATAGGCTCACATTTATAAAAATGAATCCATCCTGGATCAGCAGCTATCAAGCCCCTGATGCTCATGCAGCTGATTAAATTTGCTAGGAATCTGGGATCCCTTTAAGACTGCCACTGCTCCTATTCCTCCTGTCCATAATCTAGAACAATATTTTGTATTTAGGGCACCACCAACACCCAAGGCCCTATTTTTCTGCACCTGGTTTACAGGGGCATGCCATAACAATTTTAAACTAATTTACAACAGCAGGGCCTGTTCCTGTGCCTAACAAGTAACTACAAGGGGTTACAGTGTTCTGGCACTGCCAACACCCAAGGCTCAATTTTTTAGCAACTGTTTGCCTGGGGCATGTCATCACAATTTTTAAACCAATTTACAACAGCAGGGCCCATTCCTGTGCCCAACAAGAGTACTGCAAGGGGTTACTGTGTTCTGGCACCGCCAACACCCAAGACCCAATTTTCAGCCTGTTTGAATGGGGCATGTCATCACAATTTTTAAACTAATTTACAACAGCAAAGTCCGTTCCTGCGCTCAACAAGAGTCCCATTGATTTTAATGGCGTTTGTGTGTTTGCATACATTTTTAGCCTGTTCGCAAGTTCCGGTGCGAATCGAACTGGGGGGTATTCAGCTCATCCCTACCCTTGATGCCGATGTTGCCGATTAAGTGTTTTTGGGATGTGGAATCTCTGCAGGACTTCTAGGCTGCCTAGCATTGTGGGTGTTGATTTCTTCTGGAAAAATGTTTTCGGTGTAACTTTCATGGGCACAATTAATACCCAAAGACCAATTTTTCCACACCTGTTTGACAGGTGCATATCATTTATTTTTTCTACAGCAAGGCCAATTCTTGCTTTCATCAAGAGTACCTCAGTAAGATTATGGTGTGAAGGCGCCACCGACACCCAAAGACCAATTTTTCCGCAACAGTTTGACAGGTGCATATCATTGCAATTTTTGACAGCAAAGCCAATTCTTGCTTTCATAAAGAGTACCTCTATAGGGTTCATGTGAAGGCACCACCGACACCCAAAGACCAATTTTTCCATACCTCTTTGATAGATGCATATCATTGCAATTTTTGACAGCAAGACCAATTCTTGCTTTCATCAGGAGTACCTCTTATAGGGTTATGGTGTGAAGGAGCCACCGACACCCAAAGACCAATTTTTCTGCACCTGTTACTTCTATCCAAAGTCTGTGGAAGAGACGCCAGAATTTATTCAAAAATCTCTAATCGTGTTCCCAGTGCACTACATTGTGGCCTCATCATACAGACTGGCTCCCCAAGCCGTTGCTTACAAAATAAAGAAAGCTTGCAGGGAAAATTTAATTTTTTTGGCTTTATAAATGCAATTATTGCTGCAGTAGCTTCTATACACAGTACAGATGTGCCACTTTACAGGTAGACTAAGGGGACCCCCCAGGCACTACATTGAAAGGAAGTTTTCATTTTTATGCTTTCACTTTAAGCATCAATATATCACTGCTCATTTAAAAATTAAGTTTTTTTACAAACTTTTTTTTCATTGATACATGTCCCCCAGAGCAGTACCCAGACCCTCATTGTATGCCCAATTACTTGCATATACGCCTTCAAAATGGGCACTTTTGATTTTTCACGTTCGGGTCCTATAGACTTCAATGGGGTTCGCTATTTGGATCTGAACTTTCCCGCTGTTTGAAAGTTCTGGTGCGAAAAGAACAAGGGGTCATTCGGCCCATCTCTACTTGTCACCACCTAAGATTGGGAGAAAATTAATATAGAGATGAGACAGACTGTGGATATACATTTTAGGATAAGAGAGAGAAATGCAATCAGAGGCATAGAAAGTGACACATTCTGTTAAGAGTTACTTCAAGGGAAACCAGGGAGTATTTTACATAAGTACACAATTTTTTTTATTTTTTAATTTTTGTTTTTTTACATTACAGTATAATAAATATTTTTGCTTTCTTGCAACAGATTCATTTTGTCAATACTGCCTGATAGAAATCACCTATGTGGAAGGATTCTAAAGAAGGAGCCTAGTAGAACTATTTATCTATCCTCCTCGTAAGGTGCTCCAGAACTACTCCCTAAGAAGTGTGGCAGGCTAACATTTCTGATTCAGGGTGCGATCCTTGGTGTATAGTGGGGTAAAAATAAGCTGGGTGCCCATCACTTTAGTCTTTTTTCCTTTTTGCTGAACTCAACTCTAGAAGGAAGTGCTTAGAGTTCCAGGATTCACCTCAAGCAGGATTCCCAACGGACCAACCCCCAATGAACCGGGAGCTCATCCCTACTCAGCAACAGCTGGGGAGCCAGTGTGTATGATGAGGCCACAATGTACTGCACTGGGAACAAGATTAGAGATTTTTTGGATAAATTCTGGTGTCAATTTGACTTTGGATAGAAGTAACGGGTGCGGAAAAATTGGGCTTTGGGTTGTCCCTTCACACCATAACCCTATAGAGGTGCTCTTCATGAAGGCAAGAATTGACTTTTTTGTAAAAAAAAACTGCAATGATATACACCTGTAAAACAGGTGCAGAAAAATGAGTCTTTGGATGTCGGTGGCGCCTTCCCACAGTAACCCTATAGAGGTACTCTTAATGAAAGCAATAATTGGCCTTGCTGTAAAAAAAATGCAATCATATGCACCTTTCAAACAGGTGCAGAAAAATTACTCTTTGAGTGTTGGTGGTGCCTTCCCATGGTAACCCTATAGAGGTGCTCTTGATGAAGGCAAACAAAATTGCAATGATATGCCCCTGTCAAACAGGTGCTGAAAAAATGGTCTTTGAGTGTTAATTGTGCCCATGAAACCTATACCAAAAACATTCTTCCAGATGAAATGATTGAACACCCTTAAAGCTAGGCATCCTCGAATTCTTGCAGAGATTCCACATCCCAAAATGACTTAATTGGTGACATCAGCATCAGGGGCTTCATAGCTGGTAATCCAGGACTGATTCATTTTTATAAAAGTCAAACGGTCCATGGAGTCTGTGGACAGATGCGTTCTATGATCAGTAATGAAACCTCCTGCAGCACTGAATGCCCGTTCTGAAAGCACGCTGGATGCAGGGCAGCCCAACAACTCAATAGCATACTGGGAACGTTCTGGCCAGTGGTCTATTCTCATGACCCAGTAAACCAGTGGATTGTCAACTGGAAAGCTGTCCATCTCTGTTTTGGCCCCGTGGTAATCGTCCACCATGTGATGCAGACGCTGCCGATGGGATGTGGAAGCTGACAGCCCTGGGTGGCGAGGACTAAAAAAATTCCGAAATGCATCACTTAGGCGGACGCCTTCTCCAACACTCCTCTCTTGACCAACAGAAGACCCAAAACTACGTTTTCCACGACACTGTAACCTACTGGAGTCGGGAAAAATGTTCAATAAAATCCTCTTTAACGTGTCCTCAAGAGATTTTATCTGCTGCACTCTCTGTGGGGACAGGATGAGTTCTGAGACCTTCCCTTTATAGAAGTGGTCAAGTAGGGTTGCCAACCAGTAATGATCATTCTCCTTTATGCCACATATTCTTGGGTCCTTTCGCAGGCTTTGAAGCACGAGGTTGCCCATGCACCTCAAATTTGCAGAGGCTTGAGAAGCAGACTCCTCAGGGTCACTAAGGATGTCAGCATCTGGAACTTCCTCCTCCCAGCCACGTACTACTCCCAAGGGTCCTGGGGTTGGAAAGCCATCGCTTACAGATTGATGCATATCTTCCTCTTCTTTGCCTACGAAAGTGCCAGAATCCTCCTCCTCATCCTCCTCCCCTCTCTCCTCCTGTGTGTTCTGTGACATAGAAATGAAGATGTCTGGATAAAGTGAGCCTTGAGAGGAAAGAAAGTCCTCCTTTTCCCCCTGCTGCTCTGCCTCCTTTGCCCTGTCCATAATACCACGCAAAGTCTGCTCCAGCAGGAACACAACAGGGATTGTGTCACTGATGCATGCACTGTCACGATTCACCATCCTTGTGGCCTCCTCAAATGGTGACAGTACAGTGCATGCATCCTTAATGATCAGCCATTGGCGTGGGGAGAAAAAGCAGAGGCGGCCTGAACCTGTCGTCGTGCTGTACTCGCACAGGTACTCGTTGACAGCCCTCTACTGTACGTATAGCCACTGCAGCATTGCCAAAGTCGAGTTCCACCTGGTCGGCATGTCACAAATCTGGCAGTTTACGGGCAGGTGGAATTCCTGCTGAATTTCAGCCAACTGAGCACTGGCTGTGTATGACACCTGAAATGGCTACATACTCTTCTGGCCAGCTTTAGCACATCTTCCAACCCTGAGTACATATTTAGGAAATGCTGCATCACCAAATTAAGGACATGTGCCAGGCATGGCACATGTGTCAACTTTCCCTGTCTAAGGGCAGACAGAATGTTTGAGCCATTATCGCACACCACCATTCCTGGCTCCATCTGGCTTGGTGTGAACCACCTCTGGGCCTGTCCCTGCAGAGCTGTAAGAATCTCTGCTCCGGTGTGGTTCCTGTCCCCTAGACACACCAACTGAAGCACTGCATGGCACCTTTTAGCCAGACTCATGGAATAGCCCTTTGAACGCTTAGGGAGTACCTGATGTTCATAGGACAATTCTGCAGAGGAGGGCATGGAGGTGGCAGAGGAGGAGGAAGGGGTAGAGCTCACAGGTCTGGCCTCATCACCACCAGCTGTATGGAGATGTGGGGACACAACAAGCTGCAGCACCAAACCCTGTCCTGCATCCTTCCGAGTTGCAAGCAGCGTTACCCAGTGTGCTGTGAACGAAATATATTGTCCCTGCCCATGCTTGCTGGACCATGTGTCAGCAGTAAGGTGGATTTTCTGGCTGACTGCCTTGCCCAGTGATGCCAGAACATTCCCTTCCCCGTAATATTAAAGAGAAATGGAACGGCCTTACATGAAAAGTAGTAGCGAATGGGAACCTGCCATTGTGGTACAGCACATTGTGCAAATTCACTTAAGGGGGCAGAATCCACCAGGCTGAAAGGCAGAAGTTGGAGAGCCAACGGCTTTGACAACCTTGCATTTAGATGTTGGGCATGTGGGTGGCTGGGCCTGTATTTTTTTCTCCTCTGCAGCAGATGGGGCAGAAAAATTTACCTGCTACAGTCTGCAGCTGGTGGCGTGCTGCTGGCAGATGTGCTGCTAGGACCAGGGACACCCTGTGCTATACCATCATCCCTGTTAGCGGAGGCTGCTGAGAGGTCATGACTCGGTATAGCAGGGGCAGACTGAAATGGGTAAGGAGGAGGATGAGGAGGGACAGATTTGTGCCCATTTTGTGTGGCTTTTAGGTGCTCTTGCCAACGGGCTGAGTGGTTGGACGTTAAATGCCTTGTTAAGCATGTGGTACCCAAATGGCTGGTATTTTTTCCATGTTTAATGTGCCTGAACACAGTTTGCAGATAGCAACAGTGTGATCTGCTGCAGATGTGCTGAAAAAGGCCCAGACAGCTGAGCTTTGGGAAGTGGGCCGGGAGATAACAGCTGCAGAATGTGATGGAATAGGGTGGCTGCTCTCTACTGTTTCTTGATGTCGGCCTCCTTGGGGTTGTGCCGCCTCACCTTCAGTTTCCTCCTTTGCTCTATCTGGCACCCAAGTTGCATCAGTGACATCATCATCATCATCATTACCACTGGAGACAACTTGGCAATACGCTGTGGCTGAGGGAACATGAATGGCAATTTGTCTACCAGTGTTCTCCCCTCTCTCTAGGCTCATGTTCCTGTCATCCTCAACCTCAGAACCAACATCTGAATCCAGTAATGGCTGGGCATCATCAATGCGCAAGTGGCTGACGCTGTGGTCAAATAACTCAGCTGACTCCTCCATGGCTGATGTTGGGGCTATGGCAGGAATAGATGTGGACAAGGAGGCAGGTTTATCCACTCTGGCAACTGCAGAGGACTGCACACGTGCGTGACAGAGGATGAGTAAGGTTTAGAAAGTCAGTCCACCATCTCCTCTGCATGCTGTGGCTGGATAGCACAGGCAAACTCACTAAACAGAGGAAATGATGCCCTGCCTGAGGACTGACCACCACGTCCACCTTTGCCTGTGGACACTTTTATTGCTGGCCCCCTTACCGTACCAAGAGAACGTCTGCCTCTCCTTGTTATCCTCCCAGATATTATTGGGAGGGAGGGGGCGGTGCTTATTAGTAAATGTAAAGAAGAAGTGGAAATCTGTATGTAGTTGCACTTTAATCAATGTAAAGTGGTGTTTGATGCACTTTAATTTGAGTGCTCACACTACACAGACACACTCCACGGATACACTATACTATACTGCAATAGAATGTGTCAAACGTACTGTGATGCACAGAATTATATGGCATTAAACTTGCAGTAATGCACACAGAACTATATGGCGTTAAACTTGCAGTAATGCACACACAAGTAAATGGCGTTAAACTTGCAGTAACACACAAAACTATATGGCGTTAAACTGGCAGTAACACACACAGAAGTAAATAGCGTTAAACTTGCAGTAATGCACAAAACTATATGGTGTTAATCTTGCAGTAATGCACACAGAAGCAAATGGCGTTAAACTTGCAGTAATGCACACACAAATAAATGGCGTTAAACTTGCAGTAATGCACAAAACTATATGGTGTTAAACTTGCAGTAATGCACAAAACTATATGGTGTTAAACTTGCAGTAATGCACACAAAACTATATGGCATTAAACTGGCAGTAATGCACACAGAAGTAAATGGCGTTAAACTTGCGGTAACACACACAAGTAAATGGTGTTAAACTTGCAGTAATGCACAAAATGATATGGCGCTAAACTGGCACTAACGCACACACAAGTAAATGTCGTTAAACCTGCAGTAGCGCACACAGAAGTTAATGGCGTTAAATTTGCAGCAGCACACAAAACTATATGGTGTTAAACTGGCAGTAATGCACACAAAACTATATGGCGTTAAACTGGCAGTAACACACAAAGAACTATATGGCGTTAAACTGGCATTAACACACACAGAAGTAAATGGCGTTAAGCTTGCAGTAATGCAATCAAATATACGGTGTTCAACCGTCACTATACGGACGCTATCTGAACTGTCCCTACTCTACATATACACTAATGTATGTATGAGTAACACGGTCTCACTATAAAACAGTGAAACTATCTACTCTAGCTGCACACTATGCAAAGCTGAATAATGGTCCTCCTCACTACACTCACACTATCCCTAGACTGACACTAAACTAATATTCTACACTGACAATTGAAGCACAATAGCACAGAATAGCACACTAACTAACTAATAGCACTGAACAGAGCCCTGTTCTATCTCTCTCTAGCCAAAATCACACTGAAAATGGCTGCCATTGAAAGAATACTTTTATACTGTGGGGCGGGAATGAGCCATGAGTGGATAAAGTCATGATGACAGGGTCCAACCATGACTCTGACAGTGTTTCAGCCAATCAGGGCTTGCAATGCGCTGTTCAGCGCCGCAATGCATTGTGGTTGGTTTGGGGGGCTGAACAAATGGTCGAACGACTTGTTTGTTCGTATGTTCACCAAATGACCGAACAACAAAAGTTCAGCCCAAACTTATGCTCGGGCCGAACCATTCGCCCACCCTTAATTACCACCATACGAGCACCCCTGATCACTGCCATACCAGTGTCCTGCTCACTACCATACCAGTGACCTGATCACCACCATACTAGTGTCCTGATCAACACCATATCAGTGTCCTGATCACCACCATACCTGCATCCTGAGCACTGTCATACCAGCATCCTGTAGAGTTGAGCGGACACCTGGATGTTCGAGTTCGGTGAAACTCGTGACATTGTTCGGGTTCGGTACTGAACTCGATCCGAACTTGACCCCGAACACTGAACCTCATTGAAGTCAATGGTGACCCGAACTTTTGGGCACAAAAATGGCTGTAAAAAAGTCATGGAAAGGGCTAGAAGGCTGCAATATAAAAATGGGAGGAGGAGGTGGATGTGGAGTAGGAGCCTAGAGGTTGACTAGGCCGTGACCGTGGCAGTGTAGGCGGAAGTGGCGGTGGTGGAGGAGGAAGAGGAGGAAGAGGAGGAGGAGGTAGCCAACACTGTTTTTTGTTTGGATGGATTGGTTAGGGAGAGCGTTCCCCTATGGGGTTTATTTTCCATCTGGGATCGGACCCGGGGATCTATCACCGTTGGGAGTCTAGGCTTACTTGGGGATTGTACGGATGCAAAGGGGTGTCCCACTGGCACCCCTTTTTTCCCTGGTGGCGCGGCGCTCCATGGGGGGGTTGGATCCAGTGACCTTGGTCACACGGATCCACAATGGGTTGGGTTGGTTTTCCATCTCCTCGCTTGTTTTTGCATCCTGGTATGGGTAGGTTTTGGGCCATCCTAGATGGGCGGTCGGGTCCGCCCCCACTCCTCCCTCACCCTGGTGCAAGACAGGTGCAGCCTGGGAGTTGTGGTTTGGACGAGACTCCCGATGAGTCACGTCCGCACTCGGCCGGTGACGTCAGACGCCGGCCGAGTGGAGGATGCATAAAAGCCGGCATTCCAGCATACACACTTGCTGGATACTGGGGGTGTGCGTCTACCTGTCGCTGTTTGGAGGTACAGTACTGACTAGCTGAATAGATGGATCTTGTTCTTTGTAGTAAAGAGGGACTTTTGCTTGAACTTCTCTGGTTGTCTGGTTTGACTATGGGTGGTATATGGAATTTTCATGGTATCTGATTGTTATTTGGACAGTGAAATTGGAAATTGTTATTTATCTTTAATATATCACTTTCAAATCCAACCAAGTTTTGGATCCCTTTAGATAGAGAAACTACAAGTAAATATAAGAACCTGTCTTTGATTCAGAATTGTTCAACCTAGAGTCTTTCCCAATTGGGATTCTTTGTCTCTTTTAAACATATCTTTCATAGATTTGTTTTTATTATGCCTTGTTTTCAGCCTTTCATATATAATCAAGTATCCATCCCCTGCGTGTCTGTATGGACCATTTTCACAAAATCCCTAACTCGACACTCCCAGCGTCTTTTTGAATACTGATTCCAGACAAAAGTAAGTCTCTAATATTAATGCATACTCACATAGAGTAACTTTCTCTTTGTGAATTATTTGGTGGATATGAAAAATTATGGAGACTATGTGTCCGTTTCTCATGCTGAGTAGACTGTTAGTCAGGCATGATGAACTTAAAATTGAATAATAATATGTTTTAATAGGATTTTCTACTTGATTGGTCTGAAACATTTACTTTTAGTTTTTTGTTATTGTTGAATTGTAGCTTGGACTATGTGCATCCTCTGCAACCCCTTAACGCCAGACCCCATTCGGAGTTGAGGCCCTTTGGTGTTCGTTCTGCAGGTGGATGCTCTCTTGGTGAGTGTGCCGCTGTGGGGGCGCGACTTGGGGAGGCTTGGGAGGGTTGGTAGCCCGTGGGCGGGATCGGTTGAGGCCATTTTGGATGCATGCCCCTATAGCACCAATGTCAAACTCTAATTTTAGATGTTACTATATTCATGTACTAATTCTGTGTATATTTTCAGTGCAAAGAGAAACTATTGTGTCGGTCAATCAGTATCCCCAGAGGAAGCCTGAGATAGGCGAAACATGTCAGGATTTTGACCTAATCTCTATATGATTGTTTGGAACACTCACAACTATTGTGGTGATACCCCATGGTATCAGTTTTAAGCATTGATTCTATTGTATTTGTTTGGCTTGTTTTGTTTTGTTTTATATCCATTTGTAAAATAAAATTGTGATTTTATTCTAATATATATATTCTTTATATTTTTGTCTCTCTGCACTGGATAATCCCATAGGGGAACGGTCTCCCTAACCAATCCATCCAATACTTTTTGCCTGGGATGAGGTGCATGGTTTTGTTTACAACAACAAAAAATATTTGAAAACTTGGACAGGGGATAATCTATATTACTGTTTTTTGTTTATTTGGTATTTTTTTTAAATTGTGGTAGCCCCCAAAATATTGAGACATATTCAAATTAAAAAAAAGGATACCAATGGCTGTGTGAGGCTGGTCTAGATGTCTATTCTACGCAAGGTACAGACAAGTCTCGTGGGACTAAACAAAAAGTGTTAAAAGATTCTCCCGTAGGGAACGTGTAACCAGTCAAGCAATTGACTGAGTGTGGGATTTCAATCAGTCAAGCAGCCACTCACCCTAGTGGGCAGGGTGGGGTCCCTAGGGCCTAAACTACACTGTGTGCAGAATTATTAGGCAAATGAGTATTTTGACCACATCATCCTCTTTATGCATGTTGTCTTACTCCAAGCTGTATAGGCTCGAAAGCCTACTACCAACGGGTGATCCCACTCACCGACGAACTGACTAACTTTAGGGTGTGAGTCAGTTAACGAACTGACCAATGTGCAAGGGATGCCCTCTTAGAAAATTGTGAAAAACAAATCAGGGTGCTCTGAACAGACATGGAACGCATCTTATCTGTAGATCTGGTCGGAGTGTGTCGGTAACCATAGGAAAAAAAATTAAACTTATACAGAGTTATAAAACCCCCGATGGTGTTAAATTTTTTTTATGGTTTATTTGTTTTTTGTCATTATATCTAATAGGGGACAGGTTCAA
>BLSH010302431.1:38519-63742 GCA_018402905.1 Glandirana rugosa | reverse complement strand
CCCCCCCCCCCCCCCCCCCCCCCCCCCCCCCCCCCCCCCCCCCCCCCCCCCCCCAGTTATTTCCAGAAACTCCTTCAGGAGCCATTACTGCATGCCAAGTAATATATTTTACATTTTTTCCATACATTGAAAAGGAAAAGTATAATATATTTCTGTAAAAATATATATTTTGAGTTAATATTGTATGTAGGGGTTACCTAACAAGTATGTGTAACACCCTGGTTTCCAGCAGGGTGCTGTTTAAATTTAGTTTGCTTGGTGGTAAATGGCCTGGCCAAATTGTTAGGGGATCTCCTGATTCTTTTCCCTAATTTGGTGCACCTCTCTCCTCTGCCATTGGGCGGCACTGCGACTCGTGGCATTGGAACAACAAGTGGTTTACTTGAGCCCCATGGCCTACTGGGAGAGCCTATATATTTGGGAGGAGTCAGGTGATTGGGGTTCTGTGCCACCTGGATGTCTGTCTGGGTGGACTTGTGTTAAAGGCTCCTGGCTGCTAGGCCAGAAGCCTGGGGCCTATCTGGGAGCTCCCGGTTGCTAGGCAGGCTGAGCCCTATCCAGGAGCAGCAGAAGCAGCCGAGGGTTATGGCTTCATGTCGGAAGCCTAACCGTGTTGCACGGGTTCTACCGGCCGGGGAGCCCCTCTTTGTCGGAGGTCAAGGGACAGAGTTGCTAGTGGAGGACAACTATTTCTGTCTTTGGAGGCAAAGTTTGAACCAGCGTCAGAGGTAAAAGGGGAACAGTCGCCCTCAAGGGACAACACTCCTGTTATCAGAGGCCAGAGTTCAGAGTCTGAGAGAGAGAGTACTAAAGCAGCCTTTTTCACGTGTCGAGGCCAGTGGAAAAGTTGGAAAATCTCAGCAAAAGTCAAGCCAGGAACCCAGAGAGAGAAGGGGTGATGCTCGAGAGAGAGAAACTTTGCAAATTTAAATTTCACCACATTCATTAAGCTTTGGAGAAAATTCCCTTGCAAAGTGAATGGACTATTTGCCTTCAGTATGTGTTCTTCAAACCCAGTGACTTTGAAGTATCCTTTATTATTTATTTATTTATTTATTTTTGTGTAATATAAAGATTATAGACAAGTGTTAAATTATATCATACAATTTTTTAACACATTTAAAATGAAAAAAAAAATACTTATAGTTCCTTTAAATTTAAACAAATAATTGACAATATCAGACTGAGAAATCAGATTGAAACGTGTGTAGGCAGATTTTCTCAGGATGATATTCCATAAACATTCATGGGAAATCTCTTGGCTGCTTGATCGTTTTTCTCTAACTCTACATTTATACCTGACAGGAGACCCACACAGTAGAAATATACAGGGTTAGCCCGAAAGTCCAATGTACAGACAAGGGAGGAAGAAGAGAACCATATGTCATCTTATTACTCAGGGGAGGGAAGACACTTTTCAAAATAATAATCTGGAATAATAGAGTTATGTTTATATTGAGAAAAACAGCAGATAAGAGTCACCGGACACATCTACACTTTTATATTCATTTGTTTTAGTCGGAAAGAGTTTATTTGAAAACTATTCATATAAAAATATAATGTATAGCACAGGAAGACTAAAAACATCCAAAGAGCATGGGAAAGGTTATTTAATAGTTATTTTATATATATATATATATATATATATATATATATATATATATATATATATATATATAAATTATGTAATTTTAATCCCAAATTACTTTAAAGTCTATTCCACCCATAAATGACATTTACTTTGAAATTAAATCATATGCCAGCAATTTTTTTTATCTCTCACAAAGGCTGGTGGTGCAATATCTCCACACCTTACCCCTTCATCAGAGCTGAAAAGAAGATAAACAATGTGGACATAAATATTACAATAAAATGTGAAAGAGAATGCAGAACTAGAGGTGAGTATGAATAAATACAGTTGGTCTGTTCAAACATAAATACAGGCAATGTGAAAAATATTGCAGGCCCATTCACTCCATTGCATTACATCAACATTAGTGTTATTGCCATGCATGGTAGCCGACCAAGCACATTGCTCCCCAAAACATTTACAAAATACATGTGCGTTATAGCGTACCGTGACACATGATATGTGTTTGAGGTTAGCCATGATTTAAAAAAAATAGATTTTTTCTGCATCAAAACAGCTACATATAGTACGATGGCCTTCAAAGTAGAGGAGAAATAAATTAAGAGTCAAAGATCTATCTGTAAAATTTTTGTTCAAAAAAAGAAAGAAATACATATCAGTTGCCACACTGAAGGTACCCTTAGTGTATTCTCTATATCCTTTTACAGAGTACTGTATTTTGTAGGTTATAATGAAGTCAATGTTGTGTGTAAATCCATGTAATCACCACGATTGGTTTCCTGTTTACTGAGCTGATTTTGGCTCAGAATTACGTATCATTTGAGCCAAACCATAACAAACTCGTTACTGCTATCCAATCATTTTTAATACTTTGTAAAATCATAGATTAAACCCCTGAATCCAACATGTACATACTGCTGACTCGCCACCAATAGGGGTTCCTTTCATAGCGCCAGTTAAAGAGTTAACAAGAAAAAAATTCACTTTCAATAACAAATCATATATATATACAATTGTTAAATTAACTTTTTTATTTTAAACTTTGGCTGCTGTTATTTTTTTTGGAAACCTTTTGAAAAAAATGAACTTTGCAGAGAAGTCTGCGTGGAGAAGGAAGGCAAATTACAGGCGTTCACTGCAGCAGGAGTTTAGATCTAGCTAGGATGCTTTCTATTGCCTTAACCACCTCAATACCAGGCACTTTCACCCCCTTCTTGCCCAGACAAATTTTCAGCTTTCAGCGCTGTTACACTTTGAAGAACAATTGCGCGGTCCTGCAACATTGTACGCAAATGACATTTTTTTTGAGACAGATAGAGCTTTCTTTTGGTGGTATTTATTTACCGCTGATGTCTTAATTTTTGCTAAATAATGAAAAAAAACAAAGATTTTTAGAAAAAAAAGGGTCTCTAATATAAAATGTAGCAAACAAGTAATCTTTCTGATGAGGCTGCATTAATGGACACTGATTAGACTGCACTGATGGGCACTTATGAGCACTGATCAGGCTGAACTGATGGACACTGATAGGGACTGATGAGATGGCACTGACAAGGCTGCACTGATAGGCAGCACTGATGGGGCTGCACTAATAATTAGGGCACAGTGTCTTTTACTAATAGAAGTGTCTACCATGGAAAATTGTAACCTTGATGTATCTAAAGAGCTTTATACATAGGAGTTAAACCATTCAACCCTCTGGATTTAAAGCGTAACGCCACTTTTGTTGAGAAAAAAACATCCGCTCTGGGTGATCTATGTACATTGCAAGTATTTTAACAAACTTTTTTGCAGATTCCTACCTTTTGTTATTCTGAAGAAATTCCCGTTTGTTCCTCTGCTCCCCTGGGTTCAGTAAGCCTAATGGGAGTGGTTTCATAATTGTTAACCAGCTGGTACAGAATCAGGGCTCAAATGAGGAAAATTGCAGGGCCTGCATCCATTTAGACGGTATTTCCTATTGGGAGTACAGTATCTTATCAAAAATTACATTTTTGTTGCAGGGGATGCCAAAAATCTGACTTGCATCTTAGTGCAGACTTCTAGGAAAATCAATGAGCTAATCCCACAAGCATGACACTACATATCTTGGGGGCATTCTGCACACAGAATATGTACAAAACACCTCCAGGTAGCCATATTGCATTGCACTTTACAGAAAATGACAGCGTCTCAGATAGAAAAGGAAAGGTCCTTTTTAATAACATTCAGTTACACTATGACTTGTGTTGACAATCCTTCAAGAGGTACATTTATTGGAATAAAATATCAAATAAAAGGGCCAGCCAGTATAAAACAAGACGCAGCAATTTTGGGGTCAGCAGCTCCCGGCGCGTTTCGTCTTATCAGACGTCATCTGGGGGGTCAATAACTGTACCTCTTGAAGGAGGTTTTTTACACTATTGGAGCTTCTTCTCTTTCTTTGGATCTATATCTGCATACCTGTGGCTGGACAACCTGAAGGCGATTGATCTACTAATCGTTGGCCCCATTTTAATATGGAGTGACATCTGGCCGTCATACCAAGGGACCGAGTGACAGCTGCCTGTCTTACAAGTAAGACGAATTACTACCCATACTAATGGTCATCTAAGGAGTGTGTGACGTTTGCCTGGGTTCCAGTGGTCCGAAGCCCTATAGATATATTTTTGGCGTAAATATATCTTACCTCTGGTAAGCCTTTTATCTATAAGAGGTTGGATCCTCCCTGATGGCACATGTTTCAATCTTCTATCCTCACAGCTTGGCACTACTTTTGAGTTACGTTTGATAAACTTTGACAGAGTTCAACACATACTTGGATAGAGACTTTCACAACCCTTCATCCTGTTTTTCTATTTACACTATATGAACCTATAATCATTGCACTTTGGATTTTGTTTGTGGATTATTGTAATTTTCCACACATTGCACGTCTATGCACTTGACATAAGATTTATGTTTAGTATTTATTTTTGTTCACTGTTTTGTTGAGCGCTATATTATTTATTCATACACTCTATAAATGTCACTGGCAGGGAAGGGGTTAACATCAGAGGCGATCAAAGGGTTAACTGTGTTCGCTCAGTGTGTTTACTAACTGTGTGGGTAATGGACTGACAGGAAGAACACAGAGATCTCTGTTCCTGATTACTAGGAACAGAAGTTCTCTATGTACTTCCCTGTCAGAACAGGGATCTGCCCTGTGTGACGTTATATGGGGCGAGGTGATCGATGGACGATATGTGTTGCATCGCATGCATTCATGTTGGCATAAACTACGGTGGAATCCGGTCCAGGTTTTACCAGCCACCTTGGCAGGGTTGGTTCTGGACCAGGTTTTGTGGTCCACTGGAGTCCACCATCAGGTGGTTTAAATAACCAGGAAGAGAGGAAAGTTTTGCTCTGGCCTGGGACTCAGGAGCCATCAGCCTGAAAGAGCTGACGTATAGAAGTTTGCTTATGGACTGAGACAAAAAGGTTTGCACTGTCTGTTTTGTGGGTGTCTGGGAGAAGCCCTGCACTGCTCAGTTAGGAAAAACTGAAATGTTTAGTTAGTGCCTGGATGGCCAGGATTTATTTTCTGTTTTGTTTATTTGATTTCTACATGCAACCTTTTAAATAAACCTGGCTACAAGCCAGATTTTAAGCAAATCTGCAGTTTTTGACTGCCTTTCCCCATTGAGCTAACCCCCCACACATGGTGGACTCGGCGGGCATCTTCCTGATCAAGTAGAAAGATGGAGGATGTATTAAAAGCCCTGTTGCAGGCTACTGCAATACAGCAGGAGAACAATCCTCAGCAACAGGAATCAAACCGTCAACAACAGGAAACCAATCACCAGATCGCACAGGCCACTGCAGCGCAACAGGAGGTAAATCGCTAGCAGAATGAGGCGAGTTGCCAAGCCATTGCAGTGCAGCAGGAGGAAAATCGCCAGCAGCATGAGGTGAATCACCAAGCCATTGCAATCCAGCAGGAAATCAACTGCCAAATAGCAGAGGCCGCGGCAGCGCAGCAGGAGGCGAATTGCCAGGCCATCGCAGCCCAGCAGCAGACGAATAGCCAGTTTGCAGAAGCCCTGGTGGAATTAAAGTAGGGGCCCACAAGTCCTTTAATGGTGGAACAAAAAATGGTGCATGCCAGCTATTTCCTGCAGAAGATGACACCTGCAGATGATGTGAAAGCGTACCTAGCAACTTTTGAAAAAGTTGCTGTTCGAGAAGGATAGCAAAAAGAGCAATGGGCAGGACTGCTAGTGCCTTTTCTGCCCAGGATTATGAGACACTGAAAGCGGAGATGCTTACACGCATGGGCATCACCATGCAACGGGTGCGTCGCTGGTCATACAGTACTGACAAGCCACCCTGCTTCCAAATGTTTGACTTGATACACCTCACCAAGAAATGGCTGCAGCCAGAGACTTTGCTGGGCTTTAAGATTGTGGAGCGTGTGGTCATTGACCAGTATTTACGGGCACTCCCTGCCACTTTGAGGAAGTGGGTCAGCCATGGGGACCCTTTGACTGCAAACCAGCTGGTGGACCTGGTGGAGAGATATACTGCTGCCGAGGACTTCATCCATCCGTGCCCCACTTCAATGTCTTGAGGGGTGAAAAATCGTCCGGAGCATACGGTAAGACTGTTTCAGGTTTCAAGGGTGTGGGGAAAAATTACAAGGCTGTTGCTACAAATAATGAGACTATGGGCTCAGGACCTGGAGACTGGTCAAATAGGTCAGGAAGGTCTCTGAGGCCGTTTAGAGGAAGGGTTACAGAAAATATAAAATATTATTGCTGCCATGCCTTTGGTCATATTGCTGCTAACTGTTCCCTAAATGATGAATCAATGCAATGTGATAATGCTCGCTTAAAAAAACGCATTTCTCTTTTTGCACAGGTGGCATGTACTGCAAGGTGTCAGGAGCGCATGTAAAAACATGTGTGTGATTTCAGTTGATGGAAAGCCAGTCACGGCTCTGCTAGATTCTGGTAGTGTGATGACATTAGTCAAAGGTGATTGTGTAAATCCTGCAAAGTTACACCCTAGCACCTAGGTTATTTGCATACATGGTGACACACGTGACTAACAGACTGCTGTGGTTGAGATTGATACCCATTGGGGCATGGTGACACATTCAGTGGGGGTGGTACCCTCACTGTTGCATTAAGCCCTAGTGGGGAGAGATTTTCCCCACTTTTGTTTATGGGAAAACAAAAGATGTCGGGAGGACAGAGCTCCCCCTGCTGAGTAAACACGGTAACTCACTCCAGACCCTTTTGATTACCAAATTGAAAGGAAAACTGTTGGCGTGTCCGAGGAAAAGGAAGATCCTTTTCCTTTTTCTGTAATGGATGGGGAGCAGGAGGAGCTGGAATCCAGCCCCCAGCTGGAGGTTAATGAACAAGAAGATATCTCTGACTCTAATAGTGAGAGTGGGCAGAATGTGGTGCCTGACTTAGTCAGAAAAGATGATTTTTGTATGGAACAACTAAAAGATGCCACACTCAATAGAGCCAGAGAAAACATTAAAATGGTAGATGGAGAGCCTGTTGAACCTAATATAGGGGTGTCTTTTCCCTACATGGCTCTTAAAAATAACTTGCTGTATCAGGTGGTAAAGCAAGGGGAGCAGGAGGTAGAGCAGTTAGTGGTTCCCAAACCCTATTGCTGGATGGTATTAGATTTAGCCCATGGTCATATAATGGGGGCCTATCTGGGTATAGAGAAGACCAAGGAGAGAATAACCCAGTGATTCTTTTGGCCCGGGTAATATGCAGATGTCAAAGAATATTGTCATGCCCAGAGTGTCAGTATTCTGCGCCATTGCCACATTTTCTCAGTCCACTGGTACCATTAACAATCATTAAAGTGCCTTTTGAAAGAATTGGTGGGACCAGTAGTAAAGTCTGCCTGGGGCCATCAGCACATACTGGTAATACTGGACTATGCCACGTGATATCCTGAAGCCATTCCCTAGCGTAATACCTCAGCTAAAACTATTGCCAAACAGCTTTCCAGGTATTTAGTCGTGTAGGTATTCCAAAGGAAATATTGACAGATCAAGGCACCCCATTTATGTCCCGAGTCACTAAAGAATTGTGAAAGTTGTTCAAAATCGCCCATCTCTGTACCTCTGTCTACCACCTAAACTGATGGTCTTTTGGAGAGATTTAACAAAACGCTTAAAAGCATGTTAAAAAAGATGGTGGACAAAGATGGGAGAAATTCTGATTTTTTGCTGCCATACCTCATGTTTGCCATATGGGAGGTACCTCAGGCATCTACAGGTTACTCCCATTTTGAACTACTGTATGGGAGACATCCCAGGGGATTGCTAGATGTTGCAAAAGAAACGTGGGAGGGAGCACACCTTATAGAAGTGTCATTGAGCATATCTCACTGATGCAAGATAGAATCGCTGCTGTCATGCTGTTTGTACAGGAACATATGGAGAAAGCCCAGGAGGCCCAGAGAATCGTTTATAATCGGGATGCCAAGACCCGGGTCTTCAGTCCTGGTGATAGAGTGCTGGTACTAGTCCCCACCGTTGAGAATAAATTCCTAGCAAAGTGGCAAGGTCCCTTTGAAATTATGGAAAGAGTAGGCAAGGTAAACTACAAAGTTTACCAGCCAGGGAAAAGGAAAACCGAGCAAACATATCACATTAATCTCTTGAAACCTTGGAAGGACAGAGAGACTTTACCTGCAATGCCAAACCCCCTAAAGGACATGGCCCCTGAGACTCCTGAAGTACCTATAACTAAAACCTTGTCAGTGGCCCAACAGAAGGACGTTAAAGAATTTGTGAATTAGAATACAGACTTTTTCTCTCACCTGCCCGGACTGACCACAGTTATATAGCATGACATAATTACGGAACCAGGTGTCCGCGTAAACTTAAAGCCCTATAGAATACCTGAGGCCAGGCGTAAAGCAGTTGCAAATGAAGTAAAGAACATGTTAGAGCTGGACATGATAAAGGAGTCCCACAGTGACTGGTCCAGTCCTATAGTATTGGTCCCAAAACCAGATGGAACAATAAGGTTTTATAATGATTTCAGAGAGGTAAACAGCGTGTCAAAAATTGATGCGTATCCAATGCCTCGGGTCAACGAGCTTGCTGACAGATTGCGTAGTGCCCGGTACATAACTACATTAGACCCCTAACGGAGTCGGCAAAAGAGAAAACTGCGTTTTCTACCCCTGAGGGGTCCTTCCAGTATAGGCGGATGCCTTTTGGCTTACATGGTGCTCCTGTCTCCTTCCAGAGAATGATGGATAGATCCTTAAGACCACATCGCCAATACACAGCCGTCTATTTGGATGATGTAGTCATCCATAGCCCAGATTGGGAATCCAATTTGTCCCAGGTACAAGTAGTAGTAGATTCCCTTAGGAAAGCAGGACCCACAGCCAACCCCAGAAAGTGTGCTGTAGGCTTGGAGGAGGGGGGCTGATCAAAACTCAGATCAATAAAATTGGGGCAGTTCAAAAGTGGCCCCAACCTATAAATAAAAAGCAAGTTTGTGCATTTCTTGGGATCACAGATTACTACAAGCACTTTATTCCCAATTTTGCCACCAGTGCAGCCCCACTGACAGACCTGACGAAGGGTAGAGGGTCATGATCAAGTGGAATCTGGAATCAGATAAGGCATTTCAAATGTTGAAGCAAGCCCTTTGTGTACAATCTGTGCCTGTGACCCCAGATGTCATAAAGGAATTTGTGGTACAGACGGATGCCTCTAAGGTGGGACTGGGTGCTGTACTGCCCTAGGTCAGAGATGGGGAGGAGCACCCAGTGTTCTATCTTAGCAGAAAACTCAACAGACATGAGAAAAACAATGCCATTGTTGAGAAGGAATGTTTAGCCATTAAATGGGCCTTAGATGCCCTGAAATATTAGCTATTGGGGAGAGCATTCAATTTGGTCACTGACCATGCACCTCTTAAGTGGATGTGTGATAACAAGGAGAAAAACATTTGGGTGACAAGGTGGTTCCTCACTCTGCAAGCATTCAAGTTCACAGTGGAGCATAGAGCAGGGAAACTCCAGAATAATGCAGATGCCCTTTACCGGGTCCACTGTCTGGTTGGGACAGTTGCTCAGCCGCAGGGGCTTGAGCAGAGGGGGGATATGTGACAATATGCGAGGCGAGGTGATCGGTGGACGATACGTGTCGTATCGCATGCGTTGGTAGCACCTCCACTGTAGATAGGTGCTTTAGTGATAGATATTTGCTAGGAGAGGCAAATTTATCCAGGCTTGCCTGATGTGCAGGCCTGATTGTTTTTATTTGGACTAGGGAGTGGCCCAGGAAGAGCCGGAGACTGCAGAAAGGAACACCCCTTGGTTACTCTTCCCTTTTTTCTCAGAATGATCTGGAAAAGGGGATGGGAATAGGAGGTGAGGCTTTCTGAAGTATGTTAAAGAGCCCTGACCAATCCCCAACCTGGATTGGCAGGGGGTAGGCCTCCTTAAATACTGTGGTCTGCCCAGTGGGGGAGGAGAGTATCGGGTGGAAGAGCTGGAGATGTAGAAGGTGTTGCGGAGGCCCTGAGGGAAACCCCAGTCTGGGGGGGTGACCTTGGGCCTGGAGGCTCGGGAAGTGGGAAGAACCCCTCTAACAACACACAGAGGAGTTCTGACCGAGGTGCAGGAGACCAACAGAGAGGTTACAGGAAAAGGGCTCTGTAAAGGATCCATCGGTGTCAGTGAGTGATACAACCTGGGGGCTGGAAGGACTAGACCGGAGAAGGCTGGGAGGATACAGTGGACAGTCTGAGAAGGTTACAGGAGCCAATCAGGTTAGTGGTGACACCGGGCAGCCAGGAGGACTGAGGTTGCCTGGAAGAGGATGGGCTGGGATCCATAGTCCATCAACCCTAGCTAGCACAAATGTACTTTGCTACACCCTGGGGGCCTGTGGCCCCTGCCTGTAATGGGCGGTCCAGAGGCCCTGCCAACAAAATCGCAGACCTCACCAAGTGCTAGCTAGGCCGGAAACCAAATGTGCGCAGGAGAGAGGAATGTGGAGAAAGTGAGAATTGAAGCGAGTTTGTGCTGGAGAGGAGAAGGAGTGTATATACGGAAGTGAATATAGGAGGTCCCGTTAACTTTGATCTTTTGGGCATCCCACCATCACCCAACCCCATCCAAGTTTTATCCCCTAATAAACAACAAAAAAAACAACGTATCAGCCTGTTCAGTGACTCCAGATGAAAGGAAATGTGTATTGTGAAAAAAAAAAAAAAAAGGAAATGTGTGATTGAGGGCAGAGTGACAGGTGGACCACAGCAACCAGCCACCCCTAAGGGGAGACCTTGGCTACATGTTCATTTGGAGTGGACTAAGGTGCAATCTGGTCCGGGTTTTACCAGCCACCTTGGCAGGGTTGATTTTGGACCAGATTTTGTGGTCCACTGGAGTCCACCATCAGGTGGTTTAAATAACCTGGAAGAGAGGCTTGGGACTCTGGAGCCAGCAGCCTGAGAGAGCTGACGTATGGAAGTTTGCTTATGGACTGAGACAAAAAGGTTTGCATTGTCTATGTTTTGTGGGTTTCTTGGAGAAGCTCTGCACCGCTCAGTTAGGAAAAACTGAAATGTTTAGTTAGTGCCTGGATGGCGAGGATTTATTTTCTGTTTTGTTTATTTGATTTTTACATGCTACAAGCCAGATTTTAAGCAAACCTTCGGTTTTTGACTGCCTTTTCCCAGGGAGGGTGATCCCCATTGAGCTAACCCCCCCACACAATAGGCAGATCCCCGTTCTGCCTCTCTGTAGAGCAATCACGGGTGGCCGACAGGCATCGGGTGCAGCGGTTGCGCGCACCCACAGTATCTATTACTTACAGGTACGTTGTTTCGCGCAATGGAGCTGCCCTGCTGCAGTATATATGAGGTGGGCGGTCTTTAAGTGGTTAAGCGGCCTTGTGCTGCTGTAGGACAATGGTACTAGATTAACCCTTGTGGTTTAATATATCTAGGCAACACACATTTTGACCTTCAGAGTTGATGCACAATCTCAAGTGATGGTGGCCAGTCTGAAGAGGAAGCGGGTGACTGTGGCTGGAGACAGTGGCCCTTTTCAGTGGGAGGACAGGTGTGCTTTATGTCCCTCAGGGGATACTCATCTTGGGACCTGCTATGGCACGGGGTTAACCTAGAGACCTGGCCTGGGTGGTCAAGAGAGCAAGGCCCTGCGTTAACATAAAGCAGTGGCTTGCTGTGGTGTGAGCCTTTATGGCGAAGAGAATCTATAAGATTGAGTGGCAGGGTGAGTCAAGTGTTTTTTGATCGGTGTAGGGACACAGGAGACTGGCTAGGTATGGGGCATGTTCTGCACCCCCATTCCAAAATGTTAGATCATCTTGAGAAGAGAGAGACCATTAGTGACTGTTGGATCCAGGTGTGAATAATTCTTCTGGTTTGCGGTTTCTAACCTGCCCTCTAGGGGAACTATTCTGGGAAAGCTTTCCACCAGCTTTTGGATCAAAAATCTGCCCATTAATCCAAAAGAGCATTTGTGAGGCCATGTGCCGATGTTGGCTAGAAAGATCTGGCTCGCAATCTGCATTCCAATTAAGATCAAAGGTATTGAGGTCAGGGCTCTGTGCAGGCCACTCAAGTTCCTCCACACCAAACTCATTACACCATGTCTTTATGGAGCTGGCTTTGTGCACAAGGGCACAGTCAAGCTGGAACAGAAAAGGGCCTTCTCCAAACTGTTATCCAAGACAATTGTCTACAATGTCTTTGTATGCTGCAACATTAACAGTACCCTTCACTGGAATCATCTGAAATCAATAAAATTATATTTTATCACCTTGACCATAATAAATGATGAAACCACACAACAACCATTAAAAATACCCTTCAAAAACAATGTTCATGTAATTTTACCAATAACCAAAATATGTACTTATCGAAGATACCACATCGTGTGGATATAATTCTGCTTGGTTCGGAGGCACTTTATCCCACGTAATAATGAATTGAAGGTCCATGCCACAACCTCAGCCTAGCTGTTTCACACAGAGTACCTCATTCAACACTGCAAGTATCCCCGAGATTACATTCATTTTCCCTAATTACCTCTCAGCTGATCCCCACGTTCATTTGCTTAGCACAGCTGAAATGCGGATAGCTTTGCTTTTATTGGAAAGGGGATTTGTGGAAATCTTTCCTCAAGCCTTGATTAGGGTCTCTGGGGAAGTATGGAAAAAAAAAACACAAATACAAACTGAACTGGCTGTACAGGAATCTGCTCTGCTCCCTCTCTATTTTTCACACTTTTTGCTATTACTCAACAGAAAATGAATTAATGCAAATGATTCTCCTGAGAATAGCCTATGTACCAAATGCTGATTTAGCAGTACATTATCTTCACCTCAGATACGTCACTGTAAGATTAATCCTAATAGTGCTTCATTCACCTCACATACCCCTTCACCTTCTGACTATACATTTACAATATGGCAACTGATATAACAGAAAGGTGAAAAGGTGCATGTCCATAAATAAATTTGTATTTCATTTTAGCTGATATGTTATGTTTGTTGTATATGTGGTTATATATATATATATATATATATATATACTGCATATATATATATATACACACCGTATATTGTATACAGGGGGTCCCCGGGTTACAAACAAGATAGGGTCTGTAGGTTTGTTCTTAAGTTGAATTTGTAAGTTGGAACAGGTACATTTTTTAAGTGTCGCTCCAGCCAAAAACATTTTTTTAAGTATTTTGGATAGCATATGGAAGGGGTAACACAACTGTAAGGTTTGTTTTGCTGTCTGTGCTTCTGTTTAGAAGATTTTACCACACTTTCGGTACCCTGTGAAAATTGAATTTTGAAAATTTTGAGTTGTTGTGGAAACAAGGATTGGTGATAAAGCTCCAGTGGAGACTCCTTTTTCCCATAATAACTCTTACAGGAGTGAATTTCCCTTCCTAGGGGGAGATTTCCTCTCACTTCTGTTGTCTCCCTCCGTTTGTAAGTAGGAGTCGTTTGTAAGTCAGATGTTTGTAACTAGGGGACCGCCTGTATCTGGTTTGGTTGTTGTTCTGGAATTGGTACCAGGTTGCAACTACATGAAAACATAAGCTCTTTAGGGTCATAACAAATATGTTCGCAGATGTGGTTGACCAGACTGTGTCTTGCAGCCTTAGACCCCTGGAAACCGCCTGTCTCGCTCTCTGGAGCTGTCTCCCAGTGTGTGATACAGAACCCTGGTCCTGACTTCTCTTAACAGGCTCCCACCCACCTGGGTAATCAATGTCCTGGTAGGTCACCAACTCCGGACCCAGGAGTGGGGATTTCATCCCACCAGGAGCGCTACGAAATCCAGGTCCCGAAACGGACTTTACGAAATGAGGAACTGAAAGGCCAGTTTCCTCCCAAATAAGCAAATCCCCTGGAGCCCCTCAACCTGCCAGGTTGAGAATCCTGTGTCCTCCTGCTGATGGGGTACCACACTACCACACTATATATATAGTATATGCTATTGAACACTTGTGCAATGAATTGGAATGCTGATACCAGATATTCTTATCCAACATCAGCATAGGACCTTGCAAATGCTATGGCTAAATAAACACAAATTCCCATAGACACACTCCAAAATCTTGTAAAAAGTCCCTATAGGTAAATGCTAAGATGTTTATTTATATAAAATGTCTCAACCATTTGTTCAGCTGTCTGTTACATTTACTTTCTATGACTGCCAGCTCCAACTAGTGTCCATAATGCAGTATATTTATGAAATACCTCAATCAGGACAATAAAACATTATGACCACAAGATGGAGCTGGCGATCATAAGAAATAAACATATTATATAAAGCTGAGACATTTGCACCGCCAATTTTTTTAATAAATAGATCTACTAACATCATGCAACTGAAAGTAGAGGCGGTCATTCTGAGAAATGCAACATACAAGTGTGCTCTGAGGAAAGAAAGGAACATTACTGCACAGGGAAACAACGTTTTTGAACAATGCGCCCTCCACTACTGTAAGTAAAGAGAGAAAATAAAGCTGGAGTTCTGCTTTAAAATTGTAATTTATTGTAACTGTTTTTGAAGTTGGGCATTTTTTAGACTGCAAACAAATCATATACCATATGGGTCCCTTTACCTTGATTTTATATTTCTGCTTAAGTCTGTAAACAACTGTATGTTGTAAATAATCCATCTTGTTTGGCTCCCCGCCCATGATAGTTGATTTCTGTGTTGGATTTTGCCTTGGGGGAACATGGAATTTTACGCTCAATTAAATTATTATTGTTTACAACCTGGAAAAGAAGATGTACTTAGAGAACAAGTACTTTGAGGCCTCAGATCACAGCAATCAACAGTTAGCTCAGTAGTATGCTTCTTCTCTGTCCCACAGTAGTGAAACCAAGATGAGGACTCAAGGGTACGCACCATCTGGCCCACACCTGTATGGATCGTGTCCTGTAGAAAGCAATGTGTTTCTAGTCATTCATAGTGATATGCTTCTTTTATTGGTTAGCTCAGATGGTTGAACAATAATAAAGGACTTGTGTTTAGGGCTTTCATGTACATTTGACTTAATTTAGTTGAACATGTGTTTAAATCTATGTGAGTCAACTGCTTAATGGATGGTTTCTTGGTTGATCTAGTCAGGAGAAATCAGGGTCACACCCTGAACTTCAAAAGTGATCAATCCACATTAGCTCCCCGTAACTGATATAGTGTTATGTGGTGTGTTGACATCCAAAATAAAAGGCAACATATGTACACATTGGGCTACTATGTGGGCTCGTAAAATGCACCTGCACCCAGACTTATGTATTCTTGAAGCAGACCTTCACTCACAATTAACACATACAGTACCATCATTATAACACTCTCTATTACAGGTTACACACACAGATATATACGGTATATATATATATATATATACGTATTATATATATATATATATTTTTTTTTGCTCCCTCATCCTCAAGACATAGCACTCAGTTTGCCCATTTCACATCTCTGCCCATTAAAATAACTGAAATGTATCGGGTAAACAAGCCCTAACAAACAGTAAAAAAAGGCATCCCTGACCTCTCTAGCTGCTTGTAAATGTAAGTAATTTTTTCTTAAAAATTTGAAAAGATACAACAAATATCTGTTTGTAAGCAGGTTCCTATTAAGTGGTTGTTATGTCATTTTTAATTTTTTTTATGCCTTGTCTGTACTAATTGTTGTATTATTTAGTTATGCTGCCCTTCTAACCTGGTGCCTCCAGGAAGTCAAGGGTTAACTATGCTGGTCAGGTTTTCTCAGCGTTTTTTTTTTGGTGGTACAGTTCTCTGCGAGGGGCCGATAGATAAAACGTGGGAACCACCTCCAGATCAGGTCGTTCTATACGTGGGAAGAGAACAGGAGATTGCTGTACTGTGTAACTATTACTCTGCCTTTGTGTTTCCCCTTGGCAGGAACCCAGTCTGGGTTCCAGGACACAAACTTATGGACTTGAGCAAGGACTTTAAGGACTCTTTCCAGAATTCCAAGGTATGACTACCTCAATGGGCAGAGGTACCAGGAGCACTAAGCTAGCACTTTATAAGAGGATTGGAATGTATGTGTAGAAGCTGACAGTAACATTCTATGTTATTTAAATAGCTTTCTGAAGGGAGCCGAGCTTCCTGGGATTCAATTTTAATTACAAGCAATGTCAAGAGTTAAGCGCATGGGTCACTGTCACTTGGATGAGGTGACAGGTAACTGGGTAGGTGAAATCTGGTGCATGTCACGCTGCACTGGTTTAGAAATGCTGCATAGAGGGAGAGAAATGTAGTAAGGAACTGTTATCCGTAGGGTACAGCGTGAAAAGGGAGAAAAGCTGCCCCAGAGAGTTTCAAAATTAAACTGTCTGCATGCAGAAGTGTCGTTCATTACAGAGAGCACCTCAGGAAAAGCCATACCCAAGTTTCAGCATATGCCTCTGGTACCCTGCAAGGGCATGAATACACACTGCTCCTTATCCCCACATGGGCACCCATCACAACTTGGTGTAGTCTTCAGGATATGCCCCCTGCATGCACCTGAAGTTAAGCAAAGAGAATGTGCTCCCTTGAGAGTGGCTGGTAGTAGTGGTTCACCTGATAGCTGACCTCAATCGCACCATATATCACACACCCGGAGACACTGACCAGGCCAGTTCTTGTTTTTGTTGTTGTATTTAGGGGAAATAACTTGGATAGGGATAAGGGGTAACTGTGGGATGCCCAAAGAATTATGGTACATGGATTCCATATATAGTCCTGTATATGCACACTTGCACAGCAGACTCTCCCTCTGCAGACTATTGCTCCTCTCAACTCTCCAGCTCTTCACTTGCTGACCGTTTCTCGTACTGTTCTCTCTCTCTACACAGAACTTGCAGCTTTACACTCCTTTGCTTCTCTGTAGCTCAGAATAAATAAGTATCAAAAATATATCATCTTCACTTTTGCAATATTTACAATATACATTTTATCACATTTTCTATCTACAATCCCTGCATCTACCTGCAGCATACTGTACACATTCTGTGCCGCAGCACCTCCCCCTAAAGGGAAGCCCTCCACCGGCCTAGTTAGCAACAGTTGTCATTTGGCTTGACTCTCGACGGATAAAGATGAACAGCCATCAGGAATCCTAAGAGAAGGGAAACACAACTATCTAAAACTAAGTAACTAAACACCACAGCCTGGTGGGGGAGGGGGAGGGGGTTACAAACCTCTTAATAGATACACAATAACTTTCCACACAGTTCTTGACCTGCCTGCTCTGCCAGTGTGGGATTAGATACTCACAGCAGAGCAGAAAAAGAAAAAAAACTATTAATAGTTCCTTAAAGTCCCTGGTGGGAGGAGTCCCTCCCAAGTTGCAGGCTTCAAAGAGAGAAAAAAAATTAACAGGGCAAACGTCACCCCAAATGTCCTTGCAGTGAACAGTCTCTTCCACTGGGTACAGGGTGGCAGGCTTGTTTGACCTGCAGTTCAGGGGGGAAGTGCACATTCCAAAATTCCTCACAACAGTCCTGGGATGTGCTGCATAGTCTGTACCATCTCACAGTCCTACACATAATAATGAGGATCAGGCAAACTCATTTGCTGACCCTCCTCCCCCCAAACTAAAATAGAGTAGCTCCGTGCAGATTTGTCAGGTCCTGGGATTCCCCATGGCTGCAGATGACAGAGCCCTGTTTGCAGGTCCACCGAGTAGTATTGTGGCTTCTGCTCTGTAGATACCCACTGGGTAAGAGGAGCGTCAAAATGGCCACACCGGGCCCAGGCAGCGACGTCCATGGCAAGCATCCAGCAGTCTGGGCAGATGAGGCACAGTTGCTCCATCCCATCAATGACTCCCAGGGCGATTAACCCGCTTAGCTCTAACTTGAACCCCCGTGTCAACCAGGGTCCGTTCCTGCCTATACGGCAGCCAGGTCAGCGCTGAAAGCAGTCTCCCACTTTCTGCCATATTGCCCCTCGTGGTGACTGATGCTAGATGCAGGCGTGTAGCTCCTTCTAGGGCATGGCTCCGCCCCCACGTTACCAGACCAGCTGATGCCAAATGTCCTGATGCTGTAACCCCTTGTACATCGAACAAAACTTTACAGACACTCTGAGGCTAGCTGGACTTGTCCAGACCGGTTGACTCTGACGGTAGCTACCGATAGCAACAGCAAACTGCAGTATCTGCTGTTCTGCTGGAAAGCATACCCCAAACACAGTCTCTCCCCCCAGCAACAAGAACAGTTCCAGGCATACTTTACTGTTTGCAGGAATTGGAGCAGTCATTAACAAAGCATTTTCAATGCCTAGCTTTTGCAGAGGACTGGACATATTTGTAATCCAGTGGGAATGTTCGGCCGTAGCATGGTTGCCACGGCGGGCAAACGACACATGGTACAAAGTCACTGAATTGCAGGATTGGTATTTTTTAGTGTCCATCCCCAGTGCTGTTTTAGAGTGGCTGGGTAAGCAGGTAGCAATCTGTTGGCGGCTCCCGCTGGCTGCTATAGACAATGGCACACTTGTTTAGCACAGTTCAAGGGCAAAGTTCACAGTCCTTATTCCAGTTAAGTCCACGTTGGTAATAAAACATACTAAACATTCCTCTGGCTCAGTTCTTGTGGTTGCCATGTGCTCCCTTGAGAGTGGCTGGTAGTAGTGGTTCACCTGATAGCTGACCTCAATCACACCATATATCACACATCCAGAGACACTGACCAGGCCGATTCTTGTTTTTGTTGTTTTATTTGGGAAAATAACTTGGATAGGGATAAGGGATACCTACGGGATGCCCAAAGAATTATGGTACATGGATTCCATATACAGTCCTGTATATGCACACTTGCACAGCAGACTATCCCTCTGCAGACTATTGCTCCTCAGAACTTGCAGCTTTACACTCCTTGGCTTCTCTCCAGCTCAGAACTTAGTTTCCAGCCTGAAGGGAAATTTATCAGGCTTCTCTATACCTTCCTCTTCGCCGCGGTTAGCGCATGGTGAGGCCAACCCTGTTTCAGCAGGACCTCAGGAACAGTCATCACAGGCCAGGGATCACTGGCCCCTGAATGTGCCGCAAAGTACTTGAGTGCTAACCGGGCCTTTGACATACTACAACTCCCAGCCCATCCTCTTCCAGGTCCCATCGACCTGCTCTCTGGTGACTCTCCTTTCCCTTGACTGGCTCCCAAGGCTCACACAGACTGTCCACTATTCCTCTCCCAGCCTGCTCCAGCACTTTCTCCTCCAGTCCCAGGGACCGTCAAGCACCACGCTTTTGGATCACTTTAAAGTCTCCTGTTCGTCCTATGTGGCTCCAGGAATCACTCTCCTTCTTTACTGCACCCAAACCCCCAGGCCCCAAGGTTACCCTCCCCAGACTGACGGTGACCTCCCGGATAGGCGCCTGCTCCACAGCGCCTCTGCTACATCTCCTGATTTCCACCTGACACTACTCCTCCCAGATTAGGCTTACTCCAAGTATTTAAGGAGGCCTGCCCCCTGCCAATCCTGCCTGGGGATTGGTCAGGGCTCCTTAGAACACTCCAGATGGCTCCACTTACCTCCCAGCCTTTCTGACCAGAAACCTTCCCCAGGTTTCTAGAAAGAAGTGGGAGGTTCTGGTGATCTCATCTGTTAAGTCCACCCAATCCTGCCTGAGGCTCTCCTCCCAGCCCAGATCAAAACACCCAGGCCTGCACACTACAGTCATGCCTAATCAAATTTACCTCTCCTAGCCAAAAAACCCTGCTAGAAAACACACCTATACTATGGGGGTGCTACAAGACTATAGCACATGAAGTGGAAATGTGACCAGATAATGTGATAGGAAGTGTGAACAGCTGGTGATCGGTAATGTCAGATAGTGTTCTGGCTTGTGTTTGGGCGATGCAACAGTAAGGGGAGGATAAATGTTATAGAAGTGTCCTGTCCCTACATGTGGAGATTGTTGCTGAAAACTCTGTCACAATGGCATGTGTAAGTCTTCCATTGAATAAGAGGGTTCTGTGAAAGGAGCCAGAGGTGCACGTGTTGGATTCAGGCTTGACGTTTATGCATAGACAAAATTGTCAACCCATTGTCATGTTGGAGGACGAGACATTTTGAGGGCAGTGTGTGATACCTGCAGCCAAAGGTCAACTGACTTTTCACCATGGACTTGCTGTTTCACCTCTTATACCCCGCTATTCCGTATGTCACCAGTTTCTGTCAATGTCTGGGAACTGGAAGCAGACAGCATGTCCAAAGTTCTGACCCCACATCAGACAGTGTCAGACAGTGGATATTGAGGCTATTGTCACAGCTCTTCTGGGCCCTGACCAGGCTTGGTAGATGTGGCTGAGCATGAAATCCCCCATTGCCATTTGGGGTTGAGTCGGCTCCTAGGGAGGACGACGAGAACGAGGTGGATGCTTATGCCTCAGGTGCCTTCCGCCAGTCCAAAGGATAGCCCCTGGCAGGCATCTGCTGAGAAAGAGTCAGATCCCCTGCCTAGAGCTTCCAGTCTTCTCCAGTGCTTGGAGGTAAATCCTACAAATAAGTCACCTACTCTACTGCTTCAGAGATGGGACAAGCAGATTCTACCACTCCTGTCGAGACAAGTTTTACTACACTGTAGCTTTACCAAGGGTCACAGCCGGGAGAGCGGGAGGCCAGTCCTTTTCAGGAGATAGTGGCGAAGGTGACCTGATGTCTCCACAGTCACCCCTATCCAGTCGCTGGATCCCCAACCTGTGGAGTAGCTAACTTTGGTATGTCTTTGAAGAGAGTCTTTGCCATTACACAACATCAGTATTTGTAAAAGAGACCAACTTGATATACACAACTCTACCATTATGTGCTTCTAATTTAAGATGTTTGTCTCTGTGTACAATTTTAAATTATTCAGGTGCAAGAGGGGGGCACAGGGAGGGAAAGGCCAAAATTTTAAAAATGGAGTTATGCTTTAAGATTCATTCTTTTTTTTTTCTCCGCACCCATGGTAGCAGCCTGGCTTCTGGGACCACGTGACAAAGGAGAAGCTTCTAAAAGCTATCTGCTCACCTATAAAAAGGATCACTAAGAAACCAAAAGTGGCAATTGACAGTCACTACCTTCTATGAGCTAACTGCCCACCCATCCTCCCTATTTTAACTTACTTTCTACACTACCTTTTTCTTACTTTACTTTCCCCAAAACTGGGGTAGTTTATTTATAAACATTACATTAATGAGATAGAAAGCTCAAGTCTTTGTGACCAAACTATTTTTATCTGTTAATTTTTCTATTTGCAAATTTTAGTTTGTTGAATACATCCCATGTTTGTTTTTTGTTGTTTTTATGCTATACTTTATATTTGTATATTGTATATGTATATTTTAGTTTGTTTATGTATGGGGTGCTGCCTATGCTTCTGTAGAGTTCTTCCTTAAGACACATGTGGGCTCCTGGTTTTAGGTCTGTCTTTTGTTCTCTCACAGAAACAAAAATACACTGCAATAAATCTTCGGATCCAGAACCATACAGGCAACAGTAAGTCCCAGTGGGTTTTGTACAAAGCGTGCACGTGCTGACACAGTGAACTACTGATAGAGGGAAAACATATTGAATGGTTTAAGAAGAAAACAGCAGTTCCTGGCCTGAGCAGATGGGTTGACACTCTCCCATACATCCACGTCCTTAATAAAAATCATCCATAGCTTTATTTTTTTTTCCACAGCCATAAACGAGACCTGGAGGATTTCAAAGCGACATGTATGCTAATAAAACATGATACCTCAAAACGTTTTCTGGATTCGCCTTCTTTTCTTCCGAGCAAATGTGATCATTGTACACAAGCTGGAAAACAGAGTAGATTAAATGCAGGGATGTGTCTATAATAAATCATAGATTAAAACTGGACTCATTTCCTAGGTCTGAGGGGTTTAGAACACCTCACAGAAATGTTTTAATTTAATCATGGTTGATCCAGGTCTCGTAGAGGGTAATTTACAGCTCAGTATGTGTGGATTGACATTCATACAGGTGTTCGGTCACACACAAGGACAAGGTAAGCAAGGATTTAACTAAAAATGTAACCAGGTGCAGAATTTGGGTGCTGACCGTTAGGTCATTATGGTTGGAGACTTTCCAACAGGGGCTTAAATAAACTCTTTAGGGCCCCATACAAAGTTGAAACAAGGGCCTAGGAGGGTTTTGCATTAACTGAAAGCTATAATGGTTTCGTGGCACTTTTAATTTTTTAAGTTTATACATTTTTGGGGATATAAATGTATATAATTGTTTTATATAATATATATTATATATATGTTTATATAAACCAGGGCTCAAAATTTCAAGTCCCGAGCTACTAGCTGATGGGGTTTACTTCCTCTGTTACCCTGCAATGTAAAAGCTTAATGGGCTAGTATGCATCGAATATTAGCCCATTATGTGCACATACCTGCATTGGAAGCCCGCGATGTCCAGCGATGTCCCCCACTCCAGGCCGCGTCCATCTTCTGCCCCTCTTCCTGTATAGAAGGGGGCTCTGTGACTGGCTGGAGTCGCGTGACGTCACTCCTGGCGGGAGCCGCCAGTCACGGCACAATCGCACTGAAGGAGCGGCACGGAGGCCGCTTCTTCACTGCGCATGTGCCCGATGACGTGTATATCTCTTAAACTGTGCAGGTTTGGAAGATATGCAGGGAACCTACAGGTAAGCCTAATTATAGGCTTACCTGTAGGTTAAAGTGGTTGTCACTGGTTGACAACCACTTTAAATGTTTTATGCAGAATTAAGTTACACAAATAAATATTAACAACAACTCTATCAGTGCAGCCTCACCCATGCCCATTAATGCAGCCTCACCTGTGCCCATCAACGCAGCCTCACCTGTGCCTATAAACGCAGCCTAACCTTTGCCCATCAACGCGGTGTGACCAGTGCCCACGAATACAGCCTCACCTTTACCCATCATTGCGGCGTGACCAGTGCCACCAATGCAGCCCCACTGTGCCCATCTTTTCAGCCTCACTGTGCCCATCTTTGCAGCCTCACCTGTGCCCATCTTTGCAGCCTCACTGTGCCCATCTTTGCAACCTCACTGTGCCCATCTTTGCAGCCTCACCTATGCCCATCTTTGCAGCCTAGCCTGTGCCCATCTTTGCAGCCCCACTGTGCCCATCTTTGCAGCCTCGATGTGCCCATCTTTGCAGCCTCACTGTGGAGAAAATGGAGGAAGAGAGAGGGCGGCCGATCCATCATGGGGAAGAGAGCACTGTAGAGGAAGAGAATTCTTTGGTTGATTACAGAGCTTGATTACATTACCTGCTGTAACTGTTTACATTACAATTGCAGTCTGCGCTGCTCACCGTCACACACAGATCCCACCCTCCTGACCCGGCACCTGTGACAGATAGAACACGCCCTGGCATTGGACCGGCATTGGACCGGCATTCTGTCTGTTACAGGCACTGGGTCAGGAGGACGGGATCTGGGCCTCTCTCTTCCTCCATGCTTTCTTCCCCATTCGTCCCCGCCTGCCGACAGTGCTCACCCCCCCCCCCCCCTCGCTCCCAGACAGCCTGGCTCCTCGCCAGCCCTCATTTTCCACTTGCAATATGCGAGTAGGCAAGTGGAAAATTTGAGGGTTGTAGTATAGGGTACTTCTATGAGAAAGAATCCCCAGAGCACCATTGGACTGGTAAGCTTTGTCCTGGGGAAAAACAATAACTATCCCTTTTATTGTACAGGTTTTTGTGGGCTGCAGAAAGGATACCATGCAAAGCATGCCATGGTGCCTCATTAATTAGTAGTTAGGTGGGTGTTCTTAAAGGTCCTGGATCTTTGCAACTTCTTGGGGGAGTGGATAGATGGTGCTGAATCCCTGAAACTTTTCTTATTATTACCTAATAGTGGGAAGATGGTGTAAATAAAATGGCAATATATTAAAGTCCAGAAACAAGTTTACTCTAGTGTAAAAAGCAGGTACAGCAAGCACATATTGGGGTCTACGCCTTAACCCTTTCATCAGGGCTTGTAAGGTAGTGTGTGCTGAATTAGCAGTGAATAAATTGTTAGATATAGTGATTCTTGAGTAGATTAGAACAAATATTGTCAGTAGCTGAGTATAGTAACACATCTTTTGGTTGCAATACTTTTTATTTAAAAAATATATAGTATACATTTCTGGAGACAAATAAACATCTCAGACAGGAGAAAAAACTTCAGTTCTGAAGATTGAGTGCACAAAGAGATGGACCCTCCCATAACATGAAGAATGGGAGGGGTTGCTGATAGGTATACTAGTATAGAACAATAAAGAACAAAAATGGTAAGGGTAAGAAAAGACAGGAGTAGGAGGGAGAGGTACAGGTGTGACCAGTATTAGACAGCATAATCAGCTTAATTAAGATCAACGAGGAATCTATTAGGTATAAACATGGGGATTTGTGAAGGTATATAGAAGTGTCAAGATCCCAGGTGGCCTCTAGGTAGGGAGAGACGTGATGCTGTCGTTCGAGATGTCATAGCATTGACTTGTCACTTGTATAACAAATAGGATTGAGAGCTAAGTTATGGCGTAATGGGGCAATTTGGGTTGGTTAAGCAAAGCACCTATTGGCATAGAAATTTGTCTTGGGTGAGGTGTAACACATCTTTTCACTTTCACATCTTCCAGTATCAACTTACTTTTTAGCATTCACATGACATCTTAAAGCCAGAAATGAAGTTAGTCTTGGAAGACTTCCGGCTGCAGGTTGCAGATGGCTATATAATGCCCAGCATGAGTTGCTGACTGTGAGTCCCACCCTCAGTAATCTCTGAATGGTGAGGTATCTTTACTCTGCACTACCAGCCCAACCTATCTTATTTGGAAGGTTCTGATTGAAGTAAAGACCGAAATTCTACAGTACACTTACGATTTTTCATTCAACTATGACCTTCTACACTTTCACTTTTCTACACAATGTGGAGTGGGTTCTGTTTAAAGATACGGTTATCCACGAAACGAATTGGTTGGGTTTAACGGGGTAATGCGGTATTGAATCGAGAGTTAGGATAAACAATATGTTCACTGTTCAGTTACGATACTGTAGAGCTTGCTGTCGTAGTGCAGAGAGGGATGGATCTCCGGTGGACCCTAGAACTGTGAAGATATA
>BLSH010302431.1:20953-32140 GCA_018402905.1 Glandirana rugosa | reverse complement strand
CCCCCCCCCCCCCCCCGCTGGGGGATATGGGCCTTGACATGATAACTTGCAGTCTGATACTGTGTAGCTGGAAGCTGTATTTTGTGAAGTAACGCCAGTGTTGATGTATACTACCTTGGGAAATCCTGTTGGAGGGACACCCATCAGATGTATGACCAATCTGCTGTTATACTGTATTGTGCTTGGAAGTACTTTCTGCAATGACATACTCTGTAATGCTGATTTGTCAATAAAATACCTGTTCAAAAAAAAAGTAAACATGTCCTTTGCTTATACAGGGTAAAGCAACAAGAGGCACTGGAAGGGTTACTCAATGCTTCCTACTGCCTCTTTGCCTTCTGCTTATCTGCACAGGATGGCTGTGCCTAATAATACATCTTCCCTGGCCTGCTATTCCTTTCCATTGAAATAGCATCCCTTTATATGACAAACCTTATATAGGCTATGCAGACCACATGATGAGGTATTTCTCTGGGCTGCAATAGAGGGACAGTGTAAGGAAGATAAGCTCACCAACACCTAGCAAAAATGTGATTCAATAAAAAAAACCCTACAAACATTGACCTGAATGCACCATCATGTGATCCTGTGCAGTGCCTCTGCCAGCAGTGTAGACTGCTTCAGCATTCTAGGCTTTGCAAGAAGGACTACAGACTAAATGATAGAAGAAATTCAGGTAAGTATATGGATGTGGGAGGAAGTAGTGGGTTTTAAATGGAGAGCAGCCTAAATTATTTAAAGAGAATGATCATTTATGACAATAATGAATAATATACATGTAATGCCTTCCTCGTAAGGCCTTGCTTCTCACTGGTGTCAACCTCCCCAGAACACCAGCTTCTTCACAAAAGTGATTGTAGATGTGATTGACAAAAAGTCATACTGTCAGTTCAAAACTGATTTTTCTTCTGGTGTTAAAGTATGTCTCTTCTCCTGTCTTGGAGATGCATCTGGAAGTGTTAGAATATCTCCCCAAAGTATGATAAATTCACATTTTAGACTGTAATCATCACCATAACATTTAAAGATGTCCCCTTACCTCATGCCTGTGCTCTCATGACAACTTTAAAATTTAAGATTTCTTATCGTGGAGCACCAGGTTTTGCAGGTTACCCCATAGAGAAAATTAGCATTTTGTTCTCTTCAAATACCAGGTACCTACATCACAAAAAAAAAAAAAATTCAACTTATTTTCTATCTCAGTGACAATGCTTACCAGGAGAAAGAGAAGAGGGATTCTCCCTAGAGGAGCGCACCACATTCCTGTTCAAATCACATGACATTCTTTGAAGTGCAATTTGAGCCCATTGATTTTCTATGGGCTCAAATTGCACCGCACAAAAATGGTATCGGTTTTAGGTATCAGAGCATTTGCACGCGTACAAGTACGCGTGAAAATGCTTAGTATCGGCACCGATATCAATACTGGTATTGGTATTGGTGCAGTGCTAGTTAGGGGGGGTTGCCTAGTCTGACCTCATAGCTAGGGTTAGATACTACCTAGCAACATGGGACAATAGAAAAGACATTTTAATGATAGTTCTTATTTAACCCTGTACATAGTCTGGTCATTTTCAGTGATTCTTGCAATGGAAGTTTTGTTAATGGAAATCCTGCCATATATCCATACTTATATACCCAAGATCTGTCCAAGCCACTCCTCAAATATGACAGTCTTTGGGAAGGGCACATCCATGTTTGATAAGTATTCATTTATTCTTTCAGGATTAAACAATCAAAACTGTTGTGATGTGTTTATGGACAGCTTGAAATGGTCCATATGGTTGGGAGCCCTCTGATCAGCGGTCTTCAGTTTTCGGTGCAAGAGAAAGCACTCTGTAAGTCATCTTTTATGGCTCTTCCTTTAAATTGACTCAATATGACATGATAAATAGGCTGCAGATGTTAGCATCCTTGTTTCTTGCCGACCTTACTTGCCATATTTTTAACTGGATGTTTGCCATTAACCCTCCCACTTCCACATTGGGGTCCATTGAACAGCTTGATGATCACTGAAATGTTTTACTGATTATAGAGTTACGATTGCATGACTATTTGGCTTTATGCATAACTCTTTACATTGGAAGGATTATGTCAAGAGTTTGTGTCAAGATTATGGTCATCAGCTTTACTGTGCGTGGGAGAAGCTAAGAATAAAACTTCACAAAGTACTATTTCCACCACATAACAGACCCCTAATGAAATTTCAGAAAAAAACAGAAACCATGGCAATTAATAAAAAAAGGCAAACTGTTAAGGAAAGCTTAACACTAGGCAATGCTTGCCCCTCCTAAAGTTAACAGGATTTGCAAAATAGGTTCAATATGTGATCATGCATTCTTTTACCAGAGTTTTCAATATAAAAAAGGTGTGGCTTGGGATATAGAAAATAAAAGACGTTTGAACTGGATTTATGGTTAAATTGCACCAACCCAAGTATGTATTTGAAGCTCTCAAAGTAGACCTTCTATACTTTACGTCTTAAGTCTGCATGAATATTTTTTCTAACATATGACAATATACAGCAATATTATAATTTTTTTATCATTAAAAAGCCACTCTGACACTCCAAGCATTAACTTTATGAAAATAACAGCCATTGCAAAACATATATTATAGCTTAGTGAACCTGAGCCTGTGACCTATTTTAGTGTACAATCCTTGCGAAAAGACAAAAAATCAATGTATATGCCTAGAATCAAGTGCTACATTGCATAATAATAGGTAGTGGGGAGTAATTTGGTTGGTTGATGGAGTGGCAGAGAGTGAGAAGGAGAATGTCATGTGATGCCCAAACTAGGCCATTGTGGAATCCCAAAGCCTCTCCAGCCGAGACGATGTAGTGCTCCATTAACCAGCCTTCACCTCTGTGGAAAGCTGAGAAAGCTCCCTATCCCTGAATGGGTCAAACCAGGGTAGCTAGAGGGTTTTTGGACAAGGTTGTTGTGGGCAAAGGATGAACTGTTAAAACGAACGGAGTATGATGTGCCCATGATGAGAGTTCCACTAATTAGTTCATTCCTGTTTTTATGACTGAAGTTCAGTAAAGGAAAGAGAAAAACATGGACTCAGTCTCTTATTGTTCCCTCAGATGAGTCCCATATCAGAAGAAGTGAGTCTGAACCTGGTGCAACTTATTTAATGTTCCTTTTCCCATAGATGCTAAGGTTTAGGGCCTGAACATATGGTATACCATGGTCAAGAAAACAGCAAGCTTTGTTCTCCCTATGGGAGTGAGGGTCCACAATGGCATTGATTAAGGCCTGAAGACTGCTGGCGGTGCTCTGAATTCATTATATTAAGCTTGCATTACTAAGGCCCTTATACATGTATTCCTTCAGAACATGACTTTCTTCTGTGATTGATGGGCAAGCTAGCAAGGGACAATGGGCGGGTGGCTCAGTCAGGGGAACACTAGTATTAGTGGGAAGTAAAGGGAAAGGGAGGGACTCAGGATTACGTTGCTGGGCCTCAAAATGTTCCTACCATAGTCAGCAAATTTTCAGTAAGAGAAAAAGTCCATGCCTCCCCACCCAATTTACAAGAGTTGTTGCATTTATTACTCAGGGGTGTATGTGTGTGTGTGTCTATGTATATATACATATACTTACATGCAATATATATACAGTATGTATATATATATATATATATATATATTTGTTGCCACAAGTCACAGGCGCACAGGATATGAACAACTTCTGTGTTATTCTGATTTATCCTGAGGATGTTCATTGAAAGAATGCACTGTTTTTAGAGCTGTGCCCAATACATATTAAAGCATCAGCCCCGTAGAAAGTATTAAAGTTTTGGTCTAAATTACCTCAGGTAATGGTTAAAAATAGAGGGAGAAGTGAAAGAGGTATTAAACCCCAAACCAAAAATGTAATATATTGCAGCTTACCAATTATATGTGGAGATTGTATTCTCTTTTCCTAGGCTTTCTTAGGCTTTTTACTTCTGTTTTCACCTAGTGATCTAGCCAGTAACACACATCCTGTATTATCCGGCATTATTCTGGATGAATGAGCACAGGGGGCACAGGAGACAGCAGCAGTTGAGAGGGGAAGGGTAGTGTTAAATGGACTTGCAGATTTAAATACAATATTAAATTGAAGCCAAACTCCAACTCACACTTTATAATACGTTACAACATTTTTATTTCCTTTTAGGATAAGGGTTTTACATAAATCAATAAAATCTAATTATTGTAAACACCCCTTTCAGTGTTAGATGGTTTGTCTAATCCCTGTAACTGATACATTTTGTTGGGGAGCTATTTTGAAAAACAACATCACCAGATGAAAATAGAAGAAAATCTGGTATGCTGCAATATAATAAGTGTTTTCTGTTGGGTTTACAGCTGATCACAGTGTAAATAGGAAGTGCAGATTATCGGCATTCTCTCTATTCACGCTGACAGGGCATGAGTAGAGAAGAGCCCGATAAGCAGCTCTCCTGACAGGGGGGTCTCCGCTGATAATCAGTGCATTGATTATTAGTGCAGCCCCTTCAGTGATGCCTGCCAGTGCCCACCAGTGATGCCCACCAGTGGTGCCAACCAGTGCTCATCAGCGCTGCATTTCAGTGCCCTTCAGTGATGCCTGTCAATGCCTCCTCATCAGTGCCACCTATGATTGCCCATCAGTGCCGCCCATCAGTGTGGCCCATTGGTGCTGCTTATCAGTTCTGTCTATCAGTGCCCATAAAGGCTGCCCATCAGTGCCACCTATCAGTGTCCATCAGTGCTGCATATCAACCATCAGTACTGCATATTAGTGCCTCCTCATCAGTGCCCATCAGTACCAACTCATCAGTGGCACCTAATCAGTGCTGCCTCATCAGCGCACATCAGTGAAGGAGAAAAATTACTTATTTACAAAATTTAGTAACAGAAACTAAGAAAAACTTTTTTTTTGGTCTTTTTTCATTTGTTTAGCAAAAAATAAAAAACCCAGTGGTGATTAAATGCCACCAAAAGAAAGCTCTATCTGTCTCAAAAATATGATAAAAATTTAGTTTGGGTACAGCATTGCATGACTGTACAATTGTCAGGGCCGGTTCGCACTGCTCTAATCTCAGAGATCGGATGTGATTCGTACCGCACTGCAGTGTAAGCCATATGTGATCTCTGTGCGATGCAAATTCAGCCATAGAGATCGTATGGCTGAATTTGCATCGCAATTGGAGCAAACTCGCACAGGACCCTATTTTTTTGCAGGGTCAGAATCGGACCGCATGATGTGAACAGTCATGCGATCCGATTATGACCTTGCGGTAAAAAAAAGGGTCCTGTGCGAGTTTGCAGTTCGCACTGGATATGCAAACTGATTTGGGGGTGTCATTAGCTTTGTGCTGACACTCCCCACAGTTCACATAGTGCATTGTGAACTGCTGCCGGGAGACATGCAATGCGGGATCCAACAGTGGATTTGCAGGGTTCCTGCATCACAGCAGTGTGAACCGGCCCTCAAAGTGCGACAACGTTGAAAGCTGAAAATTGGCCTGGGCAGGAAGGGGGTGAGAGTGCCCAGTATTGAATTGGTTAATTTTGCTTGAACACTGGACCAGTGATGATCCTTTACAGGTATAGTGGCAGGACATATTATTCATTTATGGAAGGGATATCCTAAAATACATTATACAAGAATATATAACTGAAGGTAATTTAAATGTCAGGATTTCGCTAGTAAAGTTGTCCTTTCCATTCAAGACTTGACTTTGTGTTGTTTTGAAATCCATTGATGTAATTGCAGTGCTTTTTTCTTGTTAGCTTTGGAGCTGACTCATGTAATATCAACAACCCGAGCTGATGCCCTGTTTATGAAAAACTCGGATCGCTGGTCCTGTATGTTATGACATTTATTGGAGTCTATTTTAACTCCTACAAGCTGCACAATACGTTCACAGACTGAAATAGAGGAAACCTGAGACAAATAATACTTGTCCACGTCTAAACATATTTCACTTGCAAGATCTATAAAGCCCAATTTCAGGATGCCAGATCCTACAAGATCTGGATTTTCATGGTATCACTCACAACAAAAGAAACATTCTCTATTTATGTTCTCTATCAATGATCTACAAGCAACTTCTACTTTGAAACCAAGAACAATCATGCATCAAAATGCAACAGAGACAACTCCTTTGGATTTTAAGGCAGAAATTGTGTTCAAAGTAAGTAATGTATCCTCCCCGGTCCTACCATTTCACTACCGTACCCTGGTGACACGGCCCGGAATCTTTCACGCCGGTGACACACTGATGCGTGACTTCACCCCGCCCCTAGGGGCAGGACTACGCCAGGTGCCCTTTTATCAGAGAACCGCCCTGGCCCCAACCACTCTATTGGCTAAGATTTCACTGCCAGTGATCCAGCACTTCCCCCTCTGGGGATTGGTTCCCCAAGTGGGATATGTCCTTTATAAATCGTCCACCTCAGACAGATCAATCTCAGATTGAGCACTGCCATCTATGGTGGAATGTCTGCACCAGCTTGTTAACCACTTCAGCCCCGGAAGTATTTCCCACTTTAGGACCAGAGCACTTTTTGCGATTCGGCACTGCGTCGCTTTAACTGACAAATGCGCGGTCGTGCGGCGTTGCACCCAAACGAAATTGGCGTCCTTTTTTTCCCACAAATAGAGTTTTCGTTTGGTGGTATTTGATCACCGCTGCGTCATTTCTGATCACCGCTATAAACAAAAAAAGAGCAACAATTTTGAAAAAAAAAAACAATATTTTTTCTTTTTGCTATAATACATGTCCAAAAAAGTAATATAAAAAAAAAATGTATTCATTGGTTTTGGCAGATTTACATTCTTCTACATATTTGTGGTAAAAAAAATTGCAATCAGCATTTATTGATTGGTTTGTGCAAAAGGTGTTGTGTTTACAAACCATGAGAATTAACTTCTGGCATTTTTACAATTTTTTTTTTTTTACTAGTAATGGCGGTGATCTGCTTTTTTTATTGGGACTGCGACATTGCGATGGACATGTCAGACATTTTTGACACTTTTTTGGGATCAATGACATTTATACAGAGATCATAAATTTAAATATCCACTGATTACTGTATAAATGTCATTGGCAGGGAAGGGGATAACCTGCAGGGGGCAGTGAAGGGGTTAACTGTGTTCCCTGGGCGTGTTCTAACTGTATGGGGGCACCAGAGATCTAACTGTTCCCAAGTACAGGTGTTTACATCAGCAGTTCCCGGTTCTGGTTCTGTACAAGACGATCGCGGGTCACCGGCGGACATTGAGTCCACCCGACTCACAGCGCCCGCAAGCGCCGCTTATAGTCAGCGATTTGCGGGACACTGCCACACTGCAGCCATCATTAATGCTACGTGGTCGGCAAGTGGTTAAAGGTAATGATACTCCTGACAGGACTATATGACTTTGGTCTATGTCCTTGTCGCTATGTCACTTTCATATAATCATGTTAAAGTTGTGCCTCCCTTTTTAGTCCTAGACACTACTGTTATTACTGCTGGTGTAGTCTAAAGGGCGTTTCTTGTGGATGTTGGCAGATTGCTCATTCCTGGTGCACACCCATACACCTGGTGTCTCCATGCGGGTCTTTTCAGCCGCTGTGGGATCCTCCATCGTTATACAGTGGAACCTTGGATTACAAGCATAATCCGTTCCAAGAGAATGCTTGTAATACAAAGCACTCATATATCAAAGCAAATTTCCTCATTGGAAACAATGAAAACTCAGTTAATTTGTTCCGGAGTCACTGCTTGTCTATGCAGTAATGTATGTGGCCACAGGTCCGGGGGCGCCTGGTGTATGCAATACCGCATGTGGCCAGAGAATTGGTGGCGCTGGTGAGCCTCTGAGACGTCGGAATCACTCGAAAATGCTCGGAAAGTGTTGACACTTTAGGTATTTCTGAGTATTACTGGCCACCTCCAAGGCTCACCAGCACCCCCGCACCTTTGGCCACATGGGGTATTACATGCAAAAAGGCTAAATTCTGCTCGCAAACCGAGTCAGAATTTAAAAAAAAAAAACAGCTCGTATTGCGAAGGGCTCGTTAACCGCGATTTTTGCAATCTGAGGTTTTACTGTGCATGCTTGTTCCTTTCTTTTGTATTTTCAATTTTGATTGTAAGTATCCAAAGAGCCATGAATACATTATAACTTACTTTGTGGAATCTATGGTTTCGTAAATATTATATATCGTAGTATGACTATTACAAGACTATGTTTGTATTTCAGATAGAGAAATGAAGGAATATACACCAATAATTCCAAAACATGTTGGGATACATGCAAGAAACCCACATGGACTGACTCTGGCAGTACCTGGGCAGACTTATTCTTATTGGGTTTGACAAAAATTGTTTGTGTAACTTGTATACACTTTGCCTATATGGCTATTTCCATTCCCCCTTTTTAATCATGTTTTGTACTCAATAAATATGGCTTTTTGTCTTTTATAAAAAATTACTTATTTTGAACACAATTTCTGCCTTAAAAGTCCAAGGGCACTGTCCCTGTTGCATTTTGATGCATGATGTTTCTATGTATTTATAGGATTTCGACAGTTTACTCTCTCCCTTAACATTAGTGCTTCAACTTTGAAACCAAGGACTATGGTCATTCAAGCACTTGCCTCCCAAATGAGCAGCCCTCATTCCATTTCTTAGTCTCTGATCTGTTAACCACTTCGGCTCCAGAAGGTTTACCCCCCTTTATGGCCAGGCCATTTTTTGCGATATGGCACTGCGTTACTTTAACTGACAATTGTGCGGTTGTGCGACACTGTACCCAAAACCATGTACTGCCCTTTTTTCCCACATATAGAGCTTTCTTTTGGTGGTATTTGATCACCTCTGCGTTTTTTTTTTTTTTTGTGCTGTAAACAAAAAAAGACCGCCAAAAAAAAGTAAAAAATCAAATTTGTTCATCAATTTAGGCCAATATGTAACCTGCCACATATTTTTTGTAAAAAATCCCAATATGTGTATTGGGATACACATGTTTGTGCAAAAAGTTATAGCATTTACAAACTATGGGATATTTTTATTAATTTTTTTTTTTTTACTAGTAATGGTGGTGAGCAGTGACTTATAGCTGGACTGCGATATTGCGGCAGACAAATCAGACATCTAACTGACACTTTTGACATTTTTTGGGGAACAATGACATCATTACAGTGATCAGTGCTAAAAATAAGCACTGTCACTGTTCTAATGACACTGGCAGGGAAGGGGCTAATATCAGGGGCGATCAATGGGTTAAATGTATCCTTCAGTTGTGCTTACTCACTGTGGGGGAGACGCTTTGACTAGGGGAAGGCAAAGATCCGTGTTCCTGCTTAGCAGAAACACAGGATCAATATCTTCCCCTCTGACAGAATAACAATCACGATGCAATTCTGCTTCATTGAAATATACAATAAAGGGCCAGTTTACAGCCCTTCAAACTGTAGGGGGGCCAGACTATAGCAAGTGGAAGTAGAAAATGCCCTGGCATCAGTGGGAGTAAACAATTCCATAGGCCTGGTGGTCAGTGGGAGTAAAAAAATGACATCATTGCTGTCATTGGGAGGAATGGTGCCCCATCATTGGTGTCAGTGGGAGGAATGGTGCCCCATCATTGGTATCAGTGGGAGAATTAGTTCCGTCTCTCTGGTATCAGTGGGAGGAATAGTGCCCAATTGTTCGTGTCAGTGGAAGGAATAGTGCCTCGTCTTTGGTGTCAATGGAATAGTGCCTTGTATCAGTGGAAGGAAAAGTGCCTCAAGGGTCACATAAAGGCAAGCAAAGGATCACATCTGGTCCACGGGCCACAGTTTGGAGACCCCTGCTTTAGAGCATCAAAACCTGCCACATAAGTATGTTGCCATTTACCTATTGTAGTGTGTTGTTTATTTTATTATTTCTTCTTTATTGCCTCTTATCAGGCTAATGTGGTTCACTGCCTTCGGGGTTCCATCCTAACTGCAAATCACTTAGTAGCTTATACTCTCTTGAGCTATACACATAGGATATGTGTATATATATACTAGTCTGATTGTTGTATTCATACTTTTCTTTTTAAACTCAATAAAAATGTTATTGATGAAAAAACTGACACATAGAGGAGGGTGGACAGAGAAATCAAGTTGATTTGGACAGCTGTGTACAACAATAACAAATAGATCCCTGCTTTACTATTTATCTTATTGCCAATACTTAGAGGTATTAAACTCAAAACCAAAAATGTAATATATTCAGGGCTGGATCTAACCTGTCTAATGTGGGGGTGCAGCAGGACAGTGTACAGGGGTCAGCAGGGCTGTGTACAGGAGGTCACAAGGAGCATTGTCAGCTGAGCTGAGGCAGAGGACAGGGATCACTGCTGGAGAGGCAGAGGACAGGGATCACCATTGGAGAGGCATAGGAGAGGGTTTACCACTAGAAATACAGAGGCCAGGGTTCACTGCTGGAGAGGCAGAAGACAGGGATCACCATTGGAGAGGCAGAGGACAGGGATCACTGTTGCAGAGGCAGAGGATAGGGATCAACGCTGGAGAGGCAGAGGACTGGGATCACCATTGGAGAGGCAGAGGACAGGGTTTACCACTGGAGAGGCAGAGGACAGGGGTCACTGCTGGAGAGGCAGAAGACAGGGATCACTGTTGGAGAGACAGAGGACAGGAATCACTGTTGGAGAGGCAGAGGACAGAAATCACTGTTGGAGAGGCAGAGGACAGGGATCACTGTTGGAGAGGCAGAGGGCAGAGATCACTGCTGGAGAGGCAGAGGACAGGGATCACTGTTGGAGAGGCAAAGGACAGGGATCACCATTGGAGAGGCAGAGGGCAGGGTTTACCACTGGAGAGACAGAGGACAGGGATCATTGCTGGAGAGGCAGAAGACAGGGATCACCGTTGGAGAGACAGAGGACAGGGATCACCGCTGGAGAGGCAGAGGACAGGGATCACCGTTGGAGAGGCAGAGGGCAGGGATCACTGTTGGAGAGGCAGAGGACAGGGATCACCGCTGGAGAGGCAGAGGACAGGGATCACTGCTGGAGAGGCAGAGGACAGGGATCACTGTTGGAGAGGCAGAGGACAGGAATCACTGTTGGAGAGGCAGAGAACAGGGATCACCGGTCGCCACTAGGGACAAGAGACGGAGAGGTTGTCACTAAGGACAGGAGACGGAGAGGTTGTCACTAGGGACAGGAG
>BLSH010302431.1:6815-20579 GCA_018402905.1 Glandirana rugosa | reverse complement strand
TGGAGAGGCAGAGGACAGGGATCACTGTTGGAGAGGCAAAGGACAGGGATCACCATTGGAGAGGCAGAGGGCAGGGCTTACCACTGGAGAGACAGAGGACAGGGATCATTGCTGGAGAGGCAGAAGACAGGGATCACCATTGGAGAGACAGAGGACAGGGATCACCGCTGGAGAGGCAGAGGACAGGGATCACCGTTGGAGAGGCAGAGGGCAGGGATCACCGTTGGAGAGGCAGAGGACAGGCATCACTGCTGGAGAGGCAGAGGACAGGGATCACTGCTGGAGAGGCAGAGGACAGGGATCACTGTTGGAGAGGCAGAGGACCGAGATCACTGTTGGAGAGGCAGAGGACAGGAATCACTGTTGGAGAGGCAGAGAACAGGAATCACCGCTGGAGAGGCAGAGGACAGGGATCACCATTGGAGAGGCAGAGGACAGGGTTTACCACTGGAGAGACAGAGGACAGGTATCACTGCTGGAGAGGCAGAAGACAGGGATCACCATTGGAGAGACAGAGGACAGGCATCACTGCTGGAGAGGCAGAGGACAGGGATCACTGCTGGAGAGGCAGAGGACAGGGATCACTGTTGGAGAGGCAGAGGACCGAGATCACTGTTGGAGAGACAGAGGACAGGAATCACTGTTGGAGAGGCAGAGAACAGGAATCACCGCTGGAGAGGCAGAGGACAGGGATCACCATTGGAGAGGCAGAGGACAGGGTTTACCACTGGAGAGACAGAGGACAGGTATCACTGCTGGAGAGGCAGAAGACAGGGATCACTGTTGCAGAGGCAGAGGACAGGAATCACCGCTGGAGAGGCAGAGGACAGGGATCACCATTGGAGAGGCAGAGGACAGGGTTAATCACTGACGAGGCAGAAGACAGGGATCACTGTTGGAGAGGCAGAGGACAGGGATCACCGCTGGAGAGGCAGAGGACAGGAATCACTGTTAGAGAGGCAGAGGACAGGGAACACTGCTGGAGAGGCAGAGGACAGGGATAACTGCTGGAGAGGCAGAGGACAGGGATAACTGCTGGAGAGGCAGAGAACAGGGATCACTGCTGGAGAGGCAGAGGACAGGGATAACTGCTGGAGAGCAAAGGACACAACATGTCTCCCAAAAAGTTAGGAAAAAGCAACAAAAAGTTGGCAAAGTACAACCCCAGTTCAAAAAAGTTGGGTCGGGCCATGTTTACAATGGTTTAGCATCCCCTCTTCTTTTAACAACACTCTGTAAACAGCTGGAAATTGATGAGACCAATTGCTGGAGTTCTAGGAGAGCAATATTGTCCCATTCTTGCTTGAGTGTATGTTGCTCTAAAACCTGGATATTTCTTTCAGCATTGATGGTGCCTTTTCAGATGTGCACACTAATGCACCCCCATACCATCAGAGATGTAGGCTTTTGAACTGAGCACTGATAACGAGCTGGAAGGTCCCTCTTCTTGTGGCGTCCATGGTTGCCAAAAAGAGTGTCAAATTTTGATTAATCATATGAATCAATTGGGGCGCTTATTCCAACAACACCTAAAATTTGCCACTAGATGTCACCAGATAGCAGAATCTGCTAGGGCTGAAATGAGCCAATAATGATTAACCAGAATCCATAATCCAAGCTGGTTGCAATGGAGATATTCAATAGTACTGTGCAAATACCCAAATAATCAGCGCAGAATTCCTTAATAAGCTGTGCAAATGTACAATAAGCAATAAATATTAAAATAATCCATCGGTAATAATTCCACGAACATGTAAACTCTTTGTAACTGTGTAATAACAAAAAATAATAGAAATCAGTAATTCCTGTGCAAATAAAAAACAAATTCATGTGCACATAAAAAATATCAACAATGTGCAAATAGCAATAACATGGACCGTTACCTGTGTAACAAAGCTAGAGTGCAATGAATACATACAACGTGATCACATATTAATATAAGGTGCATATAGTTCTTCAGAATGTGCAATATCAACAATGTGAGTGATTCCAGGGAGTGCAAATAGGTCTACATAGTTCAAAGTGATTCAAGCAAAACTGCCAAAAACAGCAGCTGAGGATTCCAATACTGTGTAGAAGAGGTATGCAGCAGTTTGTATGAGAAATCTTCTGCTCGTATCTCACAGTTTTAAAGAGGTATTATAGATAGAGATTCCAGTATGCAAAAGGAGGGAGAGATAGTGTGATACGGTCCCGCTCATTGTCACCTCTCAGCAATCCACCCGTGGAGTGCCCTAGCCTCTCACCTCAAAATAAATCCCAAACGGGTCTCAGCAAGCCTCCGTAATGATCTCTTTTCTCTCCGTGGCCACTCAAGTTCCTGTCTCTCTTTTCACGGCAGTGGATGCAAGGGGATTGCAGCTATAAGTTTAAATCCACCTGGTTTAACCTCCACTGGCTTACTCATCCTTGTCTCCAGCCACCGGAATCATAAAGAGAATAGAAGGGGGGACTCCATAGAGCAGCATATCTTGTACAAATTTTATTAAAAAGTAGTCACATTTAAAATAACAATTTTCAGTGTCACAGCGGTAAAAGGACTTCCGGTCTCAGCCGTGACAGGAAGTGACATCACCCGGCTCCTCCCGACGCGTTGCATCACGAATCTGGTGACTTTATCAAGGGTTTGTACTTTTGGACAAATTTCAATTCATTTGACCACAGAAAATGTTTTCACTTTGCAACAGACTATTTTAAACAAGCTTTGTCGTTTCTGGATCATGTTCAGATATAGCTTCTTCTTTGCATGATAGAGCTTTAACCTCTTTGCACCCATGCTATAGCCGAAAGACAGCTACAGCACAGGCCTAAATTTCCGGGGGGCGTCCACATACGTCCTCCCGTGCAAGAGCTGCCTGTGCACCCCCTGCGGGATGCACGCGGCACGCTCTGTGAGCAGCAATTCAATGAGACTTGGCTGATCATAGATCGGAGTAAAGGGCCGATCCCGACCCCTTACTACATGATTAGCTGTCAGGCAATAACAGCTGATCATGTGATGTAAACAGAGCTGGTAAGCTGAAAACTGGCCTTGGCATGAAGGGGGTTTAAGTGCCCAGTAGGCAAGTGGTTAACTTGTATGTTTGGATGGCACAGACAGTGATTTCTGGAAGTATTCCTGAGTCCATCACAGAATCATGCCTGGTTTTAATGCAGTGCAGTCAGAGGGCCCCAAGATCATGGGCGTCCAATATTGCATCTGGGCCTTCTCCCTTGTGCACAGAGCTTTCTCCAGATTCTCTGAATCTTTTGATGATGTTATGTACTGTAGGTCAGCCCTTTAAAATTTCCACTTGCCTGCTCCTATTTGGTGAGTGGAAATAAGCTTGGGGGAAGTGTTCCGGCTAGGCTCGGGCAGGGGGCAAGTCCATCTCGGCTCTGGTGGGAAGGCGGGCTGGCTCGGGCAGGGGGCGGGTTTTTTTATTTTATCATTAAATTTTACAATAATATAGAGCCAACATCAAATAAAGTGAAGACCTTGACACTTTGATACGGTGGTCTTTATATGATATTGTTAGTTTGTCTTGGTACAGAAAAATAAAATGAATGCATTAACAGAAAGATAAGGTGTAAGAACTCAAGAAGCGTGGATGTTCCAAACCTGTCATTAACTATATCTTACATACTGTATAATACCACAATAAAGTTACAAGGAAACTTGAAACGTCAGAAAGGGGGTGGTAAAAAATTATACGTTTCTGGAAGCATTAGTAACATCATATGGAAGATCTTCCTAACAAAATCTGCAATGAAAATAAATAAGTAATAATGAAGATAAGTATATACAGTATATATATAGCATATTGTAGAAAAGGATCCTTACTCTCTGTATGGGCAGAGTGGTCTCTCTGCTAAGGTCCCACATACTCCGTGGTGAGTGTCAGACCTATAACACTGCAATCAGAAAAGCTCATGCTCCTTACTAATTGGAGAGCTCTAGCACTGACTCAGCAAAAGACATATGATTCCTCTGCAGAGAGACCACTGCTTTCAGTGAGAGAGCACAGAGGCCACTGCTTCCACACCATGAAATCACCACACCAGGGTGACAATGCTGCTGTGTAAATTTACTGCAGAATAAACAGTTTTGACCCCCTTTTGTAGGAAGTAGAAAAAAAACTGACCTACAGGCAGGTTCAGTAGGTAATAAAACTAGCAGAGACTCATAAAACCAAAAACATGTTAGTGAAAAACTGCAACATATATGTTATTCTTTTTTATTTGCCTATGGTTCCACCTAAAGTTATGTGACCAGTTAAATGCAGGTTTTGTTTGCCAGTGTTTTTCTCTTTAAAGCTTTTGCATGTTTTTTTTTTCCAATTGGGCTACTAATTACACACTGACAAAGTTGAGCATTTTCTGGAAGTGACAGGTAAAACAGCAACCTGAAACAGCCCCCAGTCACCCTGATTGCCAAGCTGTTTGTGGAAAGCACGTGGGCCTATTTTCAGTAACCCCTTTCAACTGTCAGGATTGCGTGACTAGCCCCCTCCGCCATGCAACTTTCTTATAATCAAAGGAAAAAAATTAGCATGGCCAGCTTTTTCCTGTAACCCATGCAATTCTCTGTCTTCTCTATGATTGCTCTACACAGCTTTAGTCTGACTGCAATTACCCAGACCACAACCCTGGAGGGAGGCATACTAAAATATAGCTTGCTGCAAATATATAAAAACATAAGTAGAACTTTGGGCATTGGCCTTCACTGATCTGACACTTGGGTGACCACACAGAAACCAGCCCAGCGCTGATATATGTCTTCTGTTGTCAGGTCATTTGCTTCTTTTTGTGGAATTTCTGGAGAATGTTCAAGGTTCAAGCATTGATTATAAAATATAAACATGAGTTTCTAAAAAAAAAAAAAATACACTTTGGGAAGATATTGTGTTTTTCAGGCCACCCATGGAAGGAAATTCACAAACTACTATGATTCATGTTTCCGTGTGATAGATATTTCTAGCTGTTTCTGCTTAAAGAGTGGAATGCAGATTTTACTATTTAACAGGGACTCTGTGCAAAGTAAAACACCCTTTTAGTCCATATGCGGGTCCTTGCCGGGTTTATATACTGAAAATGAAAAGACAAAACTTTTTTTCAATTTTGGATGGAGTGAGAAAGGGCAAGAACCTCTACCAGAATTTAATGCTGCCTGTGACCCATTACTGGGACAGGAAATTACAGGACTATTATTATTATTATTATTATAATACAGGATTTATATAGCGCCAACAGTTTGCGCAGTGCCTGACTATGACAGCAGAGACAAATATTTAGCTGGAGTTGGACTTTAACATTAATTATGTTAATTTATAGATGCTGTTTATACATACAGTATGTATCTGGGACAGCCATAGTTTATCACTGAAGTGGTTCTTGTATCATATTTTTTTTTTCTTTTACTATAGATGTACGCAGGTGCTTGGCTAAGAATGGAGGCTGAGAGAAACACTGGCTGCAGCTACTCTCTGTAGCTGCTACCCTGTAGTGCTGAACTGGTTAACAGCTTTATCAGCAAGAAAAGGGAGCTGCTGAGCAGGAACAGTTCAGTAGACTATCAGGCAGCAGTGCACTGTGGGAACTGTAGTCCAGAGGAGAGAGACTCTACCGTAATCAAGAGCTTTTGAACTGCATTTCGCAGTGGGAGATTGCCAGGAGGAGGGGAAAGCGCTGCATTTTCTTTCACAATATTTTTATTTAATTAAGACAAACTCACTAAACAGTAAACAATTGTATAGGCCAGTAGCTGAGAGTGGTATAAAAATGACACAATACTGCATATAGCACAAACTAATATGCCTCTTACATGGTATAAGCAGTAACAAAAATAAATAAATAAAATAACCAGGTAAGGGTGCCTCAATATTACTATAATCTAATAGGGTAATAGCGAACCATGCGACACTCAATAGTTGCAGCCTAAAGAATGCACTAAGCAAACAGTATTTCAGGAATCATCCTGTAAAAATACCATGCAGTACCTGAGATTGACCTATGTTCAGATATGGGGATAAAGTCTGAGAACCTCTCAGGGACCCAAGAAAATAATATACAAAAAAAAAAAAAAAAATATATATATATATATTTATATATATATATATACACACTAGGAGAGAAAACTATCTTGCAAATCTCCTAATGTACAAAAGGGCCATCAAAAAAGGAAAAGAAAAATTTGTCCTCAAAAGTATGGCCAGAGAGCAGTTAGACCCAGCTAACTGGCATCTGGCAGTAAATAAGTGAAAAATAAAAGCAAGTAAGAGAGAAGAAAAAGAAGGGTAGGAAGAAGATCCTACCAAGGCAAGAATCCAAGGCCACCACCGGTAGGCTAGACAGAATTTCCTATAGGTCCAGGAAGCGGGAAGGTGGTCTCATCGCTGGAAACAAATCCAACCAAGGCTGCCAAGTCTTTAGAAATTTGTCCTTAGTGCCCGCTTCTCGTCCGTCAACGTACTATGCACCCATCGCTTCACCTCCTCAAAAGAGAGGAGAGGTGTTTTCCACGCCTTCGCAATAATTTGTTTAGTAGCCACAAAAATGTGTCTTGCCAAGATACGTTCTCATTTTGCATTTTAACTTCAGGATAGGCTTACGAAGTAAAGCTTCCCATGGGTCCTTACGTACATTAGAATGAAATAGCATATTTACCAAAGCGTACACCCAGATCCACAGCCTTTTAACTTTGGGGCATGTCCACCATATGTGCTTCATATCACCCTGGTCTGAACAACCCCTGAAACACATCGCTGCGTATGTAGAAAAGTATTTTGCAGTTCAAACTGAGGTGTAGTATCATCTAGACATAACTTTGAACCAATTCTCTAATGTTATGGGAAGTATGAAAAAGAGCCTCCCGCATCTTGGACCAGTCCTCAGGGGATTGAAGGGCACCTAAATCCACCTTCCATCGCAAGGGCTGCATTTTCTCGGGCTGTACAGGACACACCTTTCTCTTGCCATGAGGGAGCCCGGAGAGTGCACATCTTTGCTCAGTGTGCATCAACACTGCTGCTTAATGGCAGACTGAGCAGGATCCAGAGTGCTGAGTCCAGGTGTGCCAACAGCCAGAGTCACCAGGGTGCAGAGCAGAGAGTGGACTAACTGCTGTGTGTGACCAGATGGTGAGCTGCAATATAGCTGTGACTGGTGAGCTGCTGCAGTGGGGAATTACTATCTGCTGCTAGAGAGACGGAGTCCTTTAGAAACGCACCACTTGGGGAAAGGAGATTGAAGAATTCCATTTTTGCCTGCAGCAAGCTTATGATGTCATCTGTAGGCAAAGTCACTTGACTGGAGCAAAAGGATAGCTTGTTAATTAATAAAAGGTGAAGTTTATTGAAAAATTATACTTTTGTATATTGTGACATGTCAGGATTTTTTTCAGGCAGACAAGTAAAGCTTCTGAAATTTCCACTTTCAATATACTGTAAAATAGCTTTTTGCCTTTGAGTACACATGGATCGTGCCTCAGAGCTTGAGTACTTGGGCATTTTTTGTTCTTTTTTTTTTCCCCAAATCAAGTCAATATGAATGCAATGTAATTGGATGCAGCTGCTGTTTGGCCGACAATTTTCCTTCTGGCTCCTTCAATTTTTCAGTCAAAGGATGTTGGATGGAAAGGTTCCAACAGGGCTACCTACAAGCAAATTTTGGCCAGTTCATCGCAAATCAGAATAAATTTGCTTAAGTTTGGCCACCTTTGCTAGAAGGAGCCCCTTGAAATTTTCCACATTTTGTCTTGCTACAACCAAAAATGTTAAGCCCTCAGAGGTTTGTTAAAGAACCTTAGTGAACAAACAGCATCATGAAGGCCAAGGAACACACTAGACAGGTCAGGGATAAAGTTGTGGAGACGTTTGAAGTAGGGTTAGGCTTTAAAAAATACCCCAAGCTTTGAACAACTCAAGAGTATGGCACAACTGCAAACCTATCAAGACATAGCTGAACACCTAAACTGACAGGCCGGGCAAGCAGAGCATTAATCAGAGAAGCAGCCAAGAGGCCCATGGTAACTCTGGAGGAGCTGCAGAGATCCACAGCTCAGGTAGGAGAATCTGTCCACAGGACAACTATTAAAAGGTGCTCTGGTCAAATGAGACAAAAATTGAACTTTTTGGCCTAAAAGCAAAATGCTATGTGTGGCGGAAAACTAACACTGCACATCACCCTGAACACGCCATCCCCACCGTGAACAGGGGCGGATCCAGGGGCAATTGCTCCACCCGAGAAATTATTACAGCACAAAGCAGTTGCCCTGTTTGCCCCAAGCTGTCTTGACCGCAAATTGGGGCCCCGATAATGGCAGCTCAGATTGCACCGGGGACACGGGAAGCAGCACTGTATTAACCAGCCAGCAGAGAGGCGGGCCGGGAGCTCCACTGATGCTCTGACCCCGCCCCATGCAGCCAGTGTACTCGGGAAAGAGCGGTTGTAGTTAGTAGGAGTTGAGAGCTTACTGGTAGCCCCGCCCCCAGACTTCTGTACTCCCCAGCCAGCAAAGAAGGGGCACGGCCAGGAGCTCCACTAATGCCCCATGCAGCCTGTGTACTAAGGAGCACCTATAGGAGAGAAGGAGATTTGAGTGGTAGCCCTGCCCCCAGACCTCTAAATGTGCATGATGAGCCCGGCTGGCCAAGTATGTCCTCCCCGCCCCATAGACTGCATGACTGCTATCCTGAAATCCTGAGCTATTGTGCAACTGCAAAGCTGGGCATTTCTGAAAGGTCTCGGACAGTCTCCTGTAGTATGTCCGCACTCTCTGACTGTCCCCTCCCCTGCAGTATGTCTGCTATCGCTGACCGTCTCCTCCCCTACAGTATGTCCGCTATCTCTGACCATCCCCTCCCCTGCAGTATGTCCGCTATCTCTGACCGCCCCCTCCCCTGCAGAATGCCGCACTTTCTGACCGTCTCCTGTAGCATGTCCGCACTCTCTGACCATCTCCTTTAGCATGTCTGCAGTCTCTGACCATCTCCTGTACTATGTCTGCAGTCTCTGACATCTCCTGTACTATGTCCACTATCTTTGACCATCCCCTGCAGTATGTCCGCAGTCTCTGACCGTCTCCTGTAGTATGTCCACAGTTTCTGACCTTCTTCTATAGTATGTTCACAGTCTCTGACCGTCTCCTATAGTATGTCAGCAGTCTCTGACCGTCTCCTGTAGTATTTCCGCAGTCTCTGACCATCTCCTGTATTATGTCTGCAGTCTCTGACCATCTCCTGTAATATGTCTGCAGTCTCTGACCAACTACTGTAATATGTCTGCAGTTTCTGACGATCTCCTGTAGTAAGTCTGCAGTCTCTGACTATCTAACTTAATATCATTTTAGTCAACTAAAATACGACTAAAACAATTGAGATGACTAAAATATGACTAAAACTAAAATGGCATCTTAGTTAAAAGACTAAATGGGACTTAAACTAAAATGCCATTTTAGTCAAAAGACTAAGACTAAAACTAAATTGAAATTTGACATCAAAATTAACACTGGTCTGTAGTGCATGTTCATACCTCAATACCATAAATAATGTCATATTAGATTTTTCACTCCAGCAGTATATAATGAGTTTGGAACTTGTAGAGAAATTCTTAAATAATGCATTACAATTTAACTACACCCATTAGATTTTAGACGACTAAAATGAGTTTTAGTCAACTAAAATGATTTGTTTACTAAAATGTCCTGGAGATTTAGTCGACTAAATACGACTAAAACTAAAACAATTGCAGAAGACTAAAATGGGACAAAAACTAAAGTGCAATTTTAGTCCTAAGACTAAAACTAAATCCAAATTTGCTGCCAAAATTAACACAGGCCGTGACCCCTGGCAACCAATCGCAATCGCTGCGTGATCTGCTGCAGTAAACTGATTTTGAGCCTACCCACTATTTTTGGTCTATTTCTGTCTATTTTCTGATATGCTTCAAAATCAATATTAAAGTGTTGCTAAACCCAGTAATATGAAAATAGTTCATCTGCCCCCCTCCCCCCCATGGTGCCCACAGCTTATAAATCTTATTTGTACATTGAAATACTGCCACTATATACCTTTTTGGATGAGCTGTATACCATGGTCAGTGATGCACTGCACAGTTTCTCCATTGCTGAGAGTTTAGGTAGGAGGAGATTTCCTCTATAGCCTGTATGCACGCCCACATGTGTGATGTCAATATCATGTGACCGGGCTAGCTCTGAGAACAAGTGACTGTTCTCTCCAGCATAAAAAAAACAACCGAGCATGTGCAGGAAGACTACCATGCCTGTGTTAAGCTGGCCTTCCCCAGATAGACAGTGCAGGGAGGGAAGAATCTATGCATACAGGATAAAACAGCTTTTTTACGCAATGCAGAAGATTAACCCCTTAAGTTCCACGGTGAGTATAACAAGCATGATATGCTGCATATACAGACTGATTTTACTGTTGTGGGTTTTGTAACAAGTCAGCTCTGCCTCCGACACCTCACCATGGCGAAACTAAGAGGGAAGGCTATAGGGGCATGAGTGAGGAGATGGAGAGGTACGCAGTTCTACAGCAACACAGTTCTACATACAGTTCTGTAAACAACACTTTTTGGCAGTGCCCCTCCCAAGACTAGACCTCTGGATCCGCCCTGACCGTGAAACATGGTGGAGATAGCATCATGTTGCAGGGATGATTTTCTTCAGCAGGGACAGGGAAGCTGGTCAGAGTTGATGGAAAGATGGATGGGGGCAAATACAGGGCAATCTTGGAAGAAAACCCCTAAAAAAGAGGGAGAAGGGTATGGGACTTAATGTGAGGCATGAGACAGATGTGGCCAGGTGCCTCAATCCATATTTACTAATGACATAAGGGGGGAAAAAAGAAATGGAACTTTATGTGAAGCATGCGACCGATAAGGTAACATGAACAAGGAGTAATCTGGTAAGTATAAAATATCTAGTATATATCACATCATGACATATACCATAGTATACAAAAGGTACAAAAGGTAAAATGTATTCCATATAAAGTAACATGATAGCATAATGGCATGTTAATTCATGATATTTACATTTGAAACTATCAGGTTCTAAAATCCATGTTCACATGATATATAACAAAAACACACTAGATTGGTACAGGCCAGTGTAACATGATTAGTAAAAATATTGGTAACACTCTACTAATGTAATTAAAAGGTAAAGGCATATATATAACTTAACGCGTTTCATGGATGAGTCCAATCTTCAGGAGCAGATGCAAAATGTGATATTTGATAGAAATACGTTCTTATTAGAAAGTTACAATGGGACTATCCACACGGGGAGGGGGAACAAATATAATATATGTATATATAGATGGAATAACCGTAATTAGAAGAAAACCAGTTAGAGTCTGCACAAGACTGGAGACTGGGGTGGAGGTTCACCTTCCAGTTGGAGAGCAACCCTAAACATACAGCCAGAGCTACAATGGAATGGTTTCGATCAAAGCATATTCATGTGTCAGAATATCCCAGTCAAAGTCCAGACCTAAATCCAACCTGTAGCAAGACTTGTAAATAGCTGTTCACAGACGCTCTCCATCCAATCTGACAGAGCTTGAGCTATTTTGCAAAGAAGAATGGGCAAAACTTTCACTCTCTAGATGTGCAAAGCTGGTAGAGACATACCAAAAAGACTTGCAGCTGTAATTGCAGTGAAAGGGGGTTCTACAAAGTATTGACTCAGGGGGGCTGAATACAAATGCACCCCACACTTTTCACATATTTATTTGTACAAAATTTGGAAAACCAATTATCATTTTCCTTCCACTTCACAATTATGTGCCACTTTGTGTTGGTCTATCAAATAAAATCCCAATAAAATACATTTACCTTGTTGGTTGTAACATGAAAAAATGTGGAAAATTCCAAGGGGTATGAATACTTTTTTGAAGGCACTGTAGCAGAAACTGAAAAGCGTGTCAGATGCATGCAAGCTACACCAATGTTTACAAAGCCTTCCAGTGCCTCCTTTTCAGTGATTGGCAGGTGCCAGTTCAGAGGTGGCACCAGGCTTTGTGTGTACTATTTACTCCTTTGCACATTGGTAAGTAGTACATCTGCTTGACCACACCTACCTGCCCCCTTCCACACAGAAGGTTGAAGGAAGAACACTTTTAATGACTATTACATCTGGTGTACATTTTCCCTGAGAAAAAGCTCCCTCCCAATATGGTGCATTCCACTATAAAGCAACTTTGATGTCCTCTTCCCAAATTCCACGTTTACATTTTACATTCTCCTCTTCCGCTCTTCTTTTTTCGCTGTCATATTTTTTTATTAAATTACAGCCTCCACACCATTATATCTGCCTTCCAAATCTTTGAGCATCCTTACTCTTCGGCTGAAAATCTGCAAATTATTTAGTTTACTGGCAAAAAACGCTCAGATACTAAGCCAGTTGCGTCCCCAAGGTCCTGAACTGGAAACCGTTGTCGGATTCTTATTAAAAAGACGTATACCGTTCATGTGAACATTGGAGATGGTGAAACGTAATTCCAGGCATGGAGAGCATGAAAACGGACACATATGTGTAAACAACGATTTTTCAGTTACACGGGAGAGGCGTCATTTTTGCCCAGATCCAACACCCCCAAAGGAGAGCGGCTCCAGGGTTGAATGTCATAATATCTCTACGCAGGTGCATAGGTCACGGGAATCAAAACATATTTCTCTTGTGTTCATCACACAATCACACACACTGGAGAATTTGGATCCACAGCAAGCTGAAGTTATTTTACTCCACACACATATCTATAGTCCCAGTGAGCGAGCCTCATTAATTGTACAAATTACATCTGGCCTTAGGGAAACTTTTTTTTTTTTTTTTAGGTGGTGAACCGGTGAACTTTGCACGCAAGCACTGAGCTATATTACTGCAGTTGAAGAGTCAATGGAAAAGAGAGAGAAACAAAACTTTGGCCTTTGCTTTTGAGTTAAAGGAACATCAATGTAACAGAACCCCATATTTATCGTAGCTATAATTTTACACAGATGTGACCTCAATTAATTTTCTCATCTTTGCCTGAACTCAAAACAAAAAAGCCTTCTGGGTAATGCCTATACATGAATTATTTTACATTTTCTGATAGAAGATACACGTGCTTCTGCTGATTTCAATTAAGGGTTGAGTATAACTTTTATGAGTTTGATGTATAAAATAGTCCAAACTTTTCCTTTCTTTTTTTTCTTTTAATCATACCCCTGATTTATTTTAGAGGGAATGGAGTTGTTATACAGGGGCGATGCTAGGTCTCCAAAAGATCTGGGGCTAGAGCCCCTTAGCAGCAAAGTAAAGAAAGTCATATGCTTGATTATATATATATGTATAAATATAAATATTGTTACATATCTGAGTGCGGATCCCCCTTACATCAGGGTCCCCAGAGAGCCCCCCACTTACATCAGGGTCCCCAGAGATCCTCCCTACATTCCCCCTAGGCGTGAGTCTATACATTGTTATAAATATAAATATGTATATATATATTAGTTCGTATACTGAAAGAAATGAAACGACGATTCCCCGAGATCGGGGTCTAGAAAACCTCTGGATCGTAGCGGGGACATATTGTTGAGGTAAGGGAGATTTTATTTAGTCCCCATACTAATTTTCTTTTTTTTCTTTCCTTTTCAAACCTGATAAAATATGTAGTTTGAGTATTTTCAATATGAGTTGGGAATTAACTTTAGTCGTCTTCGTGCACATAGAAGATAGTCTTTTACATTTTATTAAGTACATATCCGTAATGGGTCTTCCGA
>BLSH010302422.1:0-26102 GCA_018402905.1 Glandirana rugosa | reverse complement strand
AACAGAAAAGCAGCAGAGGTACCGAATCGGATCCAGAGAAGAGTCAGGGCTAAGCCAGGTTTGGTATCAAGCGAGCAGAGAAGGCCCGGAACAGTAGGCAAAAGGCAGAGTCAGGTTACAAGCTGGGTCAGCAATCAGGTATCAGGAACGAGCAGAGTCAAACAGGACAGGCATACACAGGAACAAGCACAGGATCAGGTCACAGACAGTAGAATCAGACAACCACTCAGCAATCTTCTGGTTTATGGACATCTTTTGAACGATTATTCATATGATTTCCCTGACCAGGACCATGGTGATGGTAGAGCCAAAGACCTTGCAGTGTCCTGGGGAAGTGATTGGCAGTCTACACCTTCCACAGAGGTAAGGTGCTAGTCCAGCTCATCAACTTGGGAACCTCCCCAGTCCTACTCCCAAATCACACCACCATCACAGACCTCTACGGGGTACCCAGTCACTGCATCTCCAGGGCCCAGTCAGAGGTGGAAGCTGTTTGTGCCCTGTGCAGGCTGCCATGGCTGCCCTGGATGACAAACAATACAGACAGTTACTGGAAAAAACGGTCATCCCCTTTAAGGACTGCCCTCTGCCTCAACAGCATTTTCTATATCAACTACTAGAGAAACACCTACTGGTCTTTGCGACTAGTCCTGAGGACTATGGCTGCACTGAGGCCATTGATCACCCAATTCACATAGGGATGCTCAATGCATCCAGGACAGTTACCACCATATTCCCCTGGTCCTTTGCCAGGAGGTCAAGGACTTGATCTGTAACATGCTGTAAAGCACGGTGATCTGAGAGAGACGCAGCCCGTGGGACATCCCTGTCATTTTAGTATGAAAGAAATATGGTAGCTTATGGTTTCACATGGACTATTTCAACTTAAATGCCTGTACCCACCGGGATGCCTACCCCTTGCCCAGAGGAGTCATGACAGTGGGCCAGGCCCGATTCTTCTATACGCTTGACCTAGCGAGCAGCTACTGGCTAGTCCCAGTGAGGGAACAGGACCGAGTGAAAACTGCCTTTATCACCCCCCCTGGGATTGTTTGAGTGCAGTCTTATGCCCTTTGGGTTGAACCATGTCCCTAATACCTTTCAACATTTGACTGGGTGTTAACCCATCTGGCCCACTAGGGACTAAAACTGAAGCAACTGCCAGCCTGACACGTCAGAGAATCCAATATTTGGGGCACTCTGGTGCTTAGTCACGATAAATGTGGTGCAATCAAGTTAATATAATCCTATGGGACGCCGTTCGTCTTGCTGCCTTCCTTAGAACAGTGGGTGCTCTTGAAATTGGAACATATAAGGAAAAAAGGAAGGCACACCGACCTTGAGCAATGGTTATACTCACATACAACCGTAATGTATAGCCATATCAGGTATACAGCAACACCAAACGGTTTCTTTCGAGTCCAAAATAGGTACCCAGGGTCCCAGAAGACTAAGCGATAATGTGTGATGGCTGACGCATTTTGAGGGAGGACCCTATTCTTTAGAGCCAAAGCTATATATATTGAACAACCTACACAGTGGAAAGGGGGATCTTCCCCCTCGATTCAGTTACAGTGGCAAGAACTGCAACGGCAAGCCTTTGACGCTCTGAAACAAAACCTGAAGTTTGCCCCCCTCTTGGCCTACGCTGATTACTCAAAACCCTTCTGAGTCTACACATCCTGGCCCAAGGGAAGAATAGATGTGAAAGAGTAATCACTTATGCAAGTCGCAGTCTATGGCCCACAGAGTGAAACCCCCACAATTACAGCTTCCTTAAACTGGAATGATTAGTTTTGCCGTGGGCCATCAAGGAAAAGTTTGTGGAGTACATCAAATGCTGAGACTCTCTGTCCTGAGTGGGGACTGTTGCACCAAATCTGCCACAGACAGGAGGGACAACGATCCTGAGGTTATTCCACCAATTCAGGAAGTCCCTTTTGAATGTTGTCTGACCCCCATTGAACCTGGGCCTCTGACCCCAGCTGATCCTGATGAGTACCGTTCCCTGAGTCTGTCAGTCCTGCAGATTATCAGAACTCTCCCGAGGGTCCATCCTCCAGCTTGGGTGAAGGGGGTGTAGCTGGCCCTGTTGACCCCCAGGCACCCGAGACCTTGGGGCCACGATCAGGAAATGACAATACTGAAGATGATCCCATGGAGGACAGTGAGGTTTGCCGTCCAATGCGAGCAAACTATGGTCAGCTCCCTACAAAGCACTCTGGTTATGTTGTTATTTACTGTGTCGAGATGCCAAGGACAGCATCTGTCAAAGAGAAGAAGACCATAAGCAGGTGCAGTCTGTACTCCCCACTGCAGGTGGTGCTCGATTGAAGCAGCAATGCAGAAGTGGAAGAAAGTTGTGAGGAACTTGGTTCTTTTATGACTTCCTGTGGTCACAAGGAGGTAGCTGTCCGATTGGGTGCTGGCCCCCCATGTGTCTTCAATGGCCATCTTGAGTCAGGCAGAGTCTATTCTCTTACTCTGGCTGCTGGGTTTGGTGCGCTTTTTGTGAGTGGCAAGTATAGGGACAGGTTGCCTGTCTGGCAGGGACAGTACTTAGAGGTAGGAAAAGGTTCCAGAGGTGTAGAGACAGTACAGGGACTATGTCTACCTCTCTTCAGGAAGCTCCCCTTTGGATGTGGACTGGCCTGGCCGCATTCAGTTCCTCGTGGCAGACGCCGTCAGTATCTTTCGAGTCTACAGACTGCTGTTACATTTCATAAGTGGCTCCGGACGGTGGTTCGTACCGAGCCTATTTGTATTGTGTTGGACCTTTCAACAACATTGCTATTGTCTAACTCGAACTTTGTGTGTTTACTGCCTGCCACACTACGCTGGACTTTGCTCACATTGATAGGCCTCCATAAACTAAAACTAGGTTGCTTTGTCACCCTAGGACAGTAAGTGTAAAGGATCACTGGGTTCAGAAAGAAGAAAAAAGAAAAATTTTGTATAAAACCATGATATCCACTAGAACAGGAGGTAAGCTATAATTTTATTTATTAAAATTAAAATTTTAAATTTAAAATGCATTTTTTAATTTAGGGTTTACATACACTTTGCAAACATTCAGATGATTGCTGCAAACGGTCCCAGTATTATTCAGCTGGTTGTATTTTGACATACTGTATATATATATATATATATATATATATATATATATATATATATATGTGTTCAGAGGATTGCTGCGCACAATATATTTATTGTAGTAAAGATATACATATTCAAAGTAGTTCCATTAGATCGTTACAGTTACGGGCTACATCGATACTGCCTTTTTTCAGACATTGGAACATATCATACTGAAACATCTCAATCTTTTATAATCATTAACATCTTATTTGGAATCAATTGCTCAATCATTTAATTATCCACATCACATTAGTTCAAAGTTGTCTTCAATTATAATAGCATAATGAGAAGGCTAGAAATCTGTTCTATTTTCCCAAATATCAAAACGTTGCCTGTAATAGAAAAAAAACCTGTTGTCATAACTTCTATTCCTATATCATCATATACCATCACCCCTCAATACTAGAGACATATCTGTGTTATATGTTAAAAGACTTGGTTTAAAAGTTAAAAGCAAGTTTGTAGAAGTATTTATTAATAAGGTTGATAATGATATTAAAGCATTTTTAAATGATAAATCAAAGATAGATCATGTACCTAAGAATTTAACTAAAGAGGAACGGTCCGCTGTATCCTCCTTGTCGGCTAGGCGAGACATTGTTGTCAAACCGGCCGATAAGGGGAGTGCTATAGTGGTTACGAATACTAAACAATATGAGGATGAAATATGGAGGCAATTAGCTGATAAAGATATGCATTAGATTAGATTCCAGTCCTGAAGCTGTTAAGAACAACATTTTTGACCTGGACACCTTACTCTACCTTACAACTGATTACCCTGTCACACCGGTTATTTATGTATTACCAAAAATATATAAGGATCCGATGAATCCGCCTGGCCGTGCCATTGTCTCTGGGATGGAGTTGGTAACTGTACAATTGGCTAAATACTTGGATAGAATTCTGACACTGTTGGTGTCTCAAACAAGATCATACATTAAAGATACAAATGAGAGGTACAGTTAGCTTCCGACTCCTTCTTAGTGACATGGGATATATGCAGCCTATACACTGTAATACCACACAATTTAGGTGTAGAGGCATGTCGCCGCCTACTTGTTCAGTCTGGACAGTATAATAATACTCAGGTCACTTTTTTTTTTAATTTATTACAAATAGTACTTGGAGAAAATGATTTCTTATTTAAAGACTCTCATTTTCTTCAACTGAGAGGGGCAGCAATGGGCTTGAATGTAGCACCGCCTTATGCAAACACATTCATGAATATGATCAAAGATTCCTTTATTTATGGTAACCAATTATTTCTGAACCACTGTAAAGGGTGGTCCAGGTTTATTGATGATGTGTTTGCCATATGGACAGGTGATGTTGAATCTTTGCTTTTGTTCCATGACTACCTTAATTATTTGATCCCGGGTTTACAATTCAATATTACTTATAGCACTGAATGGGTGTCCTTTTGGATACCATGTTACGTGTGCAGGGATCAGAAATTATGAGTGATACTTACATGAAAACTACTGACCGCAACCAGTTATTCCACTACACCAGTTTCCATGCCCCCCTGGCGTATTTGCACGAGTGAATAAAATAGTAGGTGACTCTACACTATGTCAGCAGCGTTTGGAGGAAATGGAGGGGAGACTTAAACAGAGAGGATATCCTGCAGCAACATTAAGAGCTGAATGGGGACAGGGCACACTTAGGTCTTGCTATAGAAACAATACACAGAGACGAATTCCAACTGTAGCACAGTATCATCCTTTTTCTTATAAAATAAACAGTATTATCAGAAAGCACTGGTCTGTCCTTAGTGAAAATTATCCTAACATTCCAGAATTTAATGCACCTCCTCTCCCATCTTATAGACGGGGGAGAACATTGCGGGACAGACTAGTGCGAACTGATCAATACAGTAGTCCTACTGCGCTTGTAACTTTTCTGGGTCCCGTAATAATGGATCTTACCCCTGCCTCAACTGTATCCAATGTAATTCAATGATTAACGGTAAGTCCTTGTCTCACCCACATAGAAGTCATAATATTGAAATTGGGGGGACTACACCTGCCAATCCTCCTATGTAATCTATGTGATTAAATGTCCAGGTGGATTACTCTATGTGGTTGAGACAACACAAAAGGTGAAGTATCGCATAGCTCGGCATAAATATTCAGTGAGAGATAAGACTGTACAGTTACCTTTAGCAAAACATTTTAATGAAAAAGGTCATGCGATTTCGCAACTTAAATTTATGGTGATAGATGGTATAAACCATAATAGCCGAGGGGGCGATCAAGAAAGGAATCTTAAAGAGAAAGAAGTGTGATGGATACATTTACTGGATACTATACAACCTAAGGGGTTAAACTCTGAGCTTGATTTGTATCTATTTGTGTGATACAATCTGTACATATCGGCAGGTATATGGTAACTGTGGTACGATTATTTACTTGGACTTTTTACATAGACTTTTTTCATAGACTATTTCAACTTATAGTATTGAGGGGTGATGGTATATGATGATATAGGAATATACGTTATGACAACAGTTTTTATTTTACAGGCAGCGATTTGATATGTGGGAAAATAGAACCGATTTCTATCTTTCTCATTATGCTATTAGAATTGAAGACAACTTTGAACGAATGTAATGTGGATAATTAAATGATTGAGCAATTGAATCCAAATAAGATGTTAATGATTAAAACTGATTGAGATGTTTCAGTGTGATATGTTCCAGTGTCTGAAGAAGAAATAATAAGGTAAAACCTTATACAAAAATAGATAACCTGAAGGGTAAATTGGTACCACTCAATGGATTGTAACTCAAGTGATAATGTTCTACAAAATACACATATTAAATATAACCTGATAGCAGTTAAATTAGTGTTGTATAATCACACTAGATAACTATGATTTTATATTTTAAATTCTCCTGTTCTAACTTAGAGAGTTCTTAGGAGATGAAGTAATATCAAGTAAATAGCCCTGAGTATATGACTGGGGAGAGGATGAGTAGATGTATTTGCAGCAATCTTGTCTTGTAGAGTTCAACCAATCTTCTGCCGGCTTATAATGTTAGGTATCTGAAAACACTGTGTCCTTCTAATCCTTGAGATGAGGCACGGAAGAGGTTAAATTCCACTAAGCTAGATAGACTTTCAGTGATCACTGACTCAATGAATAAACTTGTCACAAACGGCAATCCAGTGTATATTAACTGTAATCCAGGATGTATTAAAAGGCTGCTGAATAAACAGTATAAGTACTCTTATAGGTGGGCCTGAGCCCACTCACCAAAACCAAAGGACTGAATGTAGACAAATGATCCGACACTCAGATGAAGATGATGGTTATGCTGGGACCGTTAGCACAGATGGCTTGCTCCTGGGAGGTAGATAGCATCCACTGCACTCCTTGCAGTTCTCCTGGATCAACAGATGCAACTACTGTGGTGGCTGCTGCAGCTTCAATCCAGACTCAGATGAGGATAGGATGGCTCTGCTGTTCACTCACTGTGTTGCTGGAGAGAGGCAGCTAGCTGGATCACTTACAGAGGATTCAGTCAGCTGGAACGCTGTAAGTAGACCGTGGGCCTAGCTCCAGTTACAGAGGCATGTAGGGTTCTCCACTGATCTATCTTGCCGTCCCAAGAGACTGGAGCCAGCTCCTCCTTCCATTTAAATAAGTTCTCCCATAAAGCATTGCACCTCCCAGAAGCTGCCAGCACAGCCTGATGGGAAATGGAGTGCTTCATACCAGAGTCTGCTGATTGTTCCTTCTTACTACACTACAAATCCCACAATACTTAATTCTCCTTACAATTCAGTCTTATTCCACAAACAAACACTAGAGGGAATCCTCCATGTTAGGCAATGGGCACAATTGTCTGTATGCCAGAGGAATATTACTGGACTCCTGGCTACACTCTACCCCCACTTAAGCATTTGGTCCCCAAATACTCAGGGCTTAATAACCTGAAAAAAAACATATAGTTAATACATCCTAGCTCTCAGCTATATTCAATAAGTATTGACAACCATCTGTGTTCTGCTGAAATCATTTATATACACTTTCACTGAGTTCATAATCAGTTTTCTTACAGGCCAGGGCAATAGTCATGTCCCACCCAACAGTGTCAGGGGTTACATGGAGGGCGCCTCTAGCTTAATTTGGCATAGCAAAGGCTGGGGTAGAGGCCGCTCTTTGAATGGTAGGAATCAGTCTATCAGAATTTTCTCCCAGCGTGTCATAAGTCAATCTTCGAGGTGGGTGAATATTTCTTCGAAGATGAGGAGGAGAACTAGAGTCCCAAGGAGAGGCAACATTATCTGGAATATTATCCAAAGGGGCAGGGGATCTTTCAACTTCTTGTTCAAGATTAGGGATAATGTCAGCTTCAGAGGTAAGGATACAGTCCTTTTCTGATCCACACAATGGAACAATTGACTGAGTATTTTCTCCCTCCGGTTGAGTTTTTAAAGGGGAACCATCCATGGAAACAGCTTTGAGGTGTAGATCTTCAAGATTATTCAGCACACTGGAAGCTAAAGTCTCACTTGGCTCTTCAGTACCTGCAAATTGAGGAATACAGTCATCCTGGAAACTGATGAGATCCCCTTGCCCTGAAGTAGGAGAAGGTAAGTCTTCTGGCTGATGTTCAACTTTTATTTGTCGGCTAGGCATTGGACTTTCTGGGATTGCTTGGCTTGTTTCATGTAATGAAACTTGGGGTTTCACAACAGAAGGTTGAACTTTATCTATTGGTTTTACTTGCTGACCTGAAGAAATCTTCCTCCCTACGGGCAACAAAGGAACATTTTGTAGTGGCTTGAAAGAGCGAGTAGGTCTATCAACCTCAATACACGACTTGGATGGAAGACACTCTGACTGAACTTCTTTATCCGCAATGCTTACAGGATCCCACTCACAAAACGGTATCCAGTCCTCATCCTCACTTTCTTCAGGAACTTAGTTAATAATCTTTGCAGATGGTTTTCTCTGAGGTCTTGTCTTGGGAGGACTTTGGTCTTTCAAAGGAGCATCTAAAACAGGAGGCAATCTCGCAGCATCAGAGAGGGGAAGCAAATGATCTCTATGCCACATCTTCAAGGGACTTGACCTTCTGTCCTAATCTGATAGTCAGGCAATCCAGGAAGTTTCTTGCAGATAACATAAGGATGAGGCCTCCACCAATCAGCTATTCTATGTTTTCCAGGCACTCCCAAATTCTTTAACAACACCCTGTACCCTGGCTGAAGCTCCTGAACTCTCACACGAAGATCAAAATTCTTCTGATTCCTGATTTCTCTGGTAGTGGCATGTTGTCTAGCCCTCTCATAGGCCTGCTTCATATTCTTCCTTAATCGCTCTACATAGCTTTTATGTGACGCCAACGAGGTGTCATCAGTAGATGTTCGGAAGACCAAGTCAATTGGTAGCCTGGCCTCCCGCCCAAATATGATTGGGTAAGGTGAATATCCAGTGACAACACTCATGGTGCTGTTGTATGCATGTACTAGAGTGGCTTGATGATTTCCCCAGTTCGGTTTCTTGTCAGAAGACAGTGTACCTAGCATATTCAATAAGGTTCTATTGAATCATTCAGGCTGAGGTTCTACCTGAGGATGATAAGGTGTAGTACCTGATTTCTTAATGCCCAATAACTTGCACAGTTGGTAGATGAGTTTACTTTCAAAGTCTCTCCCCTGATCCGAATGGATTCAGACTGGCAGTCCATAGTGAACAAAGAATTTCCCCACCAATACTTTGGCTATAGTAGTGGCTTGCTGATCCTTGGTGGGGTAAGCTTGTGCATATCTGGTGAAATGGTCAGTTACTACCAATATGTTGCTTCTTCCACCTGTATCTGGTTCCAGGCACAATAAGTCAGTACCTACCTGGTCTAATGGGCCCTTACTTTCCAAGTGCTCCATAGTAGCAGCACGGGTTGGAAGAGTCTTTCTCTGGATACAAGATATACTGTAAGGAACCATCAGGGGCCATTGGAAGGCCAATGCGCGGACGCACGTAGCGTGTGCGCGCGTTGGTGCCAAAACGGCCATTTAAGCCCTCTGCACCCTGCAGTCAGTGCTGTCCGTTCTACAGCATTCTGGTTCCCATGACCCCAGTGCTTATTTTGAGAGACTTCCTGTACCTGTGACCCCGGCTTCCTGTTTAACCTGCTTGCCTGCTGCCTGCCCCGACCTTCAGCCTGCCTATGTCTATGTCTCTGCCTGACCCCTTGTATGCTGTTGCCCGCACGTTGCCGACCCTGCCTGTACCCGACTATCCGCCAGCCTGAACAACTTGTACCGCATCGCCAGCTTGTTACCGACCCGGCCTGAACCACCACTCTACTGTCTGCATGAGCTCCTGTGGACCATCACCTATCATCTGTGACCAAGTCCAGCCCTTGTGCCCCCCTGTGCTCCAGAGCTCCCTGTCTCCACTACCAGGGGTTCTCGAACCAGGGCCGCAAGAGAGGTTGCCCCTGCATAATTCAGACTCAACCACCAGGTACGTGACACATACAGGATCGGCAATAATCTTCTACTTTCCTTCTCACATTGGGCCAATAGAATCTAGTTTTGATCAATTGATTACTTCTCACCTATGTCACTCCACAACGGGATAATGGCACTCCTGCTGGTGATACCCCTATAGATTCAGCAGCAACCCCTCCTCTTAAGCAATGAACCAATCCTTTGCACAAGGCCTGTACTCCATCTGCTGGCACAAAGGTCCATTCTTGAGATTCTCGATTCTGTCAATAAGGCCAATGGGACAAATCATCTGCATCTCTGTTCCAGCTCCGGGACGATACTTAAGGCTAAATTGGAACCCAGCCAAGGCAGCCAACCATCTATGCCCTGTGGCATCCAGCTTTGCAGTTGTAAGCAACTAAGTCAATGGATTGTTGTCAGTTTTAACGACAAACTGAGTTCCATACAGATAGTCATTTAATTTGTCTAAAACTGCCCACTTCAAAGCCAGGAACCCCAACTTATGAGCCAGATAGCTTCTCTCAGAGGGTATGAGACTTCGACTCACATAAGCCACAGGCCATAGATGACCACCATGCTTTTGATAGAATATTCCTCCCAATCCATCTCGACTGGAATCTACATGAAGCTCATAGGATTTAGTAAGGTCAGCATAAGCTAGGACTGGAGCCTCAGTTAAACTGATCTTCAACTGTTGATATGCTTCTTCACACAAGGGAGTCCACTGCTCACATATGGATTCCTTCTTTCTTCTTCAACCTATCTTCTTCTCTTTCAATTTCTAATCATCTTCCCCAGAGGCCACTTGCAACAATTTGTTAAGCGGCTTGGCTATTTTAGCAAAATGAGCCATGAATCTCTGGTAGTACGAACAGAACCCTAAAAAGGATCGCAGCTCTGTTACAGTCTCTGGCCATGGCCATGCAGTTACCGCTTCCAATTTCTTTGGATCAGTGGCTAGTCTATTAGCCGACACCACATGGCCCAGGAAAGTAACCGGTGGAACTGGCACTTCTCTACGGACAACTTCAACCCTTCTTCATGGAGCCTCTCAAACACCTTTTCCAGCCGTGCTTCATGCTCTTCTAGAGTACTTCCAAACACAATGATGTCATCCAAATACACCAGGACTTCCACCAGATTCATGTCTCCCAAGGTGCTTTCCATCAATCTTTGAAAAGTTGCTGGAGCTCCTGTCAATCCTTGTGGCACAGAACGCATAGAACCCCAGTGGACATATAAAGGCTGTCTTCTCCTTGTCCTCTGCACACATGGGTATCAGTGACGTCTTAAATATTGATTGGACCATGGGCAAACATTTTCTTGCCCCCCATGCAATTTCGCTCTTCACCTGCTCTGAGACATACAATAAATACTGTAGCAGCTAGACTCAATATCAGTTTACTGAATCAGATCAGGCAGCGATTGTGATTGGCTGCCAGAGGTTATAGCATATCATTACCGCTTACTGACTGGTTGCTAGAGGTTACAGCACACATTACGGCTCACTGATTAGTTGCTAGAGGTTACAGCACATTATTTCTGCTTGTTGACTGGTTGCTAAAGATTACTGTACATCAATACTGCTCACTGATTGGTTACTAGAGGGTACTGCATATCATTACTGCTTACTGATTGGTTGCTAGACGTTACAGCACATTATCTCCTCACTGCCTGCACATCATGGACTAGGGAGATGAAGGGGCCCATCAATAGACAGAAAACTCCAAGTGATCCTAGAACTCCTGGGATCAGTGGCAGTGCTGGGGGGAGGGGAGGGTGTGATCAATGGCAATGCTGATTTTTTTACAGACTGCCAACATAAAGAGGAGTTTCAACACTGGCCACCAATGAAATAGGGGTTTACACTGACCTCTAATGTAATAGAAGCATTCACAGTAACCACCAATGTAAGGAGGGATTTACATTGACCACCAATGTAAGGGGGGCATTCACACTGGCTACTAGTGTGAATGAAATGATTTTACGCCAAGCCCCAATGTAATGAGATTTGCACTGACCACCAAGGTAATTGAGACATTTAGTCTGCGTTCACATTTGTGTGTGTCGGGAACGCAACATCGCTTTCCTGACACCACAGAAACGCGCTGCCCTTTAGCAGATACACTGCAGTGCCATCAATTGTTAATGACACCCTCACGCATCTGCTGATGTGTACTGTAGCACCATGTGATTTCTTCCACATTTCTAGCGCATAGAACAGCCCATTGAAATGAATGGACTGCCCTACACATGACCTACATCTTTATCCACCCTGTCAGTACACCTTTGCACCCTAAAACCCCTGCTAACCTCTGCACCCCAAACCCCCCCATCCTCTCCACTCCAACCCTACCCCTTTAACTTTACCTGCCTCCTTTTCTCATCTTTGCGCCCACCTTCCTTACCTCTATACATCCCCTCCTTGCTCACCTGTGCATCCCAAACTGTAAATCTCTGCCTACCTCTGCACACCCCATACTACCCCCCACCACCAATTTGCTTACCTTTGCAGAACAGGCTGATGTTAGGACCATAGTTGCAGGCAGGACTTTAAAGCATGCCCCTTTGTCTCCCCAGTGGGCAGCAATCAGTATAGGTGATGGTGGATATGACCTCAGGGGGGCATAATATACATATGATTGCTGCCTTTATTTAAATACCAATGCCGCTGGTCGCCACTATTAACATATGAATGCCGTCGCTATTTACATATTAGTGCCGGTTACTTACATGTAAATACAGGTTCTGCAGGTGTCATCTGTACACAACAATAGGGTAGAGCTGGTCAACATTAGTAGCAGCACTTCACACTGAGATATCGGGACACAGCACAGGACTAAAACTTCAATCGACAAGGGAATTTAAACCAGGATAGTTGGCAAGTATGAAGCAGCTGCCTTAGGCCCCACAACGACAGGGCCCAGGGCAGCTTCCCCTTTTGCCCTGCCTTAAAAACGGCCTGCTGATAGGTACTGCAAAGCGTCCTCAATCCTTGGGGTGGTGTATTAGTCAGGAATGGTTCTTCGGTTGAGAGTTCTGTAGTCGATACACATTCTTAAAGTTCAGTTCTTCTTTCGCACCACTACTATTGGAGAAGCATAGGGACTTCTGGACTCCTGAATTACTCCAGACCTTAAGTATAAAAAAGTATCTGACAAAGGAGGATGCAAGCGGTCGGGATAGAACGCAGCAAGACGAGGGAAACTCCCAGCATGGTAGTAGATTTCTCTCATCAGTATCTTCACATGCCGGGTCACATACTGGGTCCACTCGCCATAGCTCCGCTGCCTCCTCTATGAGGTCTGAACACGTCAGATCCCTTGTGTGTCCACAGCAAATTTTCTTTTTTTTGCGTGGCATAGTTTTGGCTACAAGTGTCCCCCTTTTCTCTTTTTTTTTCTTCTCTCTCTTTCTTCTTACTCCCTTTTTTTCCCTTGGTGTACCTGGCAAAAGAAGCATGTTAAATGGCCTGTGTTCCAGCATGACAAATGTTCAGATAATGTTATATAACATAAGGGGTTAATGTTGCAGGAAAACGTCATCAGTTTCTAAGGGAACTGAGACAAACAAATGGTTCCCTAATATTTGTAAAGAAGACACATTTTACCTATTATTCAGCCACTGGCTTGCAATCTACCATCAATTCTAGTTGGTATCACAGCCTCTCTGGCACCAAGAGGGCTAAAGGGGCAGCTATTGGGATGCATAGAGACATTCAGTTCACTTTGAACAGTAAACTACAAGATACCCACGGAAGATACCTCTTTCTTTGTGGTAAGCTTGATAATATTCAATGCACTTTAGCAAATATTTACTGTCCAAATGTGAACCAGGCATCTTTTCTAATACAAGCGTTAGCTAAGCTGAAGGAGTTTTCTATAGGCTTACCCATTTGGCAGGGGATATAAACTTACCATTGGACCCCTTGCTTGACACCTAATGGGGGCACTCAGGAATATCATATAAGAGCATTGCTAAGGGAGAAAGAGTTTACACTCTGCCTAAATGGTTGACACCTGGAGAATTACAAACCCTAAGGAGAGGGATTATTCATATTACTCTAGTATTCACAAGGATTGGTCATATATTTATTGATCATTTTCACCTTCCGATGTTACTTTCCACTTCTATAGGAACAAGAACTCTCTCGGACCATGCACCTGTCCTTGCATGTATGTTGTTACCTGTAAGTATAGCACGAAAAGGTAATTGGAAACTCAATGATGCTTTGCTTTCAGATCCAGAGAATCTGGCTGACTTATCTTCCTCCTTGGCCCAATATTTTCTCAACAATGCCTCACCGGAGCTATCAGTGGCAGTTCTGTGGGAGGCACATAAAGCGTGCATGTGGGGGAGATTGATTGAGCTAGGAGCTAGAAAAAAAGAAAATGCAGCAGCAGAGATTGTCTGATTTGTTGGACAGGTGGCGGTTCTGGAAAGAGCAAATAAAATGTCGCAATGCAAGTTGGTTCAAACACAATTAACACAAGAGAGAGAGGAGGTAAAGGCAGCTTTAAACTTAGAATATAAAAAATCAATGCAATTTGCCTCCCAAAATATATATGAATGGGCTGACAAACCAGGCAAAATGTTAGCGCACTCTCTTAAAGAAAAAAAAAATCAGCTGCTTTTATCGCAAAGATTAGGACTAAATCCGGGGAGGTAGCGTATTCGTCCCCATACATTGCACGGGTATTCTGCAATTTTTATGCGGACCTTTACAATGTGAGGGGAGGGTTGGCTGATTTATCCCTTGAGGAAAAGCAAGCTAGAACTATAAAATATTTAAAACAATCAAACTTACCTAGACTATCGGAAGAAGCTCTGACTGCCCTTGAGAGGGATTTCACAGAAAAAGAGTTCTATAAAGCGCTGTCCTCTACACCTACAGGGAAGGTGCCTGGACCAGATGGGTATACCATCCTGTAATATAAAAAGCTCAAAGAAATCCTCATCCCGCAGTTAACATCTTACGCTAATTCAATAATTGGTACAGGGGACTTAAGACAAGAGACCCTTAAGGCTTACATAGTGGTATTGCCCAAACCCAGAAAGGATCGAATGCATTGTGAGAATTATCGCCCGTCCCTGGCTGTGAGGCCAGAGACAACTCGCTTTGTCAATTGTTTTCTATGTCGGGCACTTTTCACAGCCCACCCTGTTATTGTCCCTAGATGCTGAAAAAGCATTTGATATGGTGGACTGGGAATTCTTAATGCTGACTCTGGACGCACTGGGAATTGGTCCTAGGATGCTTAGCAGAATAAAAGCACTTTACGACCAACCCACAGCACAGATAAGGGTTAACGGAGTGTTAAGTGATCCATTCACATTATATAATAGGACTTGTCAAGGGTGCCCCCCCTATCCCCATTACTTTTTGTCATGTTCTTAGAACCCTTTCTTCAAACAATTAGAGCATCCCCAGATATTCATGGGGTAAAAATTAAATAGAGGAAACACAAATTAGCCGCTTATGCGGATGACATTTTGTTTTTTATACAGCCACCTAGAACCCCCTTACCTAATTTGATGGCCGCTTTACAAGCCGTTCAAGAGCTATCAAATTATAAAATCAATATGTCTAAGTCTGAAATTCTACACATTACTATTCCTGTCAATGAGACTACAAAACTTAAAACAGCCTTTCTTTTTCAATGGCAGCCACCTATTCAGATGACAATCACTTATCTCGCATTATATTTGGAAGGGCAAGCGGACGGGAATCTCTCGTGAGGTTTTGTATAGGTCTAAGGCTCCTTTCACACCGGAGCCGCCCGAGCGTTAGCGGTAAAACGCCGCTAATTAGCGGCGTTTTGCCGCTCGTTATAGAGGCGCTATTGCGCTCTTTTAACCCCCCAATGGGTTAAACAGGGGTTACAAGTGCCAGTTTGCAGCGCTCCCGAAGCGGTGTTCAGGCACTTCGGGAGTGCTGCCCCATTGTTTTCAATGGGCAGGGGCGGTATAGGACCGGTGAATACACCGCTCCCACACCGCTGTAAAGATGTGGCTTGCAGGACTTTTTTTTCTGTCCCGCAAGCCCACCGCCCCAGTGTGAAAGCACTCTGGCTTTCACACTGGAGTGTATTGGTGGGCGTTTTTCAGGCGCTATTTTTTGCGCAAAAGCGCCTGAAATACGCCTTGGTGTGAAAGGGGTCTTAGCGATTGGGAGGATTAGCATTTTAAACTATATTACTATGCAGTAGTATTAAAGAGAATTGCAGTACTTCCGGTTCCGGCGCCTCATGGAGTAGCTGCACGCTTGCTCTGCTCCCACAGCTAGCCTCCAAAAGCCTTCTATAAAGCCTAAATCCCTGCACCAAAAGATCGGGTCGGCACCGGAGGAGTCCCCGACCACCAGATGGAACGATACCTTGACAAGGGTTCGTCCCTTACACCGGCGCAACAGAAGGGATCTGAAGACTCGCATCAGGCCGGGGCGCCTGTCATGGCGACCGCGCCGGGGGGAACGATCGTTCCTTCGTTGGTATCTGAACCTTCGGACCTTGCGACGAACGCGGGTACCTTCAACACCAAACTGATAGCTCAAGCTGTAGCAGCAATTCTCGCCCCCACGATCACAGCCACAGTGGAAAAAGCGGTCCAGGATGGCCTGGCTCAGCCACACAAAGAACTGAGACTACAGGCATCTCGCCTAACTGAAGCGAAGCAGAGAATCTCCCATGTGGAAGAAGAATTGTATAACACCTAGGACTCTGACCGCGCACAAGACACCCAAATAAAACTCATAATAGAGAAGCTTGAAGACCTCAAGAACAGGTCAAGAAGGAGTAATTTGAGGTTCATTGGGATCCCTGAATCGGTCTCCAACACAACATTATCCCACTTCTGCGTGGTCAAAATTCCAGAAGCCCTAGGCCTACGGGGTCCCTGCCAAGTGGAACGGGCACACAGATTGGGTCCACCAGGCTCAGAGCGAAGCACGCCAAGACCAGCCATTGCCAATTATCTCAACTGCGCTGACAAACATGGCATTTTACAGAAGTTCCGCCAAACAAAATCCCTCACAATTGACGGGAAAAGAATTCTGATTTTCGCGGATTACTCTGCTGAGGTGGCAAAAAAGAGGAAGTCCTTTCAACCTATCTGCGCTGAACTCTTTAAAATAGGCACCAGATTCACTCTAGCCTTCCCAGCTACACTTCGCCTCAAGGCCCCATCAGGGGAACAATTGTCGTTCACCGACCCATCAGAAGCTGACAGGTTCCTTCGCTCTCTAGCAACCCCCTCATATGCCGCCATGGCGTCCAAAGACCTGCAAGCCCAATGTGCCCTAGACCAGAGAAGCCCCAGGAAAGACTCAGCCAAGAGATTGAGAACCAACGGCTCGCGCAATAATGCTATGGAGACCTCCACCTAATCTGACCGGCACAATCGAGGGTCTCTCCACAGCCTCCCTCTTCAAAGTCCTGATCAGATGAGTATATCACCACTTACCTTAGGATACTTATAAATACCTACAACTTCTGCTAGTTCTTCACTGGACACTCGCACTGACCACGGCCATTCTTATAATAATCTTCGTTGCTTGTCCTCTTAATGGGATTCTTCCCCTCTCGGATGAGATATCCAGCTACGTACCAATTGGCACAGCCAGTGTCAATTGCTTCTACCTACTGCCTTAGTCTTCTTTAGAAGACTGCACAGATGTCTGATCTCTTTGCATTATACCTGTTTGCTTATTAATCAATTTTGTTATGATCGTTTGCTTTATCCCTGCCTCATTCCACACGGACTGCCTCCCAAGCATGCAAGCCAAATTATAATCTCGGGACCGCCTCTCAGAGGTCCATGACGCCCCGACATCAGCTCAAAACATGACATAAGGGTCGAGTTACTTTTCTCTTTGATGAGGCTATGCTTTTAGGGAACAGTTTATCCTGCAGTACGACCATGTGGAAAAAAGTGAAGTGATTACTATGTTGGTTTGATTTTGAATGTATAACCGCTATCCACACTGCTACCATTACACCTCCTTACCTGCTGCGTACCCATCCCATCACCTCCTGTCCCCCAGTTGGCATTGACACCCAAATCTGCCCCGCTACATCCCCTCCAAACAACCTCTACCAGTCATATGAGCCCCCGGGTCCAATGTCACCCAATCTAAATGCTCTGCCTAACATCAATCCTCTGTTTCTTGACCCCCCATGAAAATAATATCGTGGAATGTTAAGGGACTCAGGTCCCCCAACAAGCGCATGACGGTGCTGAGGCATCTTCAGCGCCTTCATGCAGACGTAGCTTTAATTCAGGAATCACACCTGCCTTCATCTGACTTTTGGCGGATGAAAAAATGATGGGTGGGCACAGTTCTAGGATCAGGGGCGGTGGGAAGGAAAGTAGGAGTACTAATCCTTCTACACAAAAAATTCTCAGGACAGGTTACTGCCACAGACACCGATACTCACGGCAGAATGATCACGATACAGGTCAAGTGGGGTAACAAAAATCTCTCAATCACCAATATCTACGCCCCAAACAGCCCAGGACCCCCTTTTTTTTGCTGATCTCTCCACTCACCTCCTGGGGCACCCTCTTTCCCCTCAGGTGGTGGGAGGAGACTTTAATTCCCTCATGGACACATTAGGAGATAAATCCTCTCCCTCCGCCCCACCCCCGAATACCCATCCGCATACACAGACCACAACTCTTCTAATGGAGACCATAGAATCACTGTCTCTACACGCGTTGCGAGGCCGTGGCCTCTTCCTCAGAGCCTCAGAGGCTCTGAGGAAGAGGCCACGGCCTTGCAACGCGTCAGCCGATCTGTCCAGACCACCAGTGTGAGGCGGTCGTACTGATGTGACCCACTCCTTCACATTGACGTTTGTTACAAGAGTCCTTTTGTGAGTATGTCTTTATGAGCTTTTTACAATAAAGATACCAAGGATAATGCGCTAGGCCAGTGCGCCTTTTTGTGCTTCTTTTTCGACCCAACACCATCCAACGTTACTTCACATATTTCTCACCACCGCATAGGACCTTATCCAGGATAGACTACATATTCATATCGGAGCCTATGCTACCCTTACTGACAGACTCTGAGATACACGCCATGGCCATCTCCGACCACACGCCCATCGCAATCTCACTGGCAGACCACATTAGCACACCGACTCCAAATATATGGAGATTCCCAGCTCATCTTGCAGGCATGCCCGACTTCCAATCTTATATCCGAGCAGCCTGGGATGAGTACTCTCTTACGAACCATGCTCATCAGTCAGACCCCAACCTCTTTTGGGAAGCGGGGAAAGCTTTCCTGAGAGGAAAGGTGATATCCTATGCAGCCTTACATAAACGCAGATCTTTAGCGAAATATCGTACAGCCAGTCTCCAACTACAAGCAGTCCAAACAGCATTAGCCACCAACAACAACCAGGCTAACAGAGATAACTGGCAAACTGCCAAGAGAGCCTTTGACCTCTGGGCAGACACAATAGAGCTTTCCAAGAGAGCCCTGTCGGATGCCAAGTTCTACCAGCACGGAAACAAATCCGGAAAATTACTAGCCAGACTATGCAAAGACACTTTTACCCCGACACATATCTCTGCTCTCATGGATAAGCAAGGCCATACGCACACTGACCCCTCGGCATTAGCCAATATCATGTTAGAATTCTACACCTCCCTTTACTCGCCTGACGAGATAGACAAACACAAAGCCGCTCAATTCCTAAGCCAAATAAAGATCCCCTCGATTACGGAAGACCAACTCCAACTACTGAACGCCCCCATCACCCAAACTGAAATCATGAAGGCTATACAAACTACGTTCCCCAACAAAGCACCGTGGCCAGACTGCTTTTCTGGGGATTTCTATAAATCATTAAAAAACGTTCTGCCACCGACCCTGTCCAAAGTATACAACCACATTTGGTCTGGCGGGCGCTACTTACCCACAGGCAATCTAGCGATCATTAAACTTCTCAGTAAGAAAGACAAAGACCCACTCGCCCCGGGTTCCTACCGCCCCTTATAATTGCTAAATTCAGACGCCAAGTTTCTCTCAAAAATCATAGCAGCCAGACTAGCGGACATTATCCCCTCCATCATACACCCCACCCAATCGGGTTTTGTCCGGGGACGAAACGCGACCTTGAACATTCGTAAAGTAATAACGGTACTGGAACACGCAAAAACTCACCCTACTCAGGGATCGGTCATCATAACTCTGGACGCAGGAAAGGCATTTGACAATGTCAGTTTCGAATGGCTCTTCTCAGTCCTAAGAGCACTACATTTCCAAGGCCCATTCCTCCACACGATACAGCAAATGTACGCTTGCTCTTCGGCTAGGATAGTAGCGGCCGGCATGATGAGCCCTGAGCGCCTACACAAGGGCAAGCCCTGGAACCACTATCTAGCCCTGGAACCACTATCTAGATATCTCATCGAGAAAGCCCCCTTACTTGGCATCAAGGTAGGAGATCAGGAGATACGCACGGCTTTGTTCGCCGATGATGTACTCATATTCACCTCGAACCCTGCCAAGGACATTCATGTAATCAGAAACACCTTTGACGCTTTTCAAAATATTTCGGGACTACGCATAAATTACTCCAAAAGTGAGGTACTACCTCTAGGTAACACCAAACCCATCTTTCTTGAGCCTCTTCTTCCCCCTTCCCTATAACGCACACCCACATCACCTACTTAGGCATACAAATTGGCAAAACCCCCTCCTCCCTATATTCCTTGAATTATTCCCCGCTGTTCACGAAGATAACTCAGGAACTGTCGCGGTGGGCAGGGCTCCCGTTATCGCTTCTGGGGAGATGCCGTCTTTTTAAGTTGGTGAGCTTTGCCAAACTCTTATACCCATTACAGACCCTACCTTTACTCATAAATCATAAAGACATCCAACTCTTAAACTCGGCAGTTGTGATTCCTATGGCAGGGCAAAAAACCACGTATCTCACAAGCAAAGCTATACTCTCCCAGGGGCGATGGCGGAGTTGGTCTACCGCACATCAGATTATATAATATTGCTTGCCTCCTCCGTGCAGGTCTGGACTGGATAGCAAACACATCAAGGTACTCCAACTACACTCTGGAATTAGCCATGGCCAAGCCATTTACCCTATCAGGCCTGCTCCACTCACAATGGGGTTGCCTCCCGACCCACCTACGCCAGAACTTATTATTGAGAGACACAGCGATTGCATGGAGAGAATCCAGAAAACTCCAGAAGCTGTCACCTCACATATCACGACAGCTACCCATTACAGGCAACCCACAGTTCCCGGCAGCTCAAGACAGTGCAATTTTCCAATTATGGTCTTCACGTGGCTTAACCCATATGGCATCTCTCTATGATGAGAGCTCCGGCAAACCGATCCCCTTCCAGGACATAAGCAAGACCTACAATCTGCCTCCTTCCCACATCTTCCAATATTCCCAATGCCTGAGTTTCATACGCTCAAACCATAAACCTGCTGCCCGTCTCAATCTTTCCTTCACTGATCAGCTACTTGCCAAAGGATCTTTCACCATATCAGACATATACAAACCGCTCATCCAAAGGTCTCTATCTCCACCATTGGAAATAGCGGCCACCAAATGGTCGAAAGACTTTCCTATGGAAAACCTAGCGGACAAGCTACATCAGGGATACAATTTGATCCAGCGTCATACAACCTGTGAACTTTGGAAGGAAACCCAATGGAAGCTACTCCATAGGGCCTTCATACCTTTCATCAGAAACAAAGAGGACCCAAAAATGGAACTGTGCTCCTGGTACTCATCTGCCAAGCCTTCACTGGCACACCGCTTCTGGTTCTGCACTTCCACCCATTCCTTTTGGACAAAAGTAGTGGATTTCATCCACAGAGTATCGGGCTTAACAGTCCCAAAGACCCCTGAGTTACTACTATTTGGTTATCTGGACCAAACCAACCTGCACCTACTACCAGCCGCGAAAGCTCTCTCCCATATACCTTGGATTCAAATATGCCTCTTGGCGGCCCGCAAGATAATTCTGAAATGCTGGACAGAACCAACTGGCCCTTGTATGCCCATGGTGGAAAAGGACCTTACCTGGCTACTATATATGGACAGACTTACCTCCAACTCTCCGAATGCCTCAACAGAGCGCAGATTCCGCACCAAATGGACCCCCTTCATGCGGTCGGTCCTCACGAGAGAGGAAATAGAGGTCATTGAAAAAAACCCACACCACATAGATACCATATCAACAGACAGCAAGCTCCTCAGGAACCCTGAAGGGGATTGCCCCTCCTTCTTCTCGTGTGGGACACTGCCTCATGTAGGACTCCAAACTTCCACCAGACTCTTCCTTACGTGTATTCATTGTATTATTTGTATATTTTTGCTCTCTCTTTGTCTTGGGTTCCTATGGCAACGTAAGATAATTTGGCACCACCTTCCTAATACGGATCCACACGCTCGGACAGGTTTGGAGCCCAACTACCCCCCCTTTACCACCTACGAATAAGCCCTCATTAATGCCGACCCCCACCCCCCTACTTCATCATCCCCTCATTGCCTTTCCTATACCATCGCCCTTCCTCCACCTCCCTCTGGGTATGCAGCACCCTATCCCTGAACCCCCCCGCCCCTGCCCTGCTCCCTCCCACCCCCTCTTCCTGCACTATATATACATCTACTATACTAAGCTCTCTAAGCTCTATGACCTTCGATTTCATCCTAGACTCAGAAATCTCTTGTCATATATACTGTTATATCGTATTTTTTTAAATATTTGTACCTGTGAAAATCTTCAATAAATATTAAAAAAAAAAAAGAGAGAATTGCAGAATGGAAACAAATGGGAGACAAAAAGATATGGGTACAAATAGAATCAGCTCTGGCAGACAAGGATTTGTCGTTGGTTGGGGTGGTGGGATGGCTCCCATGAAAATACAGGGGGTTGGCACTTTCTTCGTCCCCTCTGACTAGGTCCACATTATCCATTTGGAACTTGTTACACTCTCGATATGGTTGGAAATACAACTTTCCATTAATGTCACTCCTGGGTCATAGCTACTTTTTACCAGGATTATCAGACAAGGGATTCAGGCATTGGTTTGTGGAGACCCAGCCTCAACTGCATCAAATTGTTGAGAAAAATTGATTAAAAACTTTTCAAACTCTCTGTGGTAACACTGGGTCTAGTAAGATGGATCAATGGAGATATATGCAACTCTCCAATTTTGTGTATAATCTTCCACAACCGATCCGTCCACTGTCTGAAATGAACCAGATTGAAAGGATACTATGCTTGGAAGTTCACCCTCCACACTGTATCTCAGCATTCTACAAAGCCCTTACGGCCCTTCAGAGCATTGGCTACCCAGACTATATAGCTAAATGGGAAAAAGACTTGCATAGGTGCGTAACTGATGAGCAAAAAGATAAAATCCTGCAATTAGCACATGTATCCTCCATTTCCTCCAAGACAGTGGAGGTAAATTACAAACATCTCATCTGCTGCTTATACTCCAAAAAAATTACCTGCAATTTCACAAGCAGTGTCACCCCTATGTTGGAGGAAACATGGCGGAATAGCAACACATGGATATATTTGGTGGGACTGCCCATTCATTCAGGAGTATTGGAAAAAGGTAATTAAAATAATTTCAATAATTCAGAAAGGGGAAATGAAGTTGGACCCCTGGGCTATATTGTTTCACTGTTTAGCAGTATGAGTGAATAAATATAGGAACTTAGTAAACCCGCACCTACTGAATGCAGCAAAATCTTCGATTCCTCTGTATTGGAGACAGCATATTGTACCGTCTATAGCTCAATGGCTATTAAAAGTAGACAAAATATACTTGATGGAGGAGTTAACCAGCATAGCTAGAGACTGTACAGCGAAACATCTAAAAATTTAGGCAAGTTGGCATGAATTTAAAGTTTATAAAAATATATGTCTTTTTGAGATGTGCAATAAAAACGTATTAACACAGTTGAAAAAGGAAAGGAGATGAAAGAAAACGGAAAAAGAAGGAAAAGGGAAGGAAAGAGAGAAACATTTTTTACTGCAGACTTTTTCAATTTGGCCACCTGGACATTTTAGGTCAATTGAGGAAAGAAAACGCTGACCCTTTATAAATGCGAAAAAAACGCCCAAAAATGAGCAATAATGCCAGTAATATAACGCTAATAAAAGCTGAAAAAATCACTGATGTTTTTTTAAAGTCCCGTGTGCATGAAGCCTTATAGAAACCGCAGTACAATAGGGTGATTTGGCCTTGCCCCTTGTAAAATTTTCTTCCATCTTGACTGGTCAGCTTCTCTTGGGTCCATTCCTTTCTTCAATATGATTTGATGTAAGGCTCAATCCACTCTGCCAACATAAGCAGATAACTTCTCCCCTCTTTGCTGGTGAGTATGTTCAAACGTATACATTAGATCTGGGATCTTCTCCACCCTACCATACACTGCACACAAGGCTTCGATATAATTCATGGCCACATAATCCGGTTTCCCTCTCTTTAAACTTCGGATCACATCCACAACAGGGCTCCTCAGGCTTTCACTTATTCGTTGCCTTTTCACCGCTTCCAGCACATTCCAATCTTCCACTGCTTGGATAGCCTGAGTAGTGGCAATTGAGTCCATCTGGTTCCTGGGGGGTTCTTCAGATCATTCAAGGATCACCATAGGAGGAATCCCAGACAAGCCTCCAAATGTAGCGCTGTTCTTTTGACGGTTGCTTAAAGAATCAATTCCCCCTTGGATCACCCCATTCTGAGAGTCCTCCACCACCCCTGACACTCTGGATTCACTCAAATTGCAATGTTCCATTGAGAAGTACACATTTTTATTAATGGAAACCACACCACTGTTAGAGTTTGAAATGCTTATTTAACTCTTATTTCTGAAAGAAATGATAACATTTGAGTAACAAAATATAAGCCACGCCTTTAAGAATTATTGATTAACAGAAATTGTTGACATCAATATCACAATTCTTCACATCCACAAGTTAACCTTATAATTCTGGTGAACAAAAGGAGCAACTAATTTGGTAACTTCCGCCACTCCTTGTATACTTAAATAACAATAATAGTTGCAAAATATAATTCCTCCAATTTAGTTTAAACAACACTCAAGGGCTCTCTTGAGAAAAAGGTGATTTGGTAATATTTACTGAAATTCAGGAGAAAAAATAATAAGATAAAACCTTATACAAAAATAGATGATCCGAAGGGTAAATTGGTACCACTCAATGGATTGTAACGCAAGTGATAATGTTCTACAAAATACACATATAAAATATAACCAGTAAGCAGTTAAATTAGTGTTGTATAATCACACTAGATAACTATGAATTTCTATTTTAAATTCTACTGTTCTAACTTAGAGAGTTCTTAGGAGATGAAGTAATACCAAGTAAATAGCCCTGAGTATATGACTGGGGAGAGGATGAGTAGATGTATTTGCAGCAATCCTGTCTTCTAGAGTTTAATCAAGCTTCTGCCGGCTATTAACGTTAGATACCTGAAAACACTGTGTCCTTCTAATCCTTGAGATGACGCACAGAAGAGGTTAAATTCCACTAAGCTAGATAGACTTTCAGTGATCACTGACTCAATGAATAAACTGGTCACAAACGGCAATCCAGTGTATATAAACTGTAATCCAGGATGTATTAAAAGGCTGCTGAATAAACAGTGTATAAACTCTTATAGGTGGGCCTGAGCCAGCTCACCAAAACCAAAGGACTGAATGTAGACAAATGATCCGGCACTCAGATGAAGATGATGGTAATGCTGGGACTGTTAGTTCACACAGGTGGCTTGCTCCTAGGAGGTAGATAGCCTCCACTGCACTCCTTGCAGTTCTCCTGGATCGACAGATGCGACTACTGTGGTTGCTGCTGCGGCTTCAGTCCAGACTCAGATGAGGATAGAATGACTCCGCTGTTCACTCACTGTGTTGCTGGAGAGCGGCAGCTTGCTGGGTCACTTGCAGATTCAGTCGGCTGAAGTAGGCCTAGCTCCGGTTACAGAGGCACATAGGGTTCTCCACTGATCTATCTCGCCATCTCAAGGGACTGGAGCCAGCTCCTCCTCCCATTTAAATAAGTTCTCACATAAAGCATTGTACCTCCCAGGAGATTCCAGTGCAGCACATGGAGTCCTTCATACCAGAGTCTACTGACTGTTTCTTCTTAATACACTACAAATCCCACAATGCTTCGTTGTCCTTACAATTCAGTCTTATTTCACAAACAAACACTAGAGGAAATCCTCCATGTTAGGCAATGGGTACAATTGTCTGTATGCCAGAGGAATATTCCTGGATATTTATGTTGTATGTGTATCTGGTTCCCCACCGCGCGCCGTCTTTTCACGGCGGCAGTCGGGGAGCCCTGCGCAAATCGCCGTAAATAAGCGGCGATCTGCATTTGGCCACCAGGGGGCGCACGCGCGCACCCGCCGCACTCCTGGGGAGTGTGCCCGCGGCTCGGGCGGACCCGATGTCCGCCGGCGAGCC
>BLSH010302413.1:3812157-3822868 GCA_018402905.1 Glandirana rugosa | reverse complement strand
TCACAGCCATGCCATTAGTAGGCATGGCTGTGATGGCTTCTAAGGGCAAACCAGTGAAACGCTTGTTGATTGGCTGCCCTGCAGCTTCTCAACACGTGGAGTAAAAAAGCAAAACCCTGGACCGAACCCGAACGATTTTTGAAATGTCCGTACGGACCCGAACGTTACAGTCCGGGTTCGCTCAACACTAGTCTCTACCAGCTTTGCACATCTAGACAGTGACATTTTTGCCCTTTCTTTTTTGCAAAATAGCTCAAGCTCTGTCAGATTGGATGGAGAGCGTCTGTAAACAGCAATTTTCAAGTCTTGCCACAGATTTGCAATTGGATTTAAGTCTGGACATTTCCAGATTCTAACACATAAATATGCATTGATCTAAACCATTCCATTGTAGCTCTGGCTGTATGATTAGGGTTGTTGTCCTGCTGGAAGGTAAACCTCCACCCCAGTCTCAAGTCTTTTACAGAATCTAACAGGTTTTCTTCTAAGATTGCCCTGTATTTAGCTTCATCCACCTTCCCATCAACTCTGACCAGCTTCCCTGTCCCTACTAAAGAAAGCAACCCCACAACATGATGCTGTCACCACCATGTTTCATGGTGGGGATGGTTTGTTCAGGGTGATGTGTAGTGTTAGGTTTCTGCCACACATAGCGTTTTGTTTTTAGCCCAAAAATTTCAATTTTGATCTCATCTGACCAGAGGACCTTCTTCAACATGTTTGCTGTGTCCCCCACATGGCTTCTCCCAAACTGCAAATGGGACTGTTTACGGCTTTCTTTCAACAATGGCTTTTTTCTTGCCACTCTTCCATAAAGACCAGGATTGTGGAGTGCACGACTGTCCTGTGGACAGATTCTCCCACCTGACCTGTGGATTTCTACAGCTCTTTCAGATTTACCATGGGTCTCTTGGCTACTTCTCTGATTAATGCTGTCCTTGCCTGCTCTGTCAGTTTAGGTGGATGGCCATGTCCTTGTAGGTTTGCAATTGTGCCCAACTCTTAACATTTTCAAATAATGGATTGAACAGTGATCTGTGAGATAGTCAAAGCTTGGGATATTTTTTTTATAAATTTGTCTATGTTCATGTTCTGTTGGGCTTGTCTTTCATACTCAGGCCATTTTTTTTATTTAATTTTATGTTTTACTGTGTTGACATGCATGCTGTGCCCATTTCATGAAGGTGTGGGTCACTGTCTTTTTTCCAGTGGGTCCGCTTAACATGGCTAGGTGCACTCTGGGGTGGTCATCACAGTCATTTAATTATGGTTCCATCATTTATTTACGCATTAGGTTCAGCATTTTTAATGTTTATTTGCATAACATGCTGTACAATATTTTGTGTCAGTTTGTTTGTTTCCCACTAGATGGTGCTGTTATCGCTTTTGATGGAATAATACAAGTGATGATTTTTGCATTCAATTTTCCACTTGTGGGTTGTAGCAGACTCACTAGTGGAGATCGTTCTATATATTTGCATATCCTTTTTTATTTAAAATGTATTGGATGTTTGCACATATCATATTCAGACTACGAGGCATTTCAATTCCGGTGGTTGGAGCACATCTGAGAACTTGGATCACTTCCGGGTGTGCGCATCCTGTGTACCAGCCTTTGGTTACTTCCGTTGGTTGAAACGCACCTGAAAGTTTGGAACGTTTCCAGGTACACACTTCCGGTATTTCAATTTCCGGCTCTTATGTATTTATGAGCAAACACAAAACAATGGTTAACATGGTTAACGTAATCACTGGATTTACATTCTCGATAGTCTTTCACCAGGTGGGTTACATAAGGACCTTGAAGTAAATATTCTTGTATAACAGTTACAGAAATGCATACAAATTTGATACTGGACATCTGGCCTTCATCCCAATAACATGTTCAAAATAAGCCTTAAAAAGCCCTTACTACTGTTCTAACAACCTGATTAGTAATCCATCTTAGAACAAATTCTACTTATCCTATTTAAATATTAAAATATAAGTATTTGTTTGCATAAAATATAAAGATATTTATTCCTTAGATGTGACCACCTCTAGATCACTCACCATTGGTTTACATCATAATAGTGAGTATGTTATACCACACATATTTATTTTATGAATCCAACTTGTAGGTTTTCCTTGAACTTACATTTTGTAGTCTAGTAATACAGTACAGCACCGTTCCCCTTTTTATCTTGGCATTTTACACCATTACAGCAGTTTTATTTTATATACTCAGTCACCTAGGTCATCTTGTGCGCATGCGTGCTTAATTCAAGCAAAGTGCTAGTGCAATCAAATAAATATCAATTAATAAAAAATGAATAAAGAATTGTAAACATTCAATAATTCATTGTGATAGATAAAGTGTGTGTTAACATATGTGATAAATAAATAAACCAACAGGCTGCATAAATAATGCTACGCAAGTGTGTAAATTGTAAACGTAAGGTGTTTAGGTAAAATAGTCAATGATAAATGGCTCCAAATATATAGTATTCACACAAAGGAATCTTCTAAGAAGTAAATGACATTGATGAGAAAAGTTTGAAATAAACAATAGTTGCTGGTGAATCTTGAATCAAGAGGTGAATCACTCCACATAAGAATAGATGAGTATTCTCCAAGGAAGGAGAGGGAGGGACAGAGTGACACAGCCCACTAGTTGATATCCCATCACACCTCACACGTGATGAACACTAGCCTCTCACCTCCCAGAGCGACCCCAATGGGTCTAGTTGCGCCTTTTGGATATAGATAATGGCTCAATCTGCTTCGGTACTGAATATGGGTAGTAGTCACCGGACCTACTTTCACTTCCAAAAAAAAAAAAATACATATTTGGGGGGAACACCCTACCAAACGCATGGTGCTGCTTTCACTTCCAGACCGCAATCTCTTTACTCCCCAAAGGATGGATCTTCTCCACTCAGCAGTTCATAAGTAATGATATATGGAGAACTCTATGGTATAGTATGCATAGACTTAATATTTATTGAATAGTAGTAACTTACATTAAAGAAAGCATCAAATGGCATGCAATAAACACAGATAGGACTTCCAGTCTCAGCCGCAACCGGACGTGATGTCACCTGGCTCCTCGCGACGCGTTGCGTCACTGAACACGTGAATTCTTCAAAGGGTTGAAGTCAGGTGAACATAGCCAGCATTATAAATACTTCAGGTAGTCATGGAAACAGTCCAGCGCCCATTTCAATATAAGAACGGCAACGGCCAATAACAATAAGTATACCATGACTAAATCACAATCTGTCAGACTAGTTGAAACATATACACAACATCTAATATTAAAATACTGTTAAAATACAATTTTGAAAACAGAAATAAAAACAATTATAGACAATTAGTTCTAATTGGTGAGAAAATATTATAACAGAAGTGGGGGTTTCTAGTGGCGAAAGGACAAAGCGCATTCCCACCAATATACGTCCAATAGCATATACATCAATATATATAGCCCTAAGGTAATTCTTAAACGGTAGCGGGAAGACACTCTACTGGTCAAAGAAAGGAACTGCACTAATTCATATCCAATATATCAACGCCCTCTATTGGTGAGAGAAAAAACAATTACCAAAGCTAAAAATCACCCAGCTTCCTGAAAATGGTCAAATATCCCATTATATATATATCAGACTTAAAAATGAATTAATAGAAAAATGGGAGGGAAAGGGATTCTAGAATCATCAGGGAACAAGTAGTAAAATATTAAAATGCTAAAACATTAAATTCACAAACCAAGAGAGGGACTATATCACTAATAATTGGAAAAAAAACAGTTAGGGCCGGTTCACACCTAGGCGACTTGTCAGGCGACTTGAGTTGCCTGACAAGTCGCCTCAATGCAGTGCAATGGAACTGTTCTAATAGGAGCGAGTCGCTTCGCTCTGACTTAGAAAAAAAGTTCCTGCACCATTTTCGGGGCGACCTCAGCGCGACTTGCATTGACTTATATGATAGAAGTCTCCTTCAAGCCGCGCTGAGGTTGCCTCGAGCGGGGCGACTTGATTCGCCACCGCTCGACACCACTTCAGGTGTGAACCAGCTCTTAAAGTCAAAGTCAACATTATGCCCCAGCGGTGCCAAATCCACCGGGATTCAGATGGGCTCAGCTTAATAATCTTATTATCACCCCACCAGTGGGGTTTGAATTTTTCTATTGCACATAGTTAAGCATGCAGGATCCCTATTATAGAATTGAGCATAGAGTTTGGACAGACTATGTTTACTAAAACCTTTTTTGATGTTTTGCACATGCTTTCTGAAACGTTTCCATAAAGGTCGCTTGGTCCTGCCCACATATTGGATTTGACACGAGCACTGAAGAAGGTATACAACACCTTCAGTCCTGCATGTAATAAAATCTCTGATTTGATCATTTCGACCTGTAACTGTAGACATAAATTCTTCTTTCTTTTTCTTCACTTCATTGGTATGCCTGCAGGTGTAACACCTTTTACAGGGGTAAAATCCCTTTCCTTCAAAGAACGTAAAGTTTCTTTTTGGTGGTGGATCCACAACATTTTTTGCTATTCTATCTCTTAAGGTAGGTGCTCTTCTACAGGTAAATTTCGGTCTATCTGGGAGTATTTGTCTTAGATGTCTGTCTGCTTTTAACACTCTCCAATGTTTATTGAAAATCTTTTCTACATGTTTATATTGCACATGATAATCCATTAATATTGGGACATTTTGATCTAATGGATTGTTTTTCACTTTGTCAACCACCAGTGCTTCTCTCTCCATATTGTCAACCTCCCTTATTTTACGCTGGATGAATTCTCATTTATATCCTTTTTGGACAAACCTTTCTCATATCTTCATAGCTTGTTCTTTGAAGGTGTTGTATACCTTCTTGAATGCTCATGTCAAATCCAATACGTGGGCAGAACCAAGCGACCTTTATGGAAACGTTTCAGAAAGCATGTGCAAAACATCAAAAAAAAGTTTTAGTAAACATAGTCTGTCCAAACACTATGCTCAATTCCATAATAGGGATCCTGCATGCTTAACTGTATGTGCGATAGAAAAATTCAAACCCCACTGGCTAAGATTATTAAGCTGAGCCAATCTGAATCCCGGAGGATTTTTGAGTTACATACTTTGGCACCGCTGGGGCATAACGTTGACTTTGACTTAAACTGTTTTATTTCCAATTATTAGTGATATGGTCCCTCACTTGACTTCTGAATTTAATGTTTGAGCATTTTAATATTTTACTAATTGTTCCCTGATGATTCTAGAATCCCTTTCCCTCCCATTTTTCTATTAATTAATTTTTAAGTCTGATATATATATAATGGGATATTTGACCATTTTCAGGAAGCTGGGTGATTTTTAGCTTTGGTAATTGTTTATTCTCTCACCAATAGAGGGCATTGATATATTGGATATGAATTAGTGTAGTTCCTTTCTTTGACCAGTAGAGTGCCTTCCCCCTACTGTTTAACCACTTCAACCCCGGAAGGATTTCCCACTTTAGGACCAGAGCACTTTTTGCGATTCGGCACTGCGTCGCTTTAACTGACAATCGCGCGGTCATGCGACGTTGTACCCAAACTAAATTTGCGTCCTTTTTTTCCCACAAATAGAGCTTTCTTTTGGTGGTATTTGATCACCTCTGCGTCATTTCTGATCGCCACTATGAACAAAAGAAGAGCGACAATTTTGCAAAAAACCCAAATTTCTTACTTTTTGCTAAAATACAAATCCAAAAAAAAAAATAAAATTTTTTTTTTTCCATCGGTTTTGGCCAATTTATATTCTTCCTCATATTTTTGTTAAAAAAAATCCCAACAGCGTTTATTGATTTGTTTGCGCAAAAGTTGCCGCATTTACGGATGATGAGAATTCATTTCTGTGGTTTTTATTTTATTTTATTTTTTACCGCGATCTGTGATTTTTAGCGGTACTGCAATATTGCAGCGGACATGTCGGACCATTTTGACACTTTTTTGGGACCACTGGCATTTATACACTGATCGGTGCTATAAAAATGCACTGATTACTGTGTAAATGCCTTTGGAAGTGAAGGGGTTAACCCGCAGGGGGCGCTCTAAGGGTTAACTGTGTTCCCTGGGCATGTTCTAACTGTGTATGGGCTGCCCTGGCTGGCGGAAGGGGGTGATCCATATGGAGAAAGCCTGTGATCACCGCCCTTCCCCCTCTATGAGAACAGAGATCCGTGTTTACTTACACGACCTCCGTTCTCCCCCCCCCCCCCCGGACTCACAGCACTAGTTATCGCAGGTTTGCGATAACGAGCCACTCTGTCGCCATCAGACTGCGGTCGGCAAGTGGTTAAGATGTTTAGCCACGCAGCTAGTATCAGACGCGTCTGATACTAGCTGCACGGCAATGTCCTGAATGCATACAGACGAGGGGAGCTAGTGCTGGATGATTGTGAGGGGTAGGATGAGAGACTTCCCTTCTGGAGTCCTTCATTGCTGAGATATGGCTGGAAAACCAACTAATTGCAATCACTGCTTGTAACCTTTGAACAGTCTGTGAGTGCATTACTGAAGGGGGGCTCTGGGTTGTGCAATAAAGATTGTAGTTTTAAATGGTATCACACGATGTTCGGCAATTTCTCTTTATCCACTATGTGCTTAATGATCGGAGTTCAACTGGCTGATCGATATGGGATGTCTTTGATCTGAGACAAACAGTGTGAATGCTGAGCATGAGAGTGCAAGGCATATGGAGCTGGTGAGTGGACATCTATAGGGGAGAGGATCTTGCCATAGAACTTGTGGTGCAGTGGAATATAGCATCCAAGAATCGCTGTTGCCAACAGGAGTTCATTGTATTAAAGAATTGGATATAGTGGCAGATCAGGACTCTATTGCCTCATATATTGGGGTGGATTATAATTCATATATACAAGCTATTTTTAGCACTGCTAATGATCACCATATGCACTAATCGATGTATGTTTAGAAACTGCATCTACCTGTCTGTATGCTTAGTAAACCACCTAATAATGTGTAGCTACAAATGTACCTGTCAAGGTTCGACTCTGAACCTGGGGCCTATGTGTCTATCTGTGGCTCTTCTTGCTGCCTGATCTTTTGGACAAGCTTGCCTTGTATCTTATTTGCTCCTCCCATGAACTTAGGGTAAGTTCACCTTTTTTTTTCTAAATTCCAGGTCCTCTATGTACCTATATAGCATTAATGTACTGTAAAAATGTACAAAAATAAAATAGCTTTCCATTTATTGTACACAGACTTACCTCACTGACTCCATGGCTGTTTAAAAAAACAGCTTCATTATTTCTGCCTTACTCCCTGGACAGACTTTAGGACATGACACAGGAAGGAGTTGACCAGCTGAGGGTAGATAATGCAGAATGGGTGCTAATGAGATCAACTGGTTAACTCCTTCCTGTGTCATGACCTAAAGTCTGTCCAGGGAGTAAGGCAGAAGTAAGTGGTTTATAGGCCTGCCCCTAGGAATGATTTGTTGGATTTGCAAACTTCTACAGAAGATTCATAAGGAACTTATGCAGCTGATAAAGAAGGGGATTCCCCTTTTTGTGGTCACCCGAGGCACAGGCTGCCTTTAGTAAACTAAAGACTCTTTTCACTTCTGCACCAATATTGGTACATCCTGATACTGAACTACCTTTCATCGTAGAAGTTGATGCATTAGCTTCTGCTGTGGGAGTTATCCTTTTTCAGCGAATTGGAGAAAAGATGCAGCTTCAACCGTGTGCTTATTTCTCTTGATTAATGTCTTTAGGCCAAGAACAATTACGACATTGGAAAAAAGAAGTTGCTGACAATCAAAGAAGCATTTTCCAAGTGTTGGCTTCTGCTGGAAGGAGCTAAGCATCCTGTAACTGTCCTCACTGATCATAGAAATTATGAATTTATTTGCTCTGCCAAAAGATTGTCATAGATAAGCACATTGGACTCTATTCTTCTCCAGGTTCAATTTTGTTATTTTGTATCGCCCTGCATATGCTGCCTATATTACCTTTTGTTGCTAGCAGTTATCTTTGCTAGTTATCAGTGCTAGTGGAGTGATATAGATTAAAACATGAAGCAGCTAGCACTCTATGAGATATTTTTCATAGTAATACGATGTTAGTAAATCTACGTGTTGTCATATAGAGAGGATGATGAGTGGTTATTAATTATTATGAAACAAATCTCCGCAGCAACATGTTCAACAATTGTTTCCCAGAGCGAGATATTTATTAGATTTCATATTCCATAGCAGTCCAGAAGGTACTTGCAACAGATGACAAAATTCAGCAGAGTATTTGTAAATGTTAAAATGAACAGCAACCTTCAAAGTCCCATCGTCATTCATGGCATAGAAGGCCAGGCAGAGAGACACTACACCATCCTGCATATTATATCCAATCTATAATATGCACCTAGGCAGCTTCCATGCATGCAATAACGTATACTACATTCTAGACCTGTACTTAACTAATCATGAAGAATGATATAACAGCTCAAGCTTCCCTCTGAAATCACAGTGAGTAAAGCTGGAAGGGGTTTTTCAATGGGCTGACCAAACACTTTTGATCCTAACATGAAAAGACCCTACTTGGAAATAACATTTAAAGTCACTATAGTGTTTACCAATTAAACAAGTTACCTCTTCACCACTTCCCATGAATACCCCCTTGTGTCTAATTACCATCAATAAATACTTCTTGTATGGTCAAATCACATTCTTTATCATTCTTAAATATGTATACAATGGACACTTTGCCTAATTAGATAAGCGCACTATTCCCCAAATACCAAGGTGACCTTGCATAAAATTATTATTGCAAATAGTCCTTTTGAGTGTGGAAAATGGACTTGCCTCTGGACTGTTCAAGAATGTATGTATGTATGTATATATGAAAATTAAACAATAAAAACTAAACTTGGCTCAAGCTACACCCCTCTAAAAATCATGCTCACTGCATGCACAAGAAAGGTACAAAAAGTTTATTGATACACATGAACCTAGGAAAATATCTGCGCAAAATTAAGGACATGATAATAACAACAGATAGCAGCTAGCTAGGCAGGTATATAGATAGATACACATGAGACTAATAAGTAAAAGCAGTTCAAGTGAACACATAGACCTTAGACAAAATGTAGTTTAAAAAAAACCCCAAAAACTCTCCTCCCTGTCTCTCCCCTCCCAATTCCTGACCCTGAAGAATGGAAATTAGGGATTCAGTGGGACAATGAGAAGCAAATTGGCTGCTGGATGGCCCAAGGGTATCCTCGCAAGGCTGGTATGGGTATGATGAAGAGTTGAATACCCATAATGGTAAGTATTACATTTAAACTAGGTTGGGAAACTGTTGACTGGGTGTCTGAAGAAAACAATCTTCGAGTGGGGACAATGTAGATCCCAGCAAGTAAGGGCTGGAGTGGTGGTCCAGAGTGGGCGCTTCATCAGTGCTGAGGGAATCCCTGGTGTGGATAATATCCTAGGAGGGATTCCAATGATGCACACCCCCCTCACACCACTATCCTATAGCTCTAGGGAAAAACAGTCCTGGTCAAAACAAGACCCATTTGTAATCCATATATATGCAGATCCAACAAGGTTGTATACTTATCAGTCCTTGGGTATCGGTGGCCATCCATCAGTAGATAGAGCACAGAAGATACATTGCCAATTCAAAGGTGTAGTCCATGCTTGCAATTGTAGAGCATCCTGTGGTCCCAAACTGAAGAGAAATGCCAAGGAGAGGAGTGTGCCAGAGAGGGCGGGGGGCTGGGGAGCCTGACCAGTTCGGTCCCAAGCCGGCAGCATCAGAGGCTAGAGATTCCGGCTGTGATCTGCCCCCATCCTCCACAATACTGGCTTTAAATGGCGGCTTCCCCATTCACATTGGCTGCAACCGTGACCTGGAAGTGACGTGTGTTAGGGTCAGAGTCCTTGACTCAGAAGTGACATAAGTCAGGATTGAGGCTCAGGATAGGTTACATGCTCCCGCATCATCACAGAGGCCGGCACTGCACAACAAGAAGTCAAAAGCGGACCTGAACAAAGTAAAACGCAACAAAGTCCATGAAATGTAACCTGTTCATATAGATGGCTATTAGGGGGAACCAATTGGTCAAAATGTCCTCCCCTTCTGTCTTTGGGTACTACCTCCAAGACCCAACATTTTAGACATCTTGGGTCTCCGTTGTGTTGTAAGTAGAGTTGAGCGAACCTATGGAAGTTCGGGTTCTGCTGGTCCGGCCGAACTTCGGGACAAAGTCTGGGTTCGGGTCCGGACAGAACCCGAACGTTCGCACGCACCCCGAACCCCATTGAAATCAATGGGGACCCGAACTTTTAGGCACAAAAATGTCTGTAACAAAGTCCTGGAAAGCCCTAGAGGGCTGCAAAAGGAAGTAAAATGGGGGTAAGAGTAGGGCAAGTGCCCTACAAAAAAATGGGGATAGGGAAAATAAATTAAAATCAAATAAAAAAATGGGAAGGGGGGTGGATGTGGAGTAGGAGCCTAGAGGTTGACTAGGCCGTGACCGTGGCAGTGTAGGTGGAAGTGGCGGTGGTAGAGGAGTAGGAGGAGGTAGCCAACATGGTATTTTTTTTTTGTATTGAGGCCTATTCAAAAAAACAAGTATGTGAATGGCTGTGTGAGTCCGGTCTAAATGTTTATTCTGCATAAGGTACAGACAAGTCTTGTGGGATCCATGCCTGATTCATTTTAATAAAGGTTAGC
>BLSH010302413.1:3764550-3796782 GCA_018402905.1 Glandirana rugosa | reverse complement strand
AACCCGGACTTTTTTTGAAAAGTCCGGGTCCGGGTCCGGGTCCCGGACACCCCAAAGTTCGGTACGGACCCGAACTTTACAGTCCGGGTTCGCTCAACTCTACATATAAGCCTTTAAAATGAGCATTTTTTATTTTTCATGCTCGGGTCCCATAGACTTTAACAGTGTTTGAATGTTCCCACAAATGTTTTGCCTGTTCGCATGTTCTGGTGCAAACCGAACCGGGGGGTGTTCTGCCCATCCCTAATGTTTAATAAGTTAAGAAAATAAAGAAAAATGTGACAGAAATTAGAAGTTAAAAGAATTTATATGTAACCCTTTCGCTGTCAGGTCCGTACATTATACGGACCTGACAGCGAGGGGTTCCACACACAATCCGGTAGCTCCTGCCCAGGCCAATTTTCAGCTTTCAGTGCTGTCGCACTTTGAATGACAATTGCACGGTCATGCAAACCTATAAGCATATGACATTTTTATCATTTTCTTCCCACAAATAAAGCTTTCTTTTGGTGGTATGTAGTCACCTCTGGCTTTTTTATTTTTGCTAAAAAAAAAAAAAAAAGACTGACAATTTTGAAAAAAAAGGTTTTTCTTAGTTTGTGTCAGAAAATTTAGTAATTAAGTAATTTTTCTCCTTCACTATAGTGCGCTGATGAGGCAGCACTGATAGGCATTGATAAGGAGGCACTAATATGGCGCACTGATAGGTGGCACTAATGGGCATGGATAGGCAGCACTGATGGGCACTGATGAGGAGGAACTAATATGCCACACTGATGGGCACTGATAGGCAGCACTGATGGGCGGCTGATGGACACTGGTAGGTGGCACTGATGGGCGGCACTGATGGGCACTGAAAGGCAGCACTGATTGGTATAACTGATTGGTATAACTGATGGGCACAGACTGGCATCACTTGCTGAGCACTGTTATCAGGGTACTTATGATCAGTGCCCTAATTACCTGTACAGTCTCCCCGTGAGGAGATGCTGCTGATCAGCTCACCTCGCCTCACACTCTGTCAGTGTGAGGCGAAGAGTGCCTATAAACGGCACTTCTGCATTTACATGTGATCGGCTGTGATTGGACAGGATAGGAGCCGCGTCATCAGCTCTTTACTTAGATTGGGGTCACACCATGTCCTAGGGACACAGTGCGCCTACGATCAGCGCACAAGAGCTGTGACACTGGGGGTGAAGCCATATAACGTCCCAGAGTGAGAGGGGATCCCGCCTGCTGTCATTTCCCTATACAGAGGGCGGGAGGTGGTTAAAGTCGGGATCTTTCTGGACCAGCCCTGTGATGTCAGCTGGCAGCGTGCTGTAGCCTGCTGTTGGCTGAAAATGGGTCACAGAAGTGCAGAATGAACTGCACTTCTGTGATCCACAGGAGAAGTACAGCCAAACCAGCTTTTCCCGTACTTTTCCTTTAAAGTGCAAGTCCACCCTAACACTTAAATTCTCCCCTGCAATCATTAATGTGAGCTAAGTTCAGCCTTATGCCTCAAAATGAAAAAATCCCAGTTTTTATACCTGAGCCAGTGGGTGTGGTTACTGAAGGCTAATGACATCAATTCCAGGGAGGTACACGTTCCCGTGTAGCCAGTGGGTGTATACAGGATGAAAGGAGCTGATCATTGGTTCCTGCTCAGTGTTCTCTCATCAGTAAGGATGCATTGCACATCCTAATTCATGAGACAATGAAGAAATAAAAAAAGATCCACGCACACAGGACCCGGGGGGCCCATCCACACAGGACACACTGGGACCATCCACACAGGACACAGGGGCCCACACACACAGGACACACTGGAACCATCCACACAGGACACACTGGAACCATCCACACAGGACCCGGGAGGGGGTGCTGGGAGGTCCAATGCACATATACAGTATAGCTGTGCACAGGAGAAGGGCGCTGGACGCAGGGGGGACTGTCAGTGTAACTGGTAGTGCTCGGGGGCCTCAGCTCACAGTCTACAATGGCACAGATTCCCATCTATGCAACTTTAAAAATCAGTTACTTTGAAAAGGTACCTGCAATGCTTTGATGTGACTTTTGATGCAACTTTGATCCAGAGAGTGTAAAGTTGGATCAAAGCTGCACTCTAAGTTAATCAAACTCGCACTCTAAATCGTGCAACTTTGGGGTCATAATAGTGGAAACGTAGACTAAGGATCCGTTTCCACTAGTTTGACTTGTCATGCAACTTTGGACACAAAGTCGCATGACAAGTCACAGCCCATTGATTTCAATGACACCCGTTCCCATCTATGCGACTTTGAAAAGGTACCTGCACTACTTTGATGGGACTTTTGATGCGATTTTGATCCAGAGAGTGTAAAGTTGGATTAAAGCTGCACTCAAAGTCGCATCAAAGTTGCATTCTAAATTGCACAACTTTGGGGTTGCAATAGTGGAAACGTGACTTGTCATGCGACTATGTGTCCAAAGTCACATGACAAGTCACATCCCATTGATTTTATTGGTACCCATTCCCATCTATGTGACTTTGAAAATCAACGACCTTTGAAAGGGTACCTGCACTACTTTGATGCAACTTTTGATGCACCTTTGATCCAGAGAGTGTAAATTTTGATCAAAGCTGCTCTCAAAGTCGCATTTAAGTTGCACTCTAGCCTTAGGGTATGTTTTCTCTAGTGCGACACCAAAGCTGTGCAATTTAGAGTGCGCCTTTGAGTGTAGTTTTGATCCCACTTTACACTCTGGATCAAAGTCACATCAAAGTAGTGCAGGCACCTTTTTAAAGTCGCTTATTTCCAAAGTTGCATAGATGGGAATGTTTGCTATTGAAATCAATGGGCTGTGACTTGTCTTGCGACTTTATGTGTCCAAAGTTGCATGACAAGTTGCACTAGTGGAAGCGGAGCCTTAACCTCATTACTCACATGTAATGAGCAATAGAAATCGATCTATATCCTTCCAAACTTTCAAAAATGTTCCTTTGTACCTTATTTCTTTCATATTTCTTCCTCAGCTCCCTCCGCCATTCACAGCAGCTTCCAACAGAGGAAAGAGTGGGAGTGTGAGAGATTTGGGAGAGAGAGAGAGAGAGCAGGAAGGGAGGATGGGAAGAGTCCGGTCACAGAGACAGAGCGAATTTACTTGGATGGTCTCAGGAGGCTTACTGGCTCAGTTGGCGGCTTCTGTAGCTGTTGGCTAATTGTTTAAAATTTCCACCCCCACATCCCCTTCAGACACAGCCCACGGGCTGCACGGAGTGTGGACGGACACAGGGACAGAAGGAGGCGGAGCCGATCTAGCCTCTTCATTTTGTGTGGGGGGGCTGGGCTCTGTTAGAAAAACATAACACACAGCAGATGGCTGACAACCCGGATGGGGCCCCCTACTAGCCCTGGGCCCTCGGGCAGTACCCAAGGGCCTGATGGGTCAGTCCACCCCGGGTTTACCCTGACTGTTTGTAGAAAAGGTTCCAAGACCAGTGCAAACAGTAGGTGAAAGGGGGCGCCCTTGCCTGGTTCCGTTGTGTATACTAAAATAATCTGAGAACGTGCCATTAACTTTAACCCTAGCTCTGGGGTCTTTATAGAGGGCCAGAACCCAACCCATCATACAGTCACCCAGACCCAGTCCCCTCAATACTTCAGTCATGAAAACCTACTTCACCCTATCAAATGTCTTTTCGGTATCCATTGGTAGCACCAATCGTGGGGACTGGTCTGGCCAGTGTTGTGCAACTGAAGAATGTGGAGGGCTTGAATAGTATTGTCCTTGGCTTTGCGTCCCACCATGAAACCCGTCTGATCTGGGTGGACTAAAGTTAAGTGTGGTCTTGTAGGCGAAGAGCCAAGATTTTAGCCAGTAATTTAGCATCAGAGTTTAGCAGGGAGATGGGTTTATTATTAAAACAGTATTGAGGGTCTCTCCCCAGTTTTATTAAGACTATCACATGGGCTAACAGGGTCTCTGGGGGCAAAGGGTTAGAAGTAGCGATAGAGTTAAAGTAGCTACAGAGGGAAGAAGCCAGAGTGGAGAGGAACTTTTTGTAAAATGCATTTGTAAGGCCATCTGGCTCGGGGCTCTTTCCTAGTGGCAGGCTAGCCACTGTTGTGTCTAATTCCTCAATGGTGATTGGGCGCTTTATCTCTTTAGGGACCGAGGTGGGTAGGGTAGGTAGGTCAGCCTCCCTAAGGTAAGTTTGGATCTTGTCAACCTGATATCTGTCCTCTCCACTCGGAGAGGAGGGAGGGATATTATACAGTGATGAATAGAAGTGATGAAACTCTGCAGCTATAGATTTGGTGTCCACTATCTGCCTATTGTAAATGGACAGACTATAAACATGACAGCAATCTTATTGTTTCTTTAGTTGTCTGGCACATTATTCCCTTGTTCATAAAAGCGGTGGGCATAGTACCTATGCTTGTCTTTCACCCGGCGATCCAAACAATGAAAGAGATTAAATCGCAGTGTCTCTAGTTGTTGGGCATCAGTGGGGTCAAGACACACCTTGTGTTTGATTTCAAGAATGTGAATTTCTTCTAGGAGATCTGCAATTTCCTCTGTTTTTCTTTTTTGTTGAAAGAACCATGGGCGATCAGTTCCCCCCTGATGACCGCCTTATGGGCTTCCCAGACTGCCTGACTGAACGCTTCCCCAGGGGAGTTCAAGGCTCAGGAAAGAGCTTTGGATACAGACTTAGGCTCGATTCACACTAATGCATTTGATGCATTTTGCACATATGCAGGAAATTTTTTTAACATGGGTTCCTATGGAACATGTTCACATCAATGCATTTTTGTGCCTGTGCGTTTTTGGAAACTTTGGGACTTTTTTCTCGCAAAATGCAGCGTTTTGCATGTAATAGACTTCAATGGGCATGCAAGAAAAACGCCTGCTTTTTTTATTCGTTTTTAATGCGGTTTTACCCCGATTTTGCAGGTATTTGTATTTTGCGTTTTTAAATCTGCCTAGCAACAAATCCCCCCCCAAAAAAACGCAAATTGCGGCAAAATTGCGGTAAAAAATGCGGTAAAAACACAGAATGTACTGCAAAAAGCTCAAAAGCAACATGCATAGGTGTGAATCGAGCCTTATCATCTAGGAGGGACTCATTAAATCGTCATGTCCTTTCCAGGAGATGGGCAGTATGGAGGGTCAAGGTTATTGGGGAATGATCGGAAATGGTGATGGATTCGATGGTAGGTGAAAGGACATTGCTTAGGTAAAATTGGTCCACCAATAATAGATTGGGGCGGGAATAAGTGTCATAGGTTTTAGAATAGTAGCTATAATCTGTCTCTGGTATGCAACACACACCAACTATCCACCAGATGAAGGGAACATAGTAGTTGCTTGACGTGTTTGAGGGCCCTGAAGGACAAGGAAGTTCTACCCGATGAGGTGTCCAGACCAGGGTCCATGGTGAGATTAAAATCCCCTCCCAAAACCAAGAGACCCTCCCTGAAACCCTCTGGTGCCCTTATGGTCTTGGAGAGGAAATTAACATTGCATGAGTTAGGGACCTAAATAGAAGCGAATGTGTATCGATGACCATGTATCATTCCCTTAATAAAGAGAAAGCGACCCTCAGGATCAGCCAGCAGGGACAAGAAGGAGAAGGGGCACAATTTCCAGATAGCTACTGTATTGCGACCCTTTAGGATGGGGGATGGAGCATAAAAGCATTGGTTGAAGGATAGGAGGGTCATACAGGGGGTGGACTTAGCCGTGAAGTGTACCTCCTGCAACAAAATGATATCTACTGCCAGGTGTTGCAGTTCCTACCAAACCTCTTTTATGGGGAGAGCAGAGACCTCTCACATCACATGACACACTTTTCAAATTACCAACCATATCTTAAGTCTAGGAAGGTGATGGAGCACAATATATATCATACTGGACACCTCAGTTGGAAAGAGGCTGCCTCATAAAGGGACTCGCCAACAATCAAGACTACAAGTTAACTACAAGAAAACAAGTTAACTACAAATATAGTGAGCAATGAGCTAACAAAATACTGTCTGCCATGTGAGTCCATAGAGTTCAGTAAGCAGTTCAGGATGAGTGGTGAGGTGACCAGAACCATCAGAAAAGAGGAACAAACAAAAAATAAGGCTTAGCCTACTAGTTTCATCTGGATAATTCTCATAAACAAACTGGCCCAGCTTGCCAGATCGGTTCTTGCGGAGAGATCTGGAGGGAGATTCAGGGCGCTGTGGAAGAGGTATAAAGCTGTTCAGTCTCCAATCCGGAAAATACATCGGTGGGAGTTCCAGCATTTCCACAAAATGTTACACATCATCTTTGGTTCGGAGGAGAGCCATTTTACCATGCCTAGAGGCCATCAGGCAGAAGGGGAAGCCCCAACGGTAGTTGATGTTCTCTGCAGGCAGTGCCTCAAGCAGAAGGTGAAGTGCTAGGTGTTGCATGAGGGTGCATCGTGACGAATCAGGAAATAGAGAGAGTTGGGCCCTGTCAAAATCAATGAAGGGTTTACTGCGGGTTGCTTTCATAATAGCTTCCTTCACTGAATATCTATGGAGCTAAAAGACAACATCTCTTAGTCTATCAGTATCCTGGGGGACAGGAAGTAGAGCCCAGTGAACCCTATGCACCTCAATAGTATCAGGTGCGGAGTCCCCTAAAATCGAACAAAGGAAGCCTTGCATTGTCGGAAGCAGGTCCGAGGCATGGGTCGCTTCAGGCAGACCACGTATATGGATGTTCTGTCGCCGTTCCCGCTCTTCATCATTATCGATCTGGTCCAAGAGTGGGTTCAGAACCTCTTCATGATGTTTAGTGGTATCTTGGATGGCGGTGACAGCCAGCATAATGTCATCATGACCAGTTTGCACTGCTTTCACTCTATGCCCCAAAGCTACTGTGTCCTCTCGGAGTCCCTCAGCAGCCTACTTGCAAGACAGCTCCACTGCAGCTATCAGCTGCTGGATATCAGCTTTGGTGGGGAGGGCTCTAATATGTTCCCTGATGTCCCATTCAGCCTCTGTAGCATCTAGCTCAGAATGGGAAGAGAACTGTCCCACTGAGTGTGTGGAGGCAGAGGGCCTGTAGTACTGCATCTGTGGTGTACTCCCGAGTCCCAGAAAACTGCCACTGGGTGCTGGAGAGGAGTGCGGAGCCACCTCACGGCCCAGCCCCATCTTGGCTGCTTGCCCAGGGCTGGCTGCCTGCGGGGAGAAAAATGCCTGGAGCCTGCTCATAGAGTTATTGCTGCTGCCGGGAGGCTGAGAGGCGGTACAGTGGTGAGTTGGCATGTCGTGGCTGGCAGGGGAGAGCTGAGAGTGGCCACCGTAAGCTGAAATTTTGCCCAGGGATTGCAGAGCTCACAGGCAGAGCATCCTCACACCATACCGTCTAGGCCACACTCCCCCCGATTAGTTAGAGATAGGTTGTTAGGGTGTAGCTGGTAAAGGACATTTTAATAATGTGGCCTGGCATGGGTCAGGAGGGGGGCAGCATGCTTGCTGCCCCTATCCCATTTCTTGGCCAACCAGGCTACATTCTTGGATAAGGGTCTGGTGTGAATTTTGTGGGAGGAGTCATGCTTTTTTGTTTTTTTGCTTGGGCTGCCCTCCTGAAAATCCATAGCAGGCCCTGATCAAGCATAAGGGTTTGCTATGGAGTTTTTGTGGAAATATGTATATGGTATTTTTTTCTTTGTGAATGTCCCTTCTGCTTTAGTACATCATACAGGTGTGCCACTTCACATGCAGGTTTAAGGTATCCCAAAGCATGTTAAGCCATTTTTAAAGAGCTGCTCCTCATTAAACGTTAATGTTTAAAGAAGTTTTACATGTCCACCATGGCAGTGCCCAGCTACTCATGCCTTTTTTCCCTGAAAATGGTTAGAAAAAAAAAAATATAAGATTTGGCTGACATAGATGTCAATGGGCTTTGCCACTATATTCAGGGTTTGTAAATGTTTTCAACTGAAAAGCTTTGCTTGGTTAACTTATTACTATCAGAAATTGTATTGCCTTCAACTAACTCTACGTTCATAAGTGTTACCATTATATAAAGGCAAAGGATCATGAGAGCTGCCTCTCTAGCTTGATTAGCATTCATCTTTCTCAGCACCAGATATATTTTTTACTGACAGCCAGCCTGCTGCTTTACAAATTGCCTCATCTTCTGCCGTAACTGTGAAGAATATTGCAGCACCAGGCTTTGTTCCATCTGTGCAGTACATAATGCCTATTTTGAACTGAAGTCATTAAACAATTTGTCTAATGAAAAATGGCAAACCAAAGATATTACAAGATTCATTTTAGGTTCTGAACAATGAAAAATTATCATAAATCCAGTAAAATAGTACAATGTGGTTTCATTTTCTAATCTCTTACATTCATTGTTAAAAAATGCTATTTTATAGTACTTAGTTGTCGGATGTTTCCTATTATCTTTCTATTTCTGGCGATGGTTCTATGAACAAACGAAGCCTGGTATTAATGCTTCCAATAAAGTTTTAAGCTGAATACTGAGCGCTTAGGCTTTTCCCCCTCCTTGCCCCCTCTCCATCTAACTCTTTCTTGAATTAAAACTTTCTTTTTTTGCAAATGTTCAGAATAAAACTTTAATTCTTCCCAAATCCATCCAAAAACTACAACAAATAAATTTGCCTGATTGATTTTAATTTAACTCAATGTATCCACTGGTGTCACAGTTGTCCTGTGATGTATCTCCTCCCCTTAAGTTTCTTGAAAACACCCCAGTGGGACAGAAAAAGGCTTCCTTTTCTATTTTAAGTCCTTCAACTAAAAAGTAAAGGTCAGTAAAAGGAGAAGTATTGGATTATGAAAGAATAAAATATCGCTGTGATGCTTCAGCTATCCCACATTGGCTCAAAGACTGACAAATGAGCGTTCATGTGACTGCGCACCAGTGCACAAAGTAAGATCCATAATGACATGGATGAGAGAGTTTGGGGTGGAGGAACTTGACTGGCCTGACTTCAACCCGATAGAACATCTTTGGGATGAATTAGAGCGGAGAGTGCGAGTCAGACCTTCTCGTCCACATCAGTGCCTGACCTCACAAATGTGCTTCTGGAAGAATGGACAAACATTCCCATAGACACACTCCTATACCTTGTGGACAGCCTCCCCAGAAGAGTCAAAGCTGTTATAGCTGCACAGGATGGCACAACTCAAGTTTGAACCCTGTGGACTAATAATAGGATGCCAATTAAAGTTCATATGCGTGTAAAGGCAGGTGTCACAATACTTGGTAATGGTAATATAGTGTATGTTATATGCATTTATGATGTCTCAGCCTTCCATCTAACATCCTTTGCTTTGTGTCCCAATATGAATTGTGTTCTAGTGGGGGTTTTATCAGGCGTCTTGCTGTCAATAGATTTAAATCAGACTATTTTGTCATCAACTTGCGCTTCTTGGGAAAAATCAGAGTGGCATTGCATTGTGTGCAATACAACTTTCCCATTCTCCCTACTTAGTTTGTGGTCGCCAGAACGTTATATATATTATAGTCATAGGCCAAGTTTCTTCCACATTGGAAAAGGTCTAATCCCATGGACGAAGATATCACAACATGGGTGGAATCACATGATGAAACATTATATATCATTACTTTAGCCTACATATTAAAGTGCTAAATCAAACAAAAGCTACAAAAACAATTTGTCTAACTAAAAGTAAATTGTAGCCTCTCTGTTTTGATCTTTATGAATTAACATTCATTTGTATCCACATGATAAAATAACTATGCCTATACTCTATGCAAATTTAAACCCTAGAATAGCTTTAGAAATGGCTTGGGATCAAGAATTTTTGTGGAACAAACAATGCATATAATTGAGTAAAAAAAAAAAAATATATATATATATATATGTATAGTATTGCTTTTAAACCTCTAGTTGCTGGAATTAAAAAGTAATTTCCAAGGAAGTCTTTATGTAAAAAGTTGAGCACAATACATTCCTGTGGGACTTTAACTGTAATTGGTGTTCTTGGCCTCCCACGCTAATGGAAAGGCTATTTAATCTTTGGTGCTGAAACACCTGGTGTACAAATTGCATAAAATAATGGTCACAAAGTATTATTTGTTGACTGAAAACATGTTTCCGCTAGCAAAATACAATAATATTTAATGTTATGTGGGCTCTTACTCCAACTGTAGCACAGGCATAGCGTGGGCAACTTGGTTCACATGCTCTGCCTTCAACTGGGAAATGTAAGTGGCATAAAGGGAGGATAAGGCATTTGCTCTCCAGGGTCAATACAAATAATACTTTATATGTTAGACTGGAGACCCTGGGTAGAGATACTCTGCACACTCAGACATTAATCAGAGCAGGATCAATGACAGCATCTGGACGTTATATACCTATCTGATCCATTTTCAAACCAGTGATATTCCACAATCTACATATTTGTGATCCTAAAAGGTTAATCAATTTAATGCAAGGAGCTGCAAAGGAAATGTAGCCCTCTTTGGTGGGGGTTATGGTAACATGGTGCTCCCTAAACAGGATGGGGCACTAAGCCTGCAGGTAAAAAAGAGAACCAGAATCTTTGCTAAGTGGAAAAATGGGCTTGAAAGTTAATTTGGCAGTGCCTTCAGCCGGGACAGGGTCTCTGTAAGCAAACGGGGTTCCCTTCCTGGGAAATTAATCTAAGCAAATTAATTGGGAGCAGATGAACTACTGAAACCAGCTTATAACAATAACTATAAACTTATAGATACACACCAGTATAGAAACAATACAAACTTTATGGGATAAAATGTTAGTAATAGCACATACATCTAACATACAAACTGTGGCAGATTAGCTAGTGGGGATCAACTTTCCTGAGGAAAAATAGTCAGCATGCAGACAACTTTCTTTCCAGGTTTATTTGTAAAAGATTTGCATATTAAAAAACAAAACAGAAAATAAATCCTTGCCGTCGGGCGCTAAACTAAACATTATAGTTTCCTCACTATACGGTGGCACACCCAGAAAACATAAGCCACAATGCAAACCTTATGTTTTAAAGTCCAAACAGACACAGAGCTCCCTCAGATCCCTCTCTGAGTTTCAGGTCAGAGCTCTAGGGAGATCTCTTCCTGATCATTTAAGCCACCTGCTAGTGTACTCCAGTGGACCACAAACTCTCACCCGGAACCAGCCCTGCCATGGTGGCTGGCAAAATCCGGACTGGACTCTGTTTAATCTAGTCCAAATAAACGCATATGAAGTGACAGGTAGCGTCCGTCTACCACTTCGCCTCTCATACTGTCACATATCCTCCCCCTCTGCTCAAGCCCCTGCAACTGAGAAGCTGTCTCAACCATACAGTGGACCCGGGAGAGGGCATCCGCATTGTTCTGGAGTCTTCCCTCCCGGTGTTCCAATGTGAACTTAAATGGCTGTAGGGCCAGGAACCACCTAGTCACCCGACTATTTTTCTCCCTGTTGTCACACATCCATTTCAGGGGGGCATGGTCGGTGACTAGCCTAAATGACCTTCCTAAGAGGTAGTACTTCAGCGCCTCTAAGGCTCACTTGATAGCCAGGCACTCCTTCTCTACAATGGCATAGTTCCTTTCATGCCTATTAAGCTTTCTGTTTAAGTAGACGACCGGGTGCTCCTCGCCGTCTCTGATCTGGGACAGAACAGCACCTAGTCCTACCTCAGAGGCATCAGTTTGCACAACAAACTCCTTTGTGAAGTCCGGGGTCACAAGCACTGGTTGTACACAAAGGGCTTGCTTCAACTTCTGTAATGCCTTCTCGGCTTCGGGATTCCACCCTTCGTCAGATTGGTCAGAGCGATAGCAATGGTGGCAAAGTCGGTAATGAACCATCTGTAATACCCTGTAATCCCCAGGAAAGCACAAACCTGTTTTTTATTCGCTGGTTGGGGCCACGTTTGAATTGCCTTGATCTTGTTGGTCTGGGGCTTGATCAGTCCCCGACCAATAGCATACCCAAGGTATTTGGCCTCCTCCAGGCCTATGGCTCACTTTTTTGGGCTGGCTGTTAAACCTGTTACCCTAAAAGAATCTACGACTGCTTGTACTCGGGGCAGATGCAATTCCCAATCTAGACTGTGGATGACCACATCCTCCAAATAGGCAGCTGCATAGGGGCGATGTGGCCTAAAGGTTTTGTCAATCATTCTCTGGAAGGATGCAAGGGCTCCATGCAAATGAAATGACATTTGCTTGTACTGGAAGGACCCCTCAGGGGTAGAAAAGGCTGTGTTTTCCTTTGCTGACTCCGTTAAGGGGATCTGCCAGTAGCCCTTAGTTAGGTCTAAGGTTGTTATGTACCGGGCACCTCCCAACCTGTCCACAAGTTCGTCAACCCATGACATCATATATGCGTCAAACTTAGACACGTTATTCGGCTTCCTGAAATTGTTACAGAACCTGCCATCGGGCTTTGGGACCAGCACTATAGGGTTCAACCAGGTGCTGTGGGACTCCTCTATCACGTCTAACTTCAACATGGTTTTTATTTCCTTTGCCACCGCCTCCTGTCTAGCTTGAGGTATTCGGTAGGGTTTACGTTTACGTGGCCCCCTGGTTCCGTAACTATGTCATGTTGTAGTATGGTGGTAAGTCGGGGTAGGGGAGAGAAAAAAATCTCTATTTTTACTAATACATTCCTTAACGTCATTTTGTTGCCTCAGTGAAAAGGACTCAGTTATGGGGACGTCTGGAGTCATGGATAGCCTGTCTTCTTGAGGAGTGGGCACTGCCAATAAAGTCTTTCTGTCTTTTTTAAGAGATTCACATGGTAAATTTGCACGGGTTTACATTTCCCTGGCAGGTAAACTTTGTAGTTCACTTCCCCTACTCTTTCCCTAATCTCAAAGGGACCTTGCCACTTTGCTAAGAATTTACTTTCAACAGCACTCTGTCTCCCGGGTTGAAAGTTTGGGTTTTGGCACCGCGATTATAAACCCTTCTCTGAGCTTCCTGGGCTCGCTCCATATGTACTCGCACCAGGAGCAGGACTGCTGCAATTCAATCCTGCATCAAGGAAATATGCTCAATGATGCTCCTATATGGGATGGCCTCTCCTTCCCACGTCTCTTTTGCGACATCTAGCAGCCCCCTGGGATATCTACCTTTTTCAACATGCTTTTGAGCGTTTTATTAAAACTCTCCACAAGTCCATCCATTTGGGGCAGGAAGACCGAGGTACAGAGATGGGAGATTTTATACAACCTGCTCAATTCCTTGGTTACCTGGGACATAAACAGGATGCCCTGATCCGTTAGGACCTCTTTAGGGATCCCCACCCGACTAAACATCTGGACCAACTCCCAGGCGATAGTCTTAGTGGAGGTGTTCTGCAAGGGTATGGCTTCCAGATAATAGGTTGCGTAATGAAGTATTACCAGAATGTGCTGGTGTCCCTGGGCAGACTTTCCTACGGGTCCCATGAGAGCCATGCCATTTTTTCGAAAAGGCACTTCAGTTATGGTCAGTGGAACAAGTGAACTACGAAAATGGGGTGAGGGCACAGAGAGTTGACACTCAGGGCAGGATTCACAATATTCTCTGACATCTGCATGCAACCTGGGCCAGAAGAATCTCTGGGTTATTCTCTCCCTGGTCTTATCCATACCCAGATGTCCCCCATGTAGGGAAAAGACACCCCACAATTAGGGTCCACAGGTTCCCCCATCCATCACCATCACGTTTTCTCTGGCTCTAAGGAGAGTGACATCCCGTAGTTGCTCTGTAGAGAAGTCCTCTCTCCGGACCTCTAAGTCAGGTACTACATTCTATTCACTCCCACAGTCAGGGTCAGAGACATTTTCTGGGTTATTAGCCCCCAGCTGGGAGCTATCTTTCAGCTCTTCCGACTCCCCAGCCAGTACAGGAAAAGGAAGAGGATCTCCTCCTTCCTCAGTCCTGCCACCAGTCTCCCCTTTCATTTGGCAAAAAGGGTCGGGTGAGAGTCAAGCAGTGCAGTGACGGGCTTTCCATCAACAAAAAACACATTTGCTTCTCCATGCGATTTGAACATGATGCTGTATATGCGACCTGTGCAAAAAGAGAAAGGCGTTTATTTACATAAGTATTATTATTATTATCATATAGGATTTATATAGCGCCAACAGTTTGTGCAGTGCTTTACAATAAAGAAGGGACACAGTAAGAGTTACAATACAGTTCAATACAGAAGGAATAGGAGGGATCTGCTGATGGAGCTTACAATCTAAAGGGAGGGGGAGGTGGTACAAAAGGTAATGGCTGCAGGGGATGATCTGATAGAGGTGACTCAAGCACAGTTCTTAGGTGGAGGTAGGCTTCCCTGAATAAGTGAGTTTTCAAGGATCGCCTAAAGGTGGACAGGGTGGGGGCTGACTGGACATTCTGGGGCAGGGAGTTGCAGAGGATGGGAGAGACTCTGGAGAAGTCGTGTAGGCGAGCATGGGAGGAGGTAACAAGGGAGATATAGAGCAGGAGGTCCTGGGAGGAGTGGAGAGGACGATTAGGGCAATATCTGCAGATGAGATTGGTGATGTAGTTGGGGGCAGTTTGTGGATGGCCTTGTATATTGTGGTTAGAATTTAGAATTTTATACCGTGGGGTAGGGGAAACCAGTGAAGGGATTGGCAGAGCGGGCAGCAGTTGCGGATCAGTTAGTAAGGTGTATAAGTCTGGCAGCAGTATTCATGATAGACTGAAGGGGGGATAGCTTGTGTAAAGGTAGGCCAGTGAGGAGGGAGTTGCAGTAATCAAGGCAGGAAATAACCAAGGAGTGAATAAGTTTTGTGGTGTCGTTAGTCAGGAATGGGCGAATTCTGGAGATGTTGCGGAGGCTAAGGTGGCAATATTTAGCCAGTGATTGAATGCGGGGGCTGAAAGAAAGGTCGGATTACACCCAGCACCCTGGCATGTGTGGAAGGACCAATGGTTGTGCCATTGATCTCAATTGTAAAGTCATGAGGAAGGGACCGGGGAGGAGGAAATATTACAAGCTGTTTTAGAAAGATTGAGTTTGAGGAAGTGGCGTGACATCCATACCGATATGTCATTCAGTAAGTTTGTGATGCATGAGGCGATTGAGGTGCAGAGTTGAGGAGTCGAGAGATTGACCTGGGTGTTGTCAGCATAGAGGTGGTAATTGAAGCCATGGGAAGTTATCAACTGGCCCAGGAAGAGGTATAGAGGGAGAATAAGAGGGTCCCAAAGACAGAGCCTTGGGTTACCCCAACAGAAAGAGATAGAGGAGTGGAGGAGATGTTGTTGTATGTGACACTGAAGGTGCGTTAAGATAGGTAGGAGAAGATCCAGGAAAGAGCAGAGTCACGGAGGCCAAGGGAGTGGAGTTTATTGAGGAGGAGTGGGTGGTCAACTGTGTCAAAGGCAGCAGAAAGGTCTAAGAGTATGAGTATGGAGTACTGGCCATTGGTTTAAGCAGTTAGTAGGTTGTTGGTGAGTTTTAGTTGGGCAGTTCCAGTTGAATGTTGTGGGTGGAAGCCAGATTGTAGGGGATCGAGGAGGTTGTTGTCAGTGAGGTAGCAACTCATACGGTTGTGGACAAGGCGTTCAAGAAGCTTGGAGGCAAACGGGAGCAGGGAAATAGGTCTTAAGTTATTCAAACAGGTGGGGTCCAGTGAAGGTTTTTTAAGTATGGGGGTAACCAGCGCATGTTTGAGTGGAGAGGGAAAAGTGCCGGAAGAGAGGGAGAGGTTGAAGATGTGGGTTAGCGAGTTTAGGACAGAGCAGGAGGGTGGTTGTAGTAGTTGCAAGGGGCCAGGTGGTGAGGTGTGCTTTGGCAACTTCCTCTGAGCTAACAGGATTGAAGGAGGAAAGTGTTGAGTGGGGTGTTGGACTTGGTGTGTTGGTTGGTGGAGGAAGCTGGACGCAGGATATTTCAACACGAATTGTGTCAATTTTGTTTTTGATGTGATTGGCAATCTCCTGGGAAGTGAGCAAGTTGGTGGGTGGAGGCAGTGGGGGTGGAGTAAGGAATTAAGGGTATACAAGAGCTGACGAGGCTTGGATGAGAGGGATTTGATGAGAGTGGTGTAGTAGATTTGTTTAGCAGAGTGGAGGCAGGAGTTGTATTTGAGAAGGGCATATTTTTAGAGAGTGAAGTCTTGTAGGGTTTTAGTTTTACACCACACTCACTCAAGAGCATTTCTTGAGACTTCTGGTGTCACCTGTTTGCCAGGGTTGTAGCAGATGAGGTCTGGTTCTGCGTGTAGAGATGGGGGCAAATGTGTCCAGGGAGGATGACAATATGTTGTTGTAAACAGAAGTGGCTGGGTCTGGGCAGGACAGGGATGTGATTTAATCATAAAGGCAATCAGTAGCAGAAGGAAAAAGGAAAGGGTTGAGTTGGTAAAAGTTCCTGCAGGTAACTGTTTGCAGGTTTGCGGCATGGGAGGTAGGAGACAGGGAGAGTGTGAAACTGATGAGGTTGTGATCGGAGAGAGGAAAAGAGGTGTTAGAGAAGTTGCAGGGAGGGAGTGCAGAGGTGGGAGAATACAAGGTCAAGACTGTTGCCTTTGGAGTGAGTGGTGGTTTGTGTCCATTGGGTTAGATTGAAGGAGGAGGATAAATTGAGTAGTTGGGAAGTGGCTGAGGTGTTAGCATGGACTGGAATGTTAAAGTCTCCAAGGATGATGGCAGGTTCTTCAGAGAAGAAGAAGTAGGGTAGCCATGTAGAGAAGTCATCAAGAAAGCGTTACACAGGGCCAGGGGGTCGGTAAATTACTGCAACCCTCAAACAAACTGGAGAAAATAGACGAATGCAGTGCACTTCAAAAGAACAGAGGGAAAGAGAGGGAGGTGTAGGAAGAACCTGGAAGATGCTTTTTGGGGATAGGAGAAGTCCAACTCCGCCTCCTTTTCCTCTGCTGGATCTGGGTGAGTGAGTCCAGAGGAGGCCACCATGGCAGAGGGCAACTGGAGAGGCAGTGTCGGATTCCTGGAGCCAGGTTTCAGTAATAGCAAGGAAATTGAGGAAGTTGGAAAGGAAAAGGTCATTGACGGAGGCAAGTTTGTTGGAGACAGAGCAGGCATTCCAGAGGGCACACATAAGGGGGGCTGACTCTTGGAATCAGGGGAATTGAGATAAGACAGTGGGAGTTATGGCTATTGTCAGAGAAGCTAGACTGCCAGTTCTGGGGGTAAGAGTTGGCTGGAGGAGGGCCAGGGTTTAGGGCAATATCCCCAGACATAAGGAGTAGTAGGAGGGTGAGGACAGTAAGGTGGGAGTGGGACCTATACAAGGGCTGACACTGCAGTGAAGTGGAGGTGGTGGCATTGTGTGGGGTCAGAATGAGTAGGAGGTGATAAGTGCAGTAATATTGAGAGGGCAAAAGTGATGGGGATGTGTATAAGCTGTGGGGTGGCAAGGGGGGTTAAGAAATAAGAAATCACTTTGCATGGGTTCATCATTCAGGGGACAATTGGCAGAAATATGTCCCAATGCATGGCATCAGTAGTGCTGTATGTGCTCTATACCCAGTCCTTTCCAGGGTCCCCAAGACCTTCTTGGCTTTTTTGGCCAGTCTCCAGGTCTAAAGCCCATAGGCTCTTTAATCGTAGCAGCCTAATCAAATTTCCCCATGCCTCTGACCCCTGAAACAGTCTTACCGGGTCCGAAGGGCGATCTTTCACCCCTAGATACATTGGAGTGGGGTGCAGAAGGGTGCAACAAGTCCTCAGCAGCAGTGTATCTCTCCACGATGTCCACTAGTTGGTTGGCGATTTTGCGGCCCCCATGACTGACCCATTTCCTCAAAGCAGCAGGGAGTGCACGTAGATAGGTGTCCATGACCACGCGCTCCACAATCTGGGGATCTGGAAAAGTCTCCGGCTGTAGCCACTTCCTGGTGAGGTGGACCAGGTCAAACATCTACGAGCGGGGTGGCTTGTCAGTGCGGTAGGTCCACTGATGCAACCATTGGTCTCGGACTGCTATGGTGACCCCTAGGCGTGCGAGTATCTCTGCCTTTAGAGTCTCATAGTCCTGGGCCTTAACTGATTCCAGATCAAAGTATGCTTTCTGGGGTTCATCAGTCAAGAATGGTGCTAACAGTCCCGCCCACTGTTCTTTTGGCCATCCTTCACGAAGAGCGACTCTTTCAAAAGTTATGAGGTATGCCTCCACACCATCTGCAGGTGTCATCTTCTGCATGTGGTAAGAGGCGCATACCAACTTTGGTTCCACTGTCACTGGAGGTGCAGGCCCCTTCTTTAAATCAAGTAGGGCCTCTGCAAACTGCTGGTTCATCTGCTGTTGTGCCACGATAGCTTGGTGACTTTCCTTCCACTGTGCTGTCGTTACTAAACCCAAAACATTAAAATCTGTATAGGCAGAATAGCATGCTTGTTACACTTACTGTGGAACTTAAAGAGGAACTGCAGTCTGCTCACATAATTTGTAATAAAAACATCTTTGCCATTCTGAAGCTTCCCTCGAACCACTTTGCATATTACCATAGGTGTGCGTAGGGGGTGTGCCAGATGTGCCTGGGCACACCCTAATCACTACACACTGTGCAGATTCCCCCTACTGCCTGGGAATCCCCCGTGTTGCCCCCACCTGCCCCGCAGTGCTGCTGGCTTCCCTCCTCTCCTCACTTTATATATACTGTGATTCTGTACTTTCCAAATATGTTCCAAATATGTTGCAGAAATCTCCCTCCACTGAGTCTGGCTGCAATCATTTTAACTGTGGGCAGCTGAAGCTGCTGCCTGTTCACTTCCTGGATTTACACGGACACAGAGGCACACCTCCAGCACTGCAGCTCTCATTGGTCCTCTTATGATTCATCCCCCCTCCCTTCCTGGCAAACTCTCCCGAGAGTGAGGGAGAGAGCTGTGCATGATGTCAAATGCCTAGGCTTTTTTCCAGCCAAGAAACAGGAAGTGGGCTGTATAAGGTATTTACTGGTATTTACTGACAGAAAAAACAACACGGGTAGAAGATTTAATAGATGAAAAAATGACTGTGAAGGGTGCAAAATACACCCGAAATACTTAAGGTAAATACGAGGTTTGCGATGAAGGCCCCGGAGAACAGCTTATCCTGGCTTCACCGCAAAATGTTTTGTGTTATATCGCTGTTGTCAGAATGCGTGGATAGGCAGAAGAAATTGTTATTATTCACAATGTTACTACTGTTCAGTTAAGGGTTGCACCACATTGAAAGACATAATAGTCACAATTGCTACTAGAACTGTGTTATGTTAATGTCCATAATGGTTGAGTAAACAAACACGACCAGTTTCCGAGCTTTGTTTGCTTGTCTGGAGATCGGGTTGGTGTGCGTTGTGGGCATGCCTCACACATGGAATTTGCCGTGTGGCGGGGGATGGGCGGGATGCGCACCGACACTACTCTCCATAAGCGGGGATACTGTGACCGCCTGGTTTGATGAAAATCGAGGGTAGATGATGCACCAGCTAAGTCTACAGACAGATAGATCTGCAGAGTCTCCCAACACCCCAAGTCCTAATAGATAGATACTCCTTTACACTAGGCACGGGTGATATGGTTGGTTTCTATACCGACCAGCCGGACGGCTCCTGTAAAGCAACAATGGGGATGGGCTATAAACAGATTGATTTACAATCCGCCCAAGTTAACAGGTCAACCTCCACAAGGTAGGACCCTAGTTATATCAACTCCACCATAGATTACGTTTCAGCAAAATCCCTTTAACTAGTGCCTACCAACACCTTCCGGGGTTCACACCTGGGGTAAGTGAATCTGAGTTAGGTAGAAGGTCTGGCCCCGTCTATCACCGGAAGTACTTTTCTCGTAAAAACCTCTTGACCTCGCCTTACTGGCATCACTCAAGACACATTTACCTCCATTCAAACCCTTTCCCCACGGAGAGGTAGCCCTTTTTAGGGGTTATTTTTATTTTTATTTTTTTTCTCTTTTTCTCGCTTTTTCTTTTTCCCTTTTTTCTCCCCTCTCTCTCCAGCCTCCCACATACTCCTCCGTCTTTGCAGACAGTCTCCACCAATCTCCTTGCAATACACTACCCACACGCTAAATCTTCACTCTCCCTAACCAATCCAACCCCACGCAGAGCATAATTTTACTTGTCTCCATCACTAACATGTCAACCACATTTAAAAGTGACAATCTTAAACTAAAACTATTCTCGTTAAATGCTCGAGGGTTAAACGTACCAGAAAAGCGTTCCAAACTCCTTATGACCATCCATAAAGCGCAAGCAGATATAGCGCTTATACAGGAAACGCATTTTAGAGCAGATGCGATCCCAAAACTATATAACATGCACTACCCAACAGTCTATAATGCATCTTATCAGGGTTCCAAGTCAAGGGGAGTAGCAATCCTGATCTCAAAGAAATGCCCATTGACAATATCTGATACACAAATTGACGAGGAAGGACGTTTCATATTTATAAAGGGGACCATACACAAGAAACCAATCAAGATAGCGAATATCTATGCACCCAACAAATCCCAGGTACCCTTTTTCAGATTGACACTGCAGACACTAATGAATTTCCAGAAAGGAATCTTGATCTTGGGGGGGGACTTTAACATTGCACTTATGCCCAAGCAAGACAACTCCACAGGCACCTCGCACATTACCTACTGAGCCCTAAAAAACATTAAAATGCACCTAAACAACCTGCTATTACATGACTCATGGCGTACCCTACACCCGCATGGAAAGGACTTTACATTCTATTCCAGTCTACATCATAGGTAAACAAGAATCGATTACTTCTTTGTTACACAGGGAGACCTACAGTATCTAACGGCAGCCACAATAGAGCCAATGTTCTTATCCGACCATAACCCAATAACTATGACACTGTCACTGCCAGTAAAGACCACACGTTCATACACCTGGAGACTAGACCCCTCACTACTCACAGACCCCAAAATGGAACAACACACTCGGGAGCAAATTCAACAGTACTTTCAACTGAACGCCTCCCCAGAAACTCCACCACTGACCTTATGGAATGCACATAAATGTGTAATTAGGGGAGTATTTATCTCCCTTGCTAGTAAAAGACGGAAGGAGAGACAGGCACGCATAAACAAACTACTTGACGAGATTAAATCCCTGGAACAAAACCACAAACAATCATTAGAGTCACAAATCCTCCAAAAGCTAACCCATGCACGCCTAACACTTCTAGAGGAACTTGGGAAAACAGTGAAGCGCAGATTCGCATTGGCCCAAAAGAGGTTCTGCGAAGCCGGAAATAAAGCAGGGAAATTACTAGCTAGAGCCTTGCAAGCTAAGAAAGCTTCCATGACTATTCACCACATCAACACCCCGATGGGCGAAATAGTAGAAACAAACGAAGGTATCGCAGCTCAGTTCATACAATATTACTCAGAACTCTATAACATCTCACCTGAAGTACAGCTGGATGCAGAAAAAAGGAAGGACATGATCAATAGTTTCCTAAGCCAATATGCTCCTAAGGCAATCAGTGCAACAGATGCAGAAAAACTTGATCATCCCCGTTCGTTAGAGGAAGCTACGTCAGCATTAAAACAACTCAAACCAGGTAAGAGCTCAGGCCCAGATGGTCTAACAAGCGGCTATTACAAAGCCTATCCGGAGATACTACTCCCGAGATTCCTAGAGGCGTTCAATACACTAGATAAACACCCTCCCCAACATCGAGACACGCTAGAGGCCCATATAACAGTCTTGCCCAAGCCAGGGAAAGATCTGTCGATGGTTACTAATTATAGACCAATTTCCTTATTAAATGTGGACGTCAAACTATATGTGAAAATATTGGCAAACCGGATTCTCCCCCTCCTCCCCAACCTGACAACGCTAGATCAAGTCGGATTCGTCCCGGGAAGGGAGGCTAGGGACAACACCCTGAAAGCAATAAACCTTCACCATCAGATGTTGTCTAATAAACAGAAGGGGTTCTTTCTTTCCCTCAACGCGGAGAAGGCGTTCGACAGGGTGGCATGGGACTTTTTAGAGGAAACTCTCAAAATACTGGGGTTTGGAAACAGATTACTGAGTTATATCCTCGCACTATACTCCAACCCCTCGGCAAAAGTGAAGGTCAATGGCCACCTGTTGGACGCCTTCCCACTGTCGAATGGGACAAGGCAAGGATGCCCATTGTCCCCTCTGATCTTCATCCTCACTCTAGAGCCCCTTCTGAATAAGATAAGATGGAACGAGGACATCAAAGGAATCACGATTGCAGAGTGCACATATAAAATAGCAGCCTATGCGGACGATGTTCTCCTATTTTTAACAGACCCACTAGCCACACTACCCATCCTATTAAAAGACCTTACATTTTTCCAAACTCTCTCCAATTTACAAATAAACTTTAACAAGTCTAGCGCACTCAATATATCCCTACCACACCACACGGTTGAGAGCTGCACACAGCACTTTCCTTTTAAATGGGAGAAACAAGCCCTGACATACTTGGGGATCAAACTTCCTATCAGACTGAGTCACCTATATGACTTAAACTTCTTACCCTTACTCAAAAACTTACAGCAAGATATAAAGAAATGGTCTTCAACTACTTTCTCCTGGTTTGGTAGGGCTGCGACCTGGGCCGTCTTAATAGCATCATGGGCCCCTGGGCAAAGTAATGCACTGTGGCCCCTACCAGGCTGCCCCAAATGTATGCACATACTCTCAAAAATTAAAGTATAAATAGTTCATATAATTAAACATATATTTATTAGTACTTTCAATAAAATCGATTTTAAACAATAAAAACATGCCATAAATAAAAGACTAAAACAACACAAAGGGCACAGTATGGGGGGAGGGGGATCAGGAGGGCAAGATACTGGGATCTGGAGGGCAAATTACAGGTTTCGGGACACTGGCAATCCTGGGATAGCTTAGTAAAAAGAGTGACTATCCCAGCAGATCCGGCACAGTTGGCAAGTATGATGTAATGTAAGATTATCATGGGGCCCCATGCACCTGGGGCCCCTGGGCAGTGCCCATGGGTGCCCTTGCATTAAGACAGCCCTGGCTGCGACAATTAAAATGAATATTCTTCCCAGACTCCTATACCTACTGCAGGCAATCCCAATTAAACTTCCGCAGACCTTCTTTGCCACTTACAGGAAGATCTGCACAGACTTCATATGGGAATCTAAAACGGCCAGACTAAGCTATGACAAACTGACTACTCCTAAACTCAGAGGGGGTTTGGGCATGCCAGATATTCAAAAATATTACTGGGCCTGCAACCTGAACAGAATCGTAGACTGGCATGTAAATTATAAAGCGAAAGCTTGGGTCCCATTAGAAGAAAAATTCTCGGACGTGCCCTTAAGACTTTTACCCTGGCTCAGACCTAAAATGTATTCCAAACAAATACTAAATCACCCAACGATTGGCCCAACACTGTCTAGCTGGCCGGCTGTGAATAAAAGACTAAAGCTATCCTCCTTCCCAGGACCTCTCACTCCGCTCATACACAACACAGACTTTAACCCAAACATCACAGAATCCCTGGTTAAAGAAGTTGGAAAAGAGCTACTAGAAAAAGGAAGTACCTTTTTCACTCGAGGCTCTTTTATCCCTTTTTTGGAGTTGAAAGCTCTGACACCATCCCAGAAACTATCCTGGTTAGGGTATCTACAAATCAGACATTATGTCATGTCCACAAAACCAATATCGGATTGGTACAGACCTGTTACCCCCTTTGAAGCCATGTGTAGCAGAACGGAACCCCAAAGACATATGATCTCCGAAATCTACGCAAACATGTTCGCGAAATTTGATCTAAAACAGAATAAGACATCTAGTCAATGGGAGAGAGAATTGTCAATAGACCTATTCGCCCGCGAGTGGGAACAAATATTCACACATATCCATAAGGGCTCAATTAACGTCTCGGCTCAAGAAAATAGTTACAAAATATATTCCAAATGGTATCCAACACCAGATAGGCTGCACAAATTTTACCCATCAGTTTCCAAAAACTGTTGGAGATGCAAAGAAGAGGAAGGGACGCTTCTATATCTGGTGGTCTTGCCGGTTGATTCAGCCTTTCTGGATTAAAATACACGACTTTATATCTAAAATCACGACGCTCCCTTTGGACTTCTCCCTGGCCCAGTATCTCTTACACCACACATCAATCCCCCCCAAAAAATACCATAAATCGCTCGCCCTCCACTTAATTAATGCAGCTAAACAATGCATCCCCCTGTACTGGAGAGACATCAATCCCCCTACAGTGGAGGACTGGATCAAAAAAACACAAAAAATCGCAGCGATGGAAAATTTAGTACACCAAGCAGGAGACTCCCCCAGAAAATTTTATAAAACGTGGGCCTGTTGGTTAAAATTTATCAACAAAAAACAAGATCAACGAATAACCCACTAAGCCAAGAGTGGATAAATACCCCTTATGAAACCAAACGGAGACGGGGGAAGGCAGGGGAGAGAGGCTGGAGCTCCCACCTTACTTCCCCCCCTTTTTTTTTTTTTCTTTTTTCTTTCCTTTCCGTACATGTCCATCAGCACGTACCATAGCCAGACAAGAGTCACTGGTTAACATCATAGATCATCCCCAATTCATTAAAGTATGAGCTTTAGCGAAAGAAGAAGGCGGGACCCTATGGCGTTGGGTGGCAGCATCCCAGCCGCGCCACAGGTTGTTCCCAATTGGGGTGGAGAGCGGCTAATTGGGAGGTCTGCCCGACAACCCTAGAACCCTGCCATCCACATGGGAAGAATAAGACGGGATGGTAAATACCACAAGATCTATACTCAAAAGTAGAAGTTAACGAGCCGTACAGCCCACCTCATTAAATACAAGGTCATACTAGGGCTATGCTTTCCCTTTAGGCACTTTCATCCATAGAGGTAAGCGAGGCTACTTTTCTTTGTTAAGGCGTTCTTACGCAAATGTTTGAATCTAGATGTATTTTTGCCTATATTCTGCTTGGCACAATACAAAATGTATGTAACCATATGTTTGTTCGAAAGTATACTTTTCTTTTTTTTTTTTTTTTTTTTACAATAGATTTTATTGGAAGATTTATACAAACAAGTCATTCATATATAAGTCATCATCACAATATGAATGCAGAACATAAAGAAAAAAAAAAGAGAGGGAAGTATGATGTGGTACAGCAAGATACATCAATATATAGGGGAGAGAGAAGGCAAAATCCGGTATTAAACATATGATTGTTATTCAAGCATTTTGTCCCATAAATCCCATTTTTGTTCATATATATGTATGGTATCATTTAGGGTGTGGTATATTTTCTCCATAAGCTTAACTGAGGACATTCTGATCAACACCTGATTCCATGGAAGTGCGGAGGAACGCCAGTTGCATGCAATCATCCAGTGGATTGAATTGATAAGAGTGTGTATTAACCTATTGCAGGTTTCTCACTCCTTCCTCAAGCTGACCATCTACAGACCAGGGGCAGTTTAAAAATATCCGGCGGAGGGCGGGGCTAATGACCAAGAGACATGAAACTGGACGCAATTAATGAACATGAGGGAAGATGTATGGTGACAGTGTGTGGTCATGATGGAGCTAAAAAATGTGGGACATATGGCTAAATAAAAGTAAAAGTAGGGAATATGCCCACAAACACCATACTGAATTATAGATGTGCATTACAGACCTATGTGAGAGCATGTATATTTGTATGTTTGAATGGGGGAGCAATGGAGGGGGCGGGGGAAGGGGGGAGCACCTGTATACATGTAGGTTTGCTAAGAGAGAAAGTGGACGAAAAAAGGAAGGGGTGGGAGTGGTGAGTATTTAAAAAAAATGGGGAGATATGTGGATTAGAATATTAATGGGGAAAGAGGGGGAAAAGAGGGGGGCAGGGGGAGTGGTTGGGGATATATATTTTGTACGGCCGGCTTTAACAAACCACCCCCCCAAAGCATAGCTATATATACCATAGCTAACCAATAGCTAGCCTTGTCATTCTGTATGGGGCCCTGTGACTACTGCAGGCTGTCTGCTGCAATATCAGTCCATGCACTATGATAAAAAAATGCAGCGCTTAAAAGTTCATACTGTATATAAAACAGATCATATGAATTAACTGGTAAAAAAAAGTCCACAAGGAGCATGTGCAACAGGAGCAATAAAAACAGTGCTGGGAAGCAGCCCACCACACAGTCCAAAAACAGCATATGAGAGCAGTGCAGAGGAGGGATCCGTCACCAAGAGGGAGAGGGGGGGGTTCAACAAGGCCTCTTACCCCAGCTGTTGGACCACTTCGCGAGAAGGTGGTCAGAAAGGCATTGTTGGTAACAATTCACCAACAGGGATAAGTGGCACAGGCAGATAGCATGTCCTCCACAGCTGAAAAGCAATCTGGCAGAAACGGGCTCCCTCAATATAGCACATGTAATAAAATGCAGAGACACCTCATTGCACAGCAAGTCTTAGCAAGGGATTCAATTTATGAAGAAGTAAGACAGATACTCACAAACATCCTTGACATAAAAATGCAGTGTGTCTATAAGTGTGGATCAAACAGAAAGTAGTCTCCGGCTGCTGTGTAATAAAGGACTGCTCGGCAGCGCCACAAGACCCAACTCCCTGGCTGAAGTTTCGTCCTCAATAGACATCATCAAGGGGCATGGCCAAATGAGCACCAGATGCCCTTCAAACACTACAGCAACAGGAAGTAAAACATTACAGGAAGCACATGTCAGCTAATCAAAGCACAGCACATGACCTGGAAAAGAAAGCGCAGAAACCTCTTTCTGGCCATGACTGAACTCACAGCTAGGCCTGAGAACAGGAACCAAAACAGCACAATGACTGTTTTATCCCAAGAAAAAGAGGAAGAAAAAAACAAAAGCACCATGCAGCTGGAAGGTCACAGCTACATTAATACCGTGCCCATCATGAAAAAATAAATAAGATAAAGCATCAGAGGAACGCAATGCCTTCAATAATAGCAGCCCAATATGACATCTAGTGGCCGGAGACAGTCATCACACTGACAATAGAAGTTAAAAACATATAAAGAACACACTAAAAAACAAGGCAGAACATTACATAGAAATTATATAAACTAAATGTATGACAAGCCATAAAAAAAAAGGACACCAAGAATTTATATTAAAGGTCCAGCAAAAACAACCATAAGGATAACCACGAAAATGTATGAGGTCAGACTGGGACATAGCATCCAACATCAACTTTTATTGATTAAGGAGTTAATGTCCCAGTCGACATTAAGGCCACAAGGTCTGTAGGCTCTAAGCCTATATATCCAACTTGTTTCAAGCCTGGATAGCTCCCTACGCACATGGCTGCCCCTCCAGTGTGGATGGAACTGGTCAATAGCTAGGAATGTAATTCCCTTAAGCTCCCTTTTGTGGTGGGTATCAAAATGCTTGGACAGGCTGTGCTTAGGAAAGTCCTTTTTGATATTAGCAATGTGCTCTTTCATGCGCACATGAAAAGCATGCACAGTCCATTCCACATACTGGTACCCACAGGGACAAGAGATGACATATACAACTTTCCGGGAGGAACAAGTGAGGAAATGATGTATGTCATAACTGCTCCCAGTGGCATGAGACCTGAAACTCGTATATTTTTTATCACGAAGGGAGTTAGTCTGGCAGACCACACACCTCCTACAGGGGTAAAACTTCTTCATCTGGTGAAAGAAAGAAATCTTTCTAGGAGGCTCTATAATATTTGGGGTAACCTGAAGTCTCAGAGGTGGCACCCCTCTGTAGATCACTCCTGGAGTCTCGGGCAACACAGGGCCAAGGGCCCTGTCATTTTTGAGAACACCTCAATGTTTGTCTTCTTGATTTCAAAGTGCTGGGAGGCATAGAAAGTAAAAAATGAGAACTTGGCAGAGAAAACAGGACGGCCGCTACCGGCCGAAGGAGGGGCCAGCATAGTCGATCTCTCCCTCCGATCCACCTCCTCAATGATGGTATCCAACTCAGAGCCCTTATAACTCTTTTCGAGGAACCTTTCTTTGAGGCAGTGGGCTTCGCGTAGGGAATCATCCGGAAGGGTACAGTTCCTTTTGAGTCTCAGGAACTGGCCCTTTGGTACAGCTTTGAGGCAGGCCCGATGATGGCAGCTCTTAATGTCTATATAGCCATTACGGTCCATATCTTTAAAAAAGGTTGAGGTGAATATTTGATTATTATGAATTATGATATTTAAATCAAGAAAATTAATTTCCTTGCTACTGCTCTCATGCTGAAGGAAGATACCCCGGTCGTTCACATTAAGCTGGTCAATGAAAGTGTCAAGGAAGGCAGCATCACCATTCCAGAGGAGGAGGACATCATCAATATAGCGCCACCAGAAGACCAGTTCAGGTCTCCTGGGGCCATCAATGATATCCTCCTCCCATTTGGTCATGAACAGATTAGCCAAGCTTGGCGCGCACTTCACACCCATTGCAACACCATGGTGTTGCAGATAATAAGAGCCTTGGGACCAGAAGTAATTATGTCCAGTGGAAAAATCCAAGAGCTCCAAGAAAGGCCTGTTGTTCACAGGGTATAGATGAATCTCTCTCTAAGTAATGTTTCACTTCATCCCAACCTTGTGTATGGGAAATGATCGTGTAGAGGGAGGTCACATCCGCAGTAGCAAGGATGTAACCATCCCTCCACTTAACCTCCCTCAGGATGTTAATCACTTGTGTAGTCCTTTAGATAAGAAGGGGTGTTGATGACCAACGGTTGCAAATACCCATCAATATAGCGGCCTATTCGGGATGTCACTGAGTCGATCCCGCTTATAATTGGTCTACCTGGGGCTGCAAGGGATTCTTGTGAATTTTAGGCAGGTAGCATAGGATTGGTATACATGGGGCCATAGGGACTAAGTCATTTTTTTCCTTCTTAGTAAGGATCTTTTTCTGGTACCCTTCCACCCGTCTTTGCAGCTCCTCTTTAAATTTGCTGGTGGGGGTTTTTGGGCAAAAAGGAATAGGTGTCCCTATCTGACACTAACCTGTTAAGTTCCGCTAGATAATCATCCTGATCTAGGATTACTATACCACCCCCCTTGTCAGCGGGGCAGACTACAATGTCACTTCTGTCCCTTAAAGATTCCAGCCCTTTCCTAAAAATTGCATCCATTCCAATTTTGGGAACATTTACCCTCTCCAGGTCCTTGAGCATTAAATCTCTAAAAACCAATAAGGAAGGGGCTATATTACCCAGGGGGTTGAAGGGAGAGGCGTTAGCCAAGGATGAATGCTTAAAGCCATCTGAATTAGGCAAAGTATTCTGTGTGGGATTCGTTAGTAAGTATCTCTGGACATTTAAATTGCATACATACTTCTGTACATCAACAAATGTGTTAAATTTGTTGAGTGGGCAAGAAGGAGCAAATTTAAGTCCACGATTGAGCACATACTTTTCCTTGCTAGATAATTCAGACTTACTTAGCTTAAATAGACCATCCCTGGCTAAGTCCACCTCCTTTTGTGCCCTTTTCTTCCTCCTCCCCCCTCGGGTCCCTCGCTTGGGTCTAGATTGGAGTTGAGTGGACACCTGGATGTTCGGGTTCGTCGGGTTCAGCCGAACTTCGCGACCCCGGACCCCGAACCCCATTGAAGTCAATGGTGACCCGAACTTTTGGGCACAAAAATGGCTGTAAAAAAGTCCTGGAAAGGGATAGAGGGCTGCAAAAGGGAGCACAATAGGGGTAAGAATAGGACAAGTGCCATGCAAACAAATGTGGATCAGGAAATAACTTAAAATCACATAAAAAAAAAATAAAAATGGGAGGAGGAGGTGGATGTGGAGTAGGAGCCTAGAGGTTGAGTAGGCCGTGACCGTGGCAGTGTAGGTGGAAGTGGCGGTGGAGGAGGAGGAGGAGGTAGCCAACACTGTTTTTTGTTTGTTTGTTTTCTCTAATTGGGGTAGCCCCCAAAATATTGAGACATATTAAAAAAAAACAAGTATACCAATGGCTGCGTGAGGCCGGTCTAAATGTCTATTCTGCACAAGGTACAGCAAGTCTTGTGGGATCCATGCCTGGTTCATTTTAATAAACGTTAGCTTGTCAACGTTGGCTGTGCAATGGTGGCTGCGCTTGTCTGTGATAACGCCCCCTGCCATGCTAAACATACGTTCAGACAATACACTGGCTGCAGGGCAGCACCTCCAAGGCATAAAGGGTAAGCTCAGGCCATGTGCCCAATTTGGAGACCCAGAAGTTGAATGGGGCAGACCCATCAGTCAGTACGTGTAGGCGTGTGCACACATACTGTTCCACCATGTTGCTGAAATGCTGCCTCCTGCCAAGACGTTGCCTATCAGCTGGTGGTGCTGTTTGTTGTGGCGTGCTGCTGACAAAGCTTTTCCGCATTTCAGCCATACTAATCCTGCCTTCTGAGGTGCTGGCGGTGCCACAGCTGCGTTGGTGACCTCTTCCTCCTCCTCCGCCTTCGACTTGTGCTTCCACTGAGCCCCCTGTGTCATTTGGGAATGCCCTCAGCAGCGCATCTACCAGTGTGCGCTGGTAGTCGCGCATCTTCCAATCACGCTCCAGTAAGGGAATTAAGGATGGCACATTATCCTTGTAATGGGGATCCAGCATGGTGGCCACCCAGTAATCAGCACAAGTTAAAATGTGGGCAACTCAGCTGTCGTTGAGCAGGCACTGCAGCATGTAGTCCCTCATGTGTGCCAGGCTGCCCAGAGGCAAAGACAAGCTGTCCTCTGTGGGAGGTGTATCATCTGTGTCCTCCGTATCCCCACAGCCACGCTCCAGTGATGCCCACAAGCTGCGTTGGGTGCCACCCTGCTGTGAACACGGTTCCTCCTCCTCATCATCATCCTCGTCCTCCTCACCTTCCAGAACTGTGCCCTGGCTTGAAAATGTTTTACCTGGCCTATGCTGGTGCAGGAACCCACCCTCCGAGCCACTTGTGAATGACTGGCCTGATAACCGTGGAAATTATCCCTCTTCCTCCTGTGCCACATCCTCTTCCATCATCGCACAAAGTGTTTTTTCAAGAAGACATAGAAGGACTTCCGGTTCCGGCGCCGCATGTAGAGGACGGTGAAGCTGGTGCTCCGCCATCCCCGCAGCTTTTAACCGGCATACAAAGCCTCGCAGCCACCCCAGCACGGTCGGTGCTAACAGCCACGGTATCACCGGCTCCCACTGCATGGAGCGGTACCTCTCGCAGCCTCGCGCCAGATCCAGATCTCGGACGAGACGCTCCTCTCCACCGCGCGCCCTCTCCACCACCAAAATGCCCGCGGGGCACACTTCTCCTCAGAGGGAAGAAGGCCGCCGGCGCGATTCTTACGGAGGACTCGGCGATGCGGGGGACCCGCCGGACACACCCGACAGGTACAGCCAGGAGCAAGGCTCCTACGAGAAAATTGCCCAGGCCGTCGCGGCCATATTATCCCCCACCATCACCGCTGCAGTTGACAGAGCTGTGGCGGCGGGAATTACGCAGCTGCGCCGGGAGCTCGGCGAACACACACAGAGGCTCAATGAGGCGGAACAACGCATCTCATCTCTAGAAGACGATCAGTACCAGATGCAAGCCTCGATGGAAAAATATTCCCAAGCACAACAACACCTGCATGATAAGATGGAGGAATTAGAAAATCGGTCCAGGAGGAACAATTTAAGGATTATTGGCCTCCCTGAGTCCTACAAGCCAAACACTCTGATGGACATATGCACCAAATCCCTTCCTGAGGCACTGGGCATCCGACACAACTGCACGGCAGAAAGGGCCCACCGCATTGGAAACCTCACTAATGACCACAAGCGACCCAGGCCGGTTATAGTTAAATATCTCAACTACACAGACCGCCAGGAGCTGCTGCAAAGTTTCAGAAGAGCTAGGTCAGCATCGTTGGATGGACATAAATTACTAATATTTGCCGATTATTCAGCGGAAGTGTCCCGCAAGCGCAAGGAATTCCAGCCGATTTGCTCGGAACTGTTTAAAAGAGGGATACGCTTTACCCTGGCCTACCCAGCAATACTCAAACTCCAAGCTCCAGACGGTGAACAGTGCACCTTCCAGACCCCGGACAAGGCCAGCTCTTTCCTACGTGCCCTGCAGCCCAGAGAGGGCCCCCCTGACACATATGCAGAAAAGGTCAAGCATGGCCCCCGGGAGCAACGTAGCCCCAGGAAGGATGCCCCGAAAAGGCTGAAACCCACCTCGGCGGAAGAGGTGATGGAAACCCGCTGAAGCTCAACTACCCCTCTAGCAACCACCTGGTAGCGGAGGAAGTCGCCCAAAGGTAGTGGAGAAGGCGGCTCCACC
>BLSH010302413.1:3746411-3756606 GCA_018402905.1 Glandirana rugosa | reverse complement strand
GTTTGTTCAGCCCCTGCTCTAGTTCACACGTGACGCGTTACGGTAGACACCGTTCCAGGTGTATTGGTGACTATGCACCTGGTCATTCGTGCCCGTCCCTGCGACATAGAACGATTGACGTGTGACCCGTTTACATCACCGCCCACCCGGGCTCCGACGATCAGTAAACCACGTACAGGAAGGCGGTGACTCCTAACGTCCCGTAAATAGAAACGGAGGACAACGGAGGAGGAGGATGACACGAAGGAGGAGGAGATGGTGGAGGAGTAGACGAGTCGCATTGTGGAAGTGGTGGTTGAAGTCGTGTAGGTCCCCCTTTAATGTCGTCCGACAAAATTTTGACTATACTTTCCCCCTGGATGTGCTGAAGTTGGTGGTGAAGGTGTTACGCTGAGCAGATGAGGAGGTGGTAGAGGAGGAGGAAGCACAGTAGGAGGAGGAGGCAACAGGAGGCAAAGATAAATGCCCTGCAATCCTCAGTGGCGGAAGGACATGCACCAAATGACTAGCAGCCTCGGGCCCACCCGCCACTACATTTGCCCAGTGTGCAGTTAGCAAGATACAGCGTCCCTGCCCGTGCTTACTGGTCCACGTATCAGTGGTTATGTGGACCTTGCCACAGATGGCATTGCGCAGTGCACACTTGATCTCGTCCCCGACTTGTTTGTGCAGGGAAGGGATGGCTCGCCTGGAAAAGTAGTGGCGGCTGGGAACCACATACTGTGGGACAGCCACCGCCATCAGGTTTTTAAAATTGTCCGTGTCTACCAGGCGGAATGACAGCATTTCAAAGGCCAGGAATTTTGAAATGCTGGCATACAGGGCCAGGGATCGCCGATGGGTAGGGGGGTACTTCCTCTTTCTCTCCAGTGTTTGGGAGATGGAGAGCTGTAAGCTTCCATGGGACAGTGTGGAAATGCTGGGGGATATGGTGGCGTTGCTGTCACATCGTCTGTTTGCTGGGTGGCAGGTGACACTGGCACTGTAGAGGTGGAGGTAGAGGCCGAGGTAGCAGCAGAAGAGGAAGCAGGTGGAGGCCGAGACCTTTCTTGGATTTTGAGGTACTTATTCCACTGCAGCTCGTGCTTTGAATTTAGATGCCTGGTCATGCAGGTTGTGCTCAGGTTTAGAACATTTATGCCTCGCTTGAGGCTCTCATTGCACAGCGTGCAAACCACTCGTGCCTTGTCGTCAGACTCAACACATTGTCTGAAGAACTGCCACGCTGGGGAATGCCTTTGAGCTGCCTTTGGTGTGCTAGGTCCCTGGGTGCGGTGGGTAGTAGCAGGCGTACTGTCTAGGGGACGCTCGCTCTGCTTTTGCAACCTGCTTCCTCTTTTGCTGTGCTGGTGCCTCTGTGCGACCACCACCTCTTCCTCCAAACTGCACACGTCACTCGCATGACCTTCATTCCATGTGGGGTCTAGGACCTCATCATCCTACTCCACATCATCTTCAACCCACCCTTCACCACTACCCTCCTTGTCAGTCTGCACACTGTGGAAAGCCGCAGCAGTTGGCACCTGTGTTTCGTCATCATCAGAGATGTGCTGCGGTGGTGTTTCCATGTCCTCGTCCTGCAACAGAAGTGGTTGGGCATCGGTGCACTCAATGTCTTCCACTTCTGGGGCAGGGCTATGTGGATGGCCCAAGGAAAGCACACCAGCAGAGTCATCAAAAAGCATAAGAGACTGCTGCATGACTTGGGGCTCAGACTGCTTGGCTGATTTACAAGGGGCTGAGGTGAAAGAGAGATGGCCATGGGGTTCAGGTGCCAACTCTGAGCTTTCATCAAGGGACCGGGAGGGAGACAATGTGAAGGAACTGGAGGCATTGTCAGCCACCCAATCTACTAGCGCCTGTACTTGTTCTGGCCTCACCATTCATTGAGCGGAATTCGGGCCTACCATATAACATTGAAGGTTCTGTTGGCTACTCGTACCTGAGGAAGGAGTTTCACTTGTGCGTGTAGCTGGCACAAATTGACCACGTCCTCTACTTGCAACAGGAACTTCACCAACACCACCAACACCAGCAGCACCAGCAGCACCACAACCATGACCACGACCAAGTCCCTTATTTGATGCTCTCCTCATCCTGGACGCAAATGTACTATGTAGCACTATTTATTAATACAAAACAAAAAAGAATAATAAATTATTCTTATTTTTTTTCTTTGGAAAACAGCAACGTAGACGCACTTTTTATTTTTGTCCAAGAAATGCACCGCTCAAACCAGCAGCAGGAACCTCTCCCTACACCAGTATGAGATGATTTTAGTGCAATAATTTGTCCCTCACAGGAGCAGCAGGAACCTCTCCCTCTAGCACTATGATGAGATGGTTTTAGAACAATAATCTGTCCCTCACCGGAGCAGCAGGAACCTCTCCCTCTAGCACTATGATGAGATGGTTTTAGAACAATAATCTGTCCATCACAGGAGCAGCAGGAACCTCTCCCTGTAGCACTAGGAGATGATTTTAGAACAATAATCTGTCCCTCACAGCAGCATCAGGAACCTCTCCCTATAGCACTAGGAGATGATTTTAGAACAATAATCTGTCCCTCACAGCAGCAGCAGGAACCTCTCCCTATAGCACTAGGAGATGATTTTAGAACACTAATCTGTCCCTCACAGGAGCAGCAGGAACCTCTCCCTCTAGCAGTATGAGATGTTTTTAGAACAATAATCTGTCCCTCGCAGGAGCAGCAGGAACCTCTCTCTGTAGCACTAGGAGATGATTTTAGAACAATAATCTGTCCCTCACAGGAGCAGCAGGAAACTCTCCCTCTAGCAGTATGAGATGACTTTAGAACAATAATCTGTCCCTCACAGCAGCAGCAGGAACCTCTCCGTATAGCACTATGAGATGATTTTAGAACAATAATCTGTCCCTCACAGCACCAGCAAGAACCTCTCCCTATAGCACTAGGAGATGATTTTAGAACAATAATCTGTCCCTCACAGGAGCAGCAGGAACCTGTCCCTTTAGCAGTATGAGATGACTTTAGAACAATAATCTGTCCCTCACAGCAGCAGCAGGAACCTCTCCCTATAGCACTAGGAGATGATTTTAGAACAATAATCTGTCTCTCACAGCAGCAGCAGAAACCACTCCCTCTAGCAGTATGAGATGATTTTAGAACAATAATCTGTCCCTCACAGGAGCAGCAGGAACTTCTCCCTGTAGCACTAGGAGATGATTTTAGAACAATAATCTGTCCCTCACAGGAGCAGCAGGAACCTCTCCCTATAGCACTAGGAGACAATTTTAGAACAATAATCTGTCCATTACAGCAGCAGCAGGAACCTCTCCCTATAGCACTAGGAGATGATTTTAGAACAATATAGTGTGCAGCGCTAAAAATTATATGAAAGAATCAAAAAACTATTCAAAAGAAAAGTCCTTAGAATAAATGTGAAAAAGAAGGAACAGGGCCTTCAAGTGAAAATGCAAAAAAATTAAGTCCATAAACAGTTCATCAGGAAGCCAACATGAGAAAAGAGGTGCAGATTAGGGCAAACGGTGAGTAGTGTTTCATAGTGTTGCACCAATTGAAGTGCATCCACCACCTTACAGATAAACTACTCTTACCAGATATCAACTGGTAAACCGCATGTATGGATAGCCAGTGTAGAGATATTATTCCAAAGCCAAACTGACACTCCTCATGTATGGACGACCATCGCCGGTCCGGATGACAAATCAATACTTCGTGGAAATACCACTAGTGACTCCGTTCATGGAATAAAAAAGGGGCCACATATAATGTGATACCGTATATAAAAGGTTTAATCCAAAATAAAATAGTATTACACTCACATGTGACAGTAAAATCATGAGCAGCAAGGAATTCCAGGCAGTAACATATCGTGATGGAGGAAGATGAGGGCTCACAGTACCCGGGGTCACATGATGCACTGGCCAATCACAGCCATGCCATTAGTAGACATGACTGTGATGGCTTCTAAGGACAAACAAGTAAAACGCTTGTTGATTGGCTGCCCTGCAGCTATAGAAAAGGCGCGAAATGTCCGGGTTCGGGGCACGGACACCCCAAAGTCCAGTACGGACCCGAACTTTACTGTCCGGGTTCGCTCAACTCTAGTCTAGATTTCTTTTGGGGGTTTGCTTTCTCTTGGGAAAAAAAATATTATGTTTGTGAGAGGATTGCTGGGAAAAGTCAGGATAGTGGTTTGCATCACTCCCAGGCCTCTCACCCCAATTCTCCCTCCACTGGGTGGCAGGGGGACGTTCATTCTAATGATGTGGGGGGGGTAACCATAGAGCTGCTGGGAGGGATAACTCTTTGGATGACAGACTATATATCTATCATCACCCCACTCATCCTCCCAATGGTCCAAAGGGGCAAATCTATTGGAAGCATGGATAGGTTCCGTGTAGAGTGGTCTTCCAGAACCCCTCCTTCCCCGGTTTGAGCCCCTGCCTCTATCCCACCCCCCACGTTTGGCCACCTGGGGTTCAGTAGTCTGTGACCCAGGAGGGGTATTAGTCCTCTGGGCAGGAGCCGGGGTGGGGGGTGGGCATGATCTCTTGGTCCCACGAGAATCAGCAGGTCAAACATCTGTAAGGCCAACAAAACTGGTTTAATTTGCCACTTAAAGACAGTATTATGTTTATAATTCTCAGAATCACAAATATATTTCTTTCTCTTTTTAGCCTTTTGATCATTTTCCTCTTTTTCTAGATGTTTCTTCAGGCCTTCGGATTTCTTAACATAATCGTCTTGCCCAATAAAGGGATCTGGTTTAAGTTTCAAATTATTAATCCCCTCATTAATGTCAGCCAGCCTCTTCTTCTTTTTGGTTATCAGAAGAGGGATGAACGATAGGCTGACCTTATTGAAGAACTGGAACCATTCAATTGTATCCATGTCATCTTTATGTGAGGCAAAATCCCATCTGAGACTTCTGGGAACTATTTTGTCTCCTAGATATATGCAACTCAGAAGTCATAAGATTTTTTTGTCTCAAGAAAATACCTTCCAAATTGTCATGAGACATTTCAGAATTATTACTAAAAATCTCATCAGTATTAATAACATGAGAAGCCAAAATTCAAAAATAACCATATTAATGGCTACCTTTTAACACAAGGAAAAAAGGAACAGAGGGAGCAGCCGGTGTATACCAATCTACATAAAAACAACAGGAGCACTAAAAACAGTGCTGGGAACCAGCACACCACGCAGTCCAAAAACAGCATATGAGTGCAGAACTTCAGAGCAGTGCAGAGGAGGGATCTGTCACCAAGAGGGAGGGGGGGGGGTTCAAGAAAGACTTACCCCAGCTGTTGGACTACTTTGCGAGAAGGTGGTCAGAAAGGCATTGTTGGTAACAATCCACCAACATGGATATGTGGCACAGGCAGATAGCGTCTCCTCCACAGTTGAAAAGCAATCTGGCAGGAATAGGCTCCCTCAATATAGCACATGTAATAGAATGCAGAGACACCTCATTGCGCAGCAAGTTTTAGCAAGGGATTCAATTTATTGAGAAGTAAGACAGATACTGACTAGAGTTGAGCGGACACCTGGATGTTCGGGTTCGGGTTCGGGTTTTCGTGGAAAAGTTTGGGTTCGGTCCGAACTTGCCTCCGGACCCCGAACCCCATTGAAATCAATGGGGACCCAAACTTTTGGGCATAAAAATGACTGTAAAAAAGTCCTGGAAAGTGCTAGAGGGCTGCAAAAGGAAGAAAAGTGGGGGTAAGAATAGGACAACTGCCCTACAAATAAATGGGGATAGGGAAATAACAATAATCTGTCCCTTACAGCAACAGCAGGAACCTGACCCTATAGAACTAGGAGATGATTTTAGAACAATAATCTGTCCCTTACAGCAACAGTAGGAACCTGACCCTATAAAACTAGATGGTTTTAGAACAATAATCTGTCCCTCTAAGCAGTAGACATTAACTAGTCCAGTCATATTGTTCTGTAATGCAGGATGAGATGTTATTAGATCTGCAATCTGTCCCTCACAGCACCAGCAGCATCCTCTCCCTACACTAGCCTGAGAGCATATGACATGCAGCACTCCAGCTCATACAGAGGCTGGGTCACATGATGCACTGGCCAATCACAGCCATGCCATTAGTAGGCATGGCTGTGATGGCTTCTAATGGCAAACCAGTGAAATGCTTGTTGATTGGCTGCCCTGCAGCTATTCAACAAGCGGGAAAAAAATACCAGAACCCAGAACCAAAACCCAAACTTTTTTTCAAAAGTTCGGGTCCCGAACATCGCAAAATTCGGTACAAACCCGAACTTTATAGTTCGGGTTTGCTCAACTCTAATACTGACAAACATCCTTGACATAAAAATGCAGTGTGTCTATAGGTGTGGATCAAACGGCAAGTTCCTGCACTATGTTGCTAAATTGTAGAAGGAGGAGAACAATGTGCCCAAAGACATTTTGTTAATGATGTCTACTGATAGCAAGCTCCCTGACAAAGGTGTGCTGACAGCAGTTGTGATATCAGTTTAGGCAGCTGGCAGCACAGTGTCACTGGCTCTCCAGAAATGAAACTGCTACACACACCCACTGAACCCTTTCCCACAGTGCAGGTAGTGATATCACAGCAGGTGGGACAACAGCAAGCTCTACCACTGGTCCAGGCTGACCAGAAGCATTAATTACTGCAGGAGAGGGTAGTGGATGTGCTGGCATTCTCTGTGAAAAGTGGGATCAGCAACACTGGATCTGGAGGAGGACCTCCTTGAATCAGGAGTCTGCTGAGCAAAACATACCTCTGGAGGAAGCTAGTGGTAACATTGAAAAATATACTTTTGGAGGAAGCTAGTGGTAACATTGTAAAACATACCTCTGGAGGAAGCTAGTGGTATCATTGACAAGGCCCCATAATCGCAACACCTCCCTCCAACCCCATTTTCATTACAGTCCACCCCCTCTCCTAGTCACAGTGACTCCTTGACACCAAAACCCCCCCATACCAACTTACCTTCTCTACACAGTTACAGCATCTCCCACCCACCTCTCTCTGGTCACTGTGCCTCTCTACCAACTACTTTACAGACCAAAGCATCTCTGAATGCAAACCTCTCCTCCTCCCTATGCTACCTCCAGTATACCCATCTTTTACCTTTTCCAGAAATTCCCTCCTATCCATCTCCCCCCACCCTGTTTCATTACACTGCCTTGGTGCTATGCATCTCACCCTCCAGGTCACATCACCTACCCTGCACCTCATACACCCCACCTTACCCACCCCAGCACCCACTTGCCAACCAATCCCCTTTCCCTATGGTTTGTGTGTGTGGGGGTGCAGCTTGATATCTTTGCCTTGGGCACTGGATGGCCTTGTCCCAGCACTGGTGGCAGGCTGCACTGATATGTAAATCGTGGGACATATTCATAGGTATATCATCACCACTGCTGAATGCTGCCGACACTGGCGATGTCACTGAGCCTGCCATGAGTCTGTACTGCAAAGGTGAGCAGATGGGGAAGGGGGATGTCCAGAGGTAACAGAGAAAGGATTACAGTTTGAAGTGTTAGCTCTCTATTTTCAGTGTACATGAAATCATAAATAATGGCAGTGTTTCATTTTTAAAATAATGATAGTGCTGAGGTTTGTATATGTCCCCGAGACTCTGCCTTGCAGGATGGCAATTTCAGTATATTTTATATACAAGAAGTACTTTGTTTTGTTTAACTATGCCCCGTTAAGCCTCTCCCACTCTTACCCCATTGTGTACCCACTCACAGTTTGCCATGGCACGCTACTAGAGCCACATTACTACTTTACGTAAGCTACCAAGAGGCACCCTCTCTCTCCCCCGTCTCTTACCTTCCTCTATCTCACCCCCCTCTCTTTCAGCCCCCTCTCTCATCCACCCTTACCCCACATCACTATTTAATTTAATTTGTTTTAATAATTTATTTATTTTAACATAAATTGTTTGTGTTTTCATTTTATTTATTCCCAAAAAAGGCCCACCAATATCCTCAGCACCAGGCCCATGATGCTCTTAATCTGGCCCTGCTGGGTAGCAGTGACCATAACATGATTTAATTTAATGTAAGCTGCAAGCAACAAACACATACGGGAAAGATAAAAACACTTAACTTTAAGAGAGCAAATTTTCCAAGGATGAGGGCTGCTCTCCAGGACTTAGACTGAGAGAGTATATTAGCATCAATGAACACAGAACAGAAATGAGAATTTTTCAAAAAGACTGCATGCAAACTCGCTGCAAACTATATTTCCACAGGCAATAAGTTTAAAAGGCTAAAAATAAAACCTATGTGGCTCACGGCCAAAGTTAAAAAACAGTTATAAATGATAAGAAAAGAGTTTTTAAAAAATATAAACATGAAGGAACACTATTATCTTTTAAATGTTACAAAGAATATAACAGAATATGTAAAAAGGAAATCAAGGACGCAAAAATTCAAAACGAATGATAGATTGCAAAAGATAGTAGGACAAACCCCCAAAAATTCTTCAAATATATTAATAGTGAAAAGGTCAGGTCTGAGCATGTAGGCACTTTACAAAATAGGTGACTGGGGACAAAGAATAGGCAAACTTATTAAATACTTTCTTCAGCTCTGTGTATACAAAGGAGCATGGGAGAGCTCATGTCCATAATGGGGGTGGTAGTGACACAGCCCCAAGTGATCCACAATGGCTCAAAAGTGAACTGGTCCAGAAGTATTTAGACAGAATATAGGTGGATAAAGCACCTGGATCAGATGGCAACCACCCACGGATCTTAAAAGAATTGAGCTCTGTCATTTCAAAGCCATTGTATCTAATTTTTAGGAACTCGTTAATGACTGGAACAGTACCACTGGATTGGCGTAGGACCATATTTAAAAAGGGATCAAAGTCTTTACCAAGTAACTATAGAACTGTTAGTTCAACTTCTATAGTTGGGAAGATAATGGAGAGTTTAATAATAGACCACATAGATGAGTTCTTGTGGGAAAAAATATTTTAAGCAACAGAGAGCATGGATTTATGAAAGACAGAAGTTTTCAAACAAACTTGATTTCTTTTAATGAAGAAGTAAGTAAAACCTTGGACAGAGGGGTGGCTGTGGACGTGAGGTTTAATGTAAATTAATGTAAAGTTATGTACTTGGGGGTTAAGAAAATGCATGCATCATACATACTAGGGGGAGTACAACTGGGGGAATCCATAGTGGAGAAAGATCTGGAGGTTTTGGTAGATCATAAGTAGAGTTGAGCGAACCTCTGGAAGTTCGGGTTCTGCTAGTCCGGCCGAACTTCGGGACAAAGTCCGGGTCCAGGTCCGGACGGAACCCGAACGATCGCACAGACACCGAACCCCATTGAAATCAATGGGGACCCGAACTTTTAGGCACAAAAATGGCTGTAACAAAGTCCTGGAAAGCCCTAGAGGGCTGCAAAAGAAAGGAAATGGGGGTAAGGGTGGGACAAGTGACCTACAAAGAAATGGGGACAGGGAAATAACTTTAAATATTTTTAAAAAAATAAAAAATGCAAAAATGGAGGTGAATGTGGATCATCTTCAAACTGTGTCTGAAAAGTATTAATTAACGGTAGAAGCCATATAAATGTTCTAAAATCATCTTCAAACTAGGACAAGTGCCCTACAAAAAAATGGGGATAGGGAAAATAAATTAAAATCAAATAAAAAAATGGGAAGGGGGTGGATGTGGAGTAGGAGCCTAGAGGTTGACTAGGCCGTGACCGTGGCAGTGTAGGTGGAAGTGGCGGTGGTAGAGGAGTAGGAGGAGGTAGCCAACATGGTTTTTTTTTTTGTATTGAGGCCTATTCAAAAAAAGAAGTATATGAATGGCTGTGTGAGTCCGGTCTAAATGTTTATTCTGCACAAGGTACAGACAAGTCTTGTGGGATCCATGCCTGATTCATTTTAATAAAGGTTAGCTTGTCCACATTGGATGTGGACAAACGGCTCCACTTGTCTGTGATAACGCCCCCTGCCGTGCTAAACACACGTTCCGACAATACACTGGCTGCAGGGCAGGCCAGCACCTCCAAGGCATAAACGGCCCACATACTCTTGCACCATGTTGCTGAAATGCTGCCTCCTGCTAAGACGTTGTCTATCGGCTGGTTGTGCTGTTTGTTGTGGCGGGCTGCTGACAAAGCTTTGCCACATTTCAGCCATGCTAACCCTGCCTTCTGAGGTGCTGG
>BLSH010302413.1:3688807-3719028 GCA_018402905.1 Glandirana rugosa | reverse complement strand
ATTTAGTTTGGCAGTTAGTAAGGTGTAGAAAATAAGTGTGAAGAAAAATTTTACACACATAGTGAAATTTAGTTTTGCAGTCAGTAACTTTTAAAAAGAAGTGTGAATAAAAGATGTGGAATGATTGACGGTTTGATTTAAAGTGATACACACACTTGAAATAATTGTGCAGAAGAGATGTGCAATGTTTGACGGTTTCGTTTAAAGTGATACACACATTTTAAAAAGAAGTGTGAATAAAAGATGTGCAATGATTGACGGTTTGATTTAAAGTGATACACACATTTTGCAGAACAGTGATATGGGTACTTCGGGCTTATTTATACTTTTTGGACACAGTTTGAAGATGATTTTAGAACAGTTCTATGGCCTCTAATGTTAATTAATACTTTTCAGACCCATTTTGAAGATAATCTCCATTTTTATGTTTTTATTTTTTAAAAAATATTTAAAGTTATTTGCCTGTCCCCATTTCTTTGTAGGGCACTTGTCCCACCCTTACCCACATTTTCCTTCCTTTTGCAGACCTCTAGGACCTTCCTGGGCTTTTTTACAGCATTTTTAAGATTTTTCATTAAAATTACCAGAACACCGGACCCGAACCCGGACTTTTTTTGAAAAGTCCAGGTCCGGGTCCGGGTCCCGGACACCCCAAAGTTCGGTACGGACCCGAACTTTACAGTCCGGGTTCGCTCAACTCTAGTTGTCACCCCTTTTTTTTTTAAGTGAACCTGTGGCCAGGCTATGGAAATTATTACCCAGTAGTGAGGTGGCAACACAGAGCAGGTTCTCTGGGAAGGGGTAGTAGGATGGGTTGACTTGACTTGAAAAGCTTCAGCGCTACATCTGTGAATTTTGGAGGTAACTCACTCCTCAGTGCCTGCAGCTACAAAGGTCAATCAGGGGTTGTTTAAAAACTAATTTACTGCATGTTAAAAAGAAACATCATCCTTATCATAAAAACAACAACAAAGGCACCAATGCTGATAAATAGTTGTAGGTTTTTTATTCCTTGCATACCTGAATTTCTTTTCCTCTCCATTCTTCTCATAGTGGACATTTTCACTAAGGCCCCTTTCACACTGGGGCTGGCGGGCGGCAGCGGTAAATCCCCGCTAGTCTCAGCGGGGATTTAGCGCTGTTATAGAGGCGCTACGGCGCCGCTATGCAGGCGGGTGCGGGGCACTTTTAACCCCCCCACAACGGGTTAAACAGGGGTTAAAAGTGCCGGCGCTCCCGGAGCGGTGTACAGCCGCTACGGGAGCGCTGCCCATTGAATTTAATGGCAGGAGCGGTGGAGGAGCGGTGAATACACCGCTCCCCACATTCCTGAAAAATCATGCTTGCATGATTTTCTGAAGCGCTGCGCTAGCGCAACGCCTCAGTGAGAAAGCATCCATAGAGATGCATGAAAATGATATTTAGAGCGTTATTACAGCGGTAATTTTAGCGCTTTACTGCTGTAATAACGCTCCAGTGTGAAAGGGGCCTAAGGGCAAATTAATCCAGTTCCCTTTAGTTCTTGGAACTCTGACTGGAACTCTTTCTGTCTCTTGGAACATTTGACAGGAAATTCCCAGGATGCATCTGTGAGGCCGTGATTACAACACCAGTGCCTCAAGAAACCAGGAAAAACATTAAGTGTAAGTAAAAGCAAAAAATATTTGTTTAGCATGTAGATGTGATTTTAGTAAAAGGGGAGAAAAGTCGACTTTAAAGGATATTGCAGTTTTGCAGTTAAATTGGCATAACACCTATTTTACACAGTATTTGTTACATGTTCTCATTCACATAACATAACATAAATATTTTTTAAAAAATGCAGCTTACCTTTTTTAAATGCTTTATTCTGGAACCTTCAGCGCTGTAAAATTCTACATAATTCCCTATGTTTATGAGGGGGCTGAGCAGCTATGTTTGCCATAATTAACCCTGTCTGTGCAGGCAGATTATCATTATAAATTGCTAACTAGATTTATACATTGCCTGTTTAAAGGGTTAAAGGTTTAGTACTGTTGTTAGGTTTCTTGCATTGTAGGTTAATGAGAGGGAGCTTACCCTGTCCATGGGACAGACTCATTTTGGACTCTCTTTGACTTTGTTAAAAAATATCCATGCAGTCAGTCAAAGCACCTTCTTCTGAGAAACATTTAAAAGGTAAGAAAACATTTTTTTTTTTAATCCAAAACTGGTTTAGAGTAGTGTTAGGCGAACGGTTCGGGCCAAGCAAAATTTTGACCCAAACATCGCCTGTTCGGCCGTGACACCTGACGTTGCAGGGCATTCGGCGGGTGTTCGCCCCGCCAAATGCTCTGCAATGGACTGCGCACTGCACAGTGCATTCTAAGCCCTGATTGGGCAAAGCTTTGCCCAATCAGGGCACAGTGAATAGCTAGTTGTTAACCACTTCAGCCCCGGACGGATTTGCCCCCTTCCTGACCAGAGCCCTTTTTGCGATTCGGCACTGCGTCGCTTTAACTGAAAATTGCGCGGTCATGCGACGTTGTACCCAAACGAAATTTGCATCCTTTTTTTCCCACAAATAGAGCTTTCTTTTGGTGGTATTTGATCACCGCTGCATCATTTCTGATCGCCGCTATAAACAAAAGAAGAGCGACAATTTTGCAAAAAATTGTCGCTCTTAGCAAAAAGTAATTTTCTTTCTTTTTGCTAAAATACAAATCCAAAAAAAAAATATAAAAAAACATTTTTTTTCATCGGTTTTGGACGATTTATATTCTTCCTCATATTTGTGATAAAAAAAATCGCGATCGGCGTTTATTGATTGGTTTGTGCAAAAGTTGCCGCGTTTACGGATGATGAGAATTCATTTCTGGAGTTTTTATTTTTTTTTATTTTTTACTAGTAATGGCAGCGATCTGCGATTTTTAGCGGTACTGCGATATTAGGGTGGACATGTCGGAACATTTTGACACTTTTTTGGGACCATTGGCATTTATACAGCGATCAGTGCTATAAAAATGCACTGATTACTGTGTAAATGCCATTGGCAGTGAAGGGGTTAACCTGCAGGGGGCGCTCTAAGGGTTAACTGTGTTCCCTGGGCGTGTTCTAACTGTATTTTGGCTGCCCTAGCAGGGGAAGGGAAGTGATCACAGCTTCCATGTAGAGGAAGGCTGTGATCACAGCCCTTCCCCCCTCACAGAACGGAGGTCCGTGTTTACTTACACGGACCTCCGTTCTTTCACTCCGGGGGGGGATCGCGGGTAGCCGGCGGAGATTGAATCCGCCGCACCCACTCCCTGGCCCTCCCCGGACACAGTGAGTGCGCGGGCGCACCTCCGGCAGCGCGCACGTGCTCACTGTGCGCGATCTGGCAGCCGCCATCAGATGACGGCGTTTTGCGCAGGAGAGCCACTCTGTCGCCGTCAGATGCTGATCGGCGGTCGGCAAGTGGTTAAGAAGCGGCGCAGGGAAGTTGGCCACGGTGTTCTTAACAACGCATGAGTCATCAGCTGTCAACGTGCTTTCCCACTGGCAGCTGAAAAATAAAAAATCTTTGCAGCTGTAAAAAATGTGGAAAAAAACGTGCGCCTCCCCCAATACATACCAGGCCCTTTGCGTACAGTATGGATCTTAAGGGGAATCTCATTTTTTTTTAAAAATGGCATGGGGTCCCCCCCAAGTTCCAAACCAGACCTTTATCCAAGCATGCTGCCCGGCAGGCCAGGAAAGGGGGGAAGATGGGCTGTGGTTGTGGGGGTCTGCGGGGTGGAGGGCTTATCAGAATTTGGAATCCCCCTTTGACATGAGGGCCCCCAGATTCTGCCCCTGCATGTGAATGAGTAAGTACCACTACCCATTCACCAAAAAAGTGTCACCTGTTGGCACCGCCCCCCTTGTGGCATTACCGACAGATGCATGCTGGATCTGTGATGTCACAAGGGGGCGGTACCACCAGGTGACATCGCCAGGTGGCCTCGCCCTTACCTTTATGTAACACTGCCCCCTAGGGGGTTGCTTGTAGTAGCATGTTCTTCTGTGCAGCTTTGACCCTGTGAACTTTCCAGCCCTTCTGACTCTCTAGGTTCAGACATATTGGGGCTATTTCACTATATTTCGAATACGCGATAGCGCCACGCCATAAAATAACACCCATTCAAGGCAATTAGCATATCAACTGGGCGATCATGTGAATGCAAAATCGCGTTATTGCCTCGAATATGCCTTCTTAATTGACATATGTGGGAATAGCTGATGTCAATTGAACTTGAATCTGCAGAATCCATTGAAGGCTTGTATGAACATGATTTGCTTGAAAAAAGGTATGGGAACTACCACAGCAAAATGGAAAGCATTGGCGAATATGGACACTGGTACGATCCGAACCTGTAGCTATAAGCTTTGAAGGTATCAGAAGGAACCACTAAACTATAGACTTGAACACAACCAGCCATAGAAAATATATTTACTAATCTTGGATTCTATTAATTCTCTACAAACGAACTACTGGCACATTAACTAGCGTGTGATTATTACAATTCCACACTATAATATTATTGAATATGTACATACCATTGCATAAGTTCATAGTATGGAAACAATCAAACTGATGGGCATTGGCAAATATGCCTTCACATATTTTCAGAATATAATGCCAAGTACAATGCAAGGTGTAGTGATGACACCGGTAGGATCGGAACCTGTAGCTGTAAGCTTTGAAGGTATTAGAAGGAAACACTACATTATAAACTTGAGCACAACCAACCATAGAAAATACATTTACTAATCTTGGATTCTGTTAATTCTCTACAAACGAACTGCCGGCACGTTAACTAGTGTGTGATTATTCCAATTCCACACTATAATATTATTGAATATGTACATACCATTGCATAAGTTCATAGTATGGAAGCAATCAAACTGATGGGCATTGGCGGATATGCCTTCACATATTTTCAGAATATAATGCCAAGTACAATGCAAAGTGTAGTGATGACACCAGTAGGATCCAAACCTGTAGCTGTAAACTTTGAAGGTATTAGAAGGAACCACTACACTATAGACTTGAGCACAACCAACCCTAGAAAATACATTTACTAATCTTGGATTCTGTTAATTCTCTACAAACTAACTGCCGGCATGTTAACTAGTGTGTGATCATTCCAATTCCACATCATAATATTATTGAATTTGTACATACCATTGCATGCATTTAAATAATTCATAGTATGGAAGCAATCAAACTGATGTGCATTGGCTAATTGGCGAATATGCGTTCACATATTTTCAGCATCTAATGCTGAGTACAATGCAAGCTTTCAATAGGTCATACCATCCATACCATTGAACTACTCTATGAGTTAGATAGCCTTGTTTAAATGTATCATGTAGGCTTGCTGATACCATACAAATCATGGTACCATCCAAACTTTGAACAGTCAGAATTGTTTGACATTCACGTCAGCTGGGATTACTACTGATCTGTGATTAGCTGAAGCTATTCACATGGTACAGGTTGTTGAGATAAGCCCAAGTACCATCTGATAGCTGGGGCTCAATCCCAGCTCACCAATCTAGGTAACCAAGCTGATATTAAAGTGGTGCCTCAGCCCCCCCACCACAGAAAATGTACAAGTCAGCAGCTACACATCCTGCAACTGCTGACTTTAATTATTAGGGCACTGTCCTGGAAGCTAGTGATGTTGGCACCCCAGCCCATGTTTCCATTGACTCTCAGGTACTATCGCCTCCATTGCCGATTCCCTACTGCGCATGCACAAAGGGCACTGTGCTTTTTGAATGGCCTGGCAGTAGGGAAGGAGGAGGGGTGACAAATTTTTGCAGCTGCAGTGAGGTCTGTCAGAAGTGGGGACAGGTAAATGTCCAAAACAGGTACCCACCCCCCCCCCAAAAAGGTGTCAAACGTGGCATCAGAAAGAGGGGAGAGAGATAAGCAGAGCTTCCACATATGGGTGGATATCTAAGGCTCCTTTCACACTTGTGCAACTTGTCCTGTGACTTGGGACTGCAAAGTCGCCTGTCAAGTTGGACCCCGTAATCTCCAATGAGTAGCATTCATAGCTGTCTGACTTCAAGTGGTATCTACTTCAAACTAGTCCCTGAACTACTTTGGTCTGAGCTTGATACGACTTAAGGTCCCTGGACCTTAAGATTACACAGGCATTGCTTCAAGTCACATCAAAGTTACATGACTTTCAAGTCACACAAGTGGAAATGGGGCCTAAGTCAAAGGTGTTATCCTGAAAGTAATGCAGTTTGCCCACGACATTGTCCCAACTTCAGGGAATGCCTCAGAAATATTGAGAGCTAGGAACCTCAAGTCACACCAAAGTAGTACATGGACTACTTTGAAGTTGGTGCCACTTGAAGTAGCACAGATATGAATAGTTTCAGGAAAAGTCATCCAAGTGTAAAAGGAGTGTATATAAGCAACTCTCTCGTATATATATATATATATATATATATATATATATATATATACACATATATATACACACACACACTCCTTACTGATTTACATCAGCAGAATACATGCATGAAGTGTAATGTTCCTATAACCAGGAAGTGATGCGTGCGCATGGGCATGAAGCAGGGCCGCCCTCAGGGGAGTACAGGCAGTACTGTTGTAAGGGCCCCAGTGTCTCAAGGACCCTTACAAAAAAGACTTTAGCAGTCTTTAACATTGGAGTCTATGGGAGGGGGATACTCAGTTTTGGGACACCATTCTCCCAAACCATAGCCAATAAAAATAACAAACTTTAGTCACATAGAGAGCACCCCCTGGGCAATAACTGGTCCAGGGTTGGGACCTCTGGCATCTATAGTTCGGTCGTACCAGGTCCTCAAAGTGACCAGTCATTGACCGGCAATTGTCAGGTGAACTTCGGACTTAACATTGGAGTCTATGGGGGGGGCACCGTTCTCCTGAACCATAGGTGATAAAAATACCAAACTTGGGTCACATGGAGAGGGCCCCCTGGACCACAACTGGTCCAAGTTTGGTACCTCTAGCACCTATGGTTCAGCATGAGGTCTTATTGCAAGTATTGGGTGAGGCTGTGCTGCCTGTGCACTGTTTTTTTAACCCCTTGGATCCCACACTAGCATGCATTGCACACTTCACTTGAATGAGTCATGCTTGGCAGGCTACAACTATAATTCCTACCTGGGCCTGCGACATGTGTACACCCCTGGCCAGTGGGCGGATGTGGTGGAATGGAAGGCCCTGGGGAATGTTGGTGGTCAGAATGGGGGGGGGGCAGGTCTAAAGCTGTTTAAGAGGCCCCAACATTTCTGATGGCTGCCCTGGCAGGAAGTGAATGTGTGGAGATCCCACATGAACAAATAAATTAACCCCACCCCACCAAATATAGCTACTGCATCCTCCCCCACACGGTGTAAGTACAAGTATATTTCCTACACTTGCCCATCAAATGAGTAGCACCTCCTCTTTGCTGAAATGGAACCTCTCTATATCCGCCTATATAGAGATCCTGACCAGCAAAGGCACTTCCGGGTGAACACAATGACATTCCTGGGTCAGAGGACAAAGTCACACTTGCTTGCGAATGTTTGATCACAATCACAATTTTTTTTAGTAACAGGCAGGTGAATGACAGACAAAGCCTCAGTTTGAGACGTACAACGCTGCCTGTCCACCAGCTAAATTCATTATGAGTGCCGGTTCACACTTGTGCAATGCGGGAACCCTGCAAATCCACTGCAGGTTCCCGCATCGCATTTCACACTGCCATGTGTGACCTGCTGGGAGAGTCAATACATTGTTAATGACACCCCAATTTCAGCTCACATATCACAGTGCAAACTAACAGTTCGGACATTAATCGGATCGCATGGGTGTGAACACCCATGCAATCCAATTCTGGTGCAGACCAAAAAAAAAGGGTCCTGTGCGAGTTTGGTCTGAATGCAATGCAAATTCAGCCATACTATCTGTATGGCTGAAATCGCATGGACAGCGCATGTGACTTGTACTGCGGTGTGAATCAGACGCAATCTTGCACAGTGCAGCAGTGTGAACTGGCACTCACCTGCAATTCTCCAGAACTGTTAAATGAAGAGACTCCACTTAAACAACCTTTATCATTTACTTGCAGGTGTGCTGAAGAGATTAGTTTTTTTTAATCCACGATTACACCTTCTCATAATTTGTCATTAGCAAGACAGTTCACTTCTCCAAACCCAGCTCCCCCCAAAACCAATTGAAAAAAAAAAAAAAAAAGCTCAAGAATTTACATTTATTTGCACAGCAGCAACACAATTATGTACATTCATTTAGTGGCATTAGTATATTAAGTGGTACATTTAGACAAACATTTAGCAATTGGGACCTAATGGCCCTGCTCATAGGAGCTTACAATCTAAATTTTTTCCAAGCCTTATAGTGGACATAGCTTTAATTTCACAGTGTATAGCAGGCTACACATTTCATAGTACAACTACTCTCAACAGACACCAACCACCAACAAACGTTTAGCTACGAGATTATACAAAAATACAAAAAGTCATTCTTAAAAAAAAAAAATACAAAATATTAAAAAAACACATTCCAACATTAACACCCACCACCCCACATTCCACACACATACATTGGTGATGGTTCTGCTGGAAAATGCATTTCTGTGTACAAGATTAAGCAATGAGATCAAAGAGTAGAAGGTCAGCAGATACTCCCAAACCATGCATGCATGGTCAGACAGCAACAATACACAACATTGACAACAAAGCCACACTTTTGATGGACAAAATGCACAAGAATTTCAACTAACAGCCCAAGTGGGGTGTTCGTCATTATGCACAATATCAGCCCTACTCCCCAAAAACCACAGCAAATAACACGGCCTCTTCGCAGTGCAAACCAACCCCTCTACTGCAGTCATTTATATAACATAGGTTGTATTGTTAGCATACCAACATGCCCAATGGAAGTACACGCCCACCAGTGTCATTCAATCTGTCTCTTCATGTCTGCCTAACTCTATAGTGATTGCACCTGATAAACAAGAACACTTACAGTTTGCAAATGTGTTAGCCCACACAATATTGTCAAAATGCCTGCCTTTACACACACAAACTTTAATGGCATCCCAGTCCTAGTCCATAGGGTTCAATATTGAGTTGGCCCTCCCTTTGCAGCTATAACAGCTTCAACTCTTCTGGGAAGGCTGTCCACAAGGTTTAGAAGTGTGTCTGTGGGAATGTTTGACCATTCTTCCCAAAACACTTTTGTGAGGTCAGGCACTGATGTTGGATGAGAAGGCCTGGCTCGCAGTCTCCGCTCTAATTCATCCCAAAGGTGTTCTATCAGGTTGACGTCTGGACTCTGTACAGGCCAGTCAAGTTCCTCCACCCCAAACTCACTCATCCATGTCTTTATGGACCTTGCTTTGTGCATTGGCCAAAATCAGGAGGGGGGATTATGGTGTGGGGTTCTTTTTCAGGGGTTGTTCTTTCACACTTGTGTGACTTGAAATGTGTGCAATTTTACTGTGATTTGCTGCAATTTTTTGCTGCAATGTTTTGCAGTGATTTTGATGTGACTTGAAGCAATAGCTGTGTAATCCGGAGGTCTATGGACCTCAAGTCGCATAAAAGTCAGACCAAAGTAGCGCAGGGACTACTTTGAAGTCATTGCGACTTGAAGTCACACAGATATGAATGGTAATCATTGAAAATCATGGGATTCGACTTGTCTTGTGACTTTGCAGTCCCAAGTTGCAGGAAAAGTCGCACAAGTGTGAAAAGGGCCTGAAGATGATTTCCAATGAGCACCATTCATATCTCTGCGACTTCAAAATAGTCCCTGAACTACTTTGGTCCGAATTTGAAGCAACTTGAGGTCGATAGATCTCCGAATTACACAGCTATTGCTTCAAGTCACATCAAAATCACGGCAAAAAATGTGGCAAATCGTGGTAAATCGCGGTAAAGTCATGCAACTTTCAGGTCGCACAAGTGTGAAAGCGGCCTTAGCCCAGGTTCACATAGGTGCAATGCAGGAACCAGCACGATTTCAGTACTGGTTCCTGCATCGCACTTCTCCCACAGGCAGTTCACACTGCCTTCTGCGAACCGCTGTGGGTGTCAGTACAATATTAATGACACCCCCAGAGTTCATGGATCGCAATGCTAACTGTGGATTCCGATAGGAATCAGATAGCATGAGTGAGAACACCCATGCGATCCGATTCTGGTGCGGAAAAAAAAGGTCCCTGCACTGCTATAGCTGCAAAGGGTTGGCTAAATAAAATTTGAACCCTACAGACTAAGACTGGGATGCTATTAAAGTTCATGTGTGTATAAAGGCAGGCGTCCAAATACGTTTGGCAAGATCGCAGATTGTGCAAGATTTGCAATGGTGATGGAACCCTCACCCACATAAATGCTACATTTATATAAAACTTGGGGAAGGACTTGTTTTTAACAACACAGGAAGAGCTGACAGCCTTTCTACAGGACTTGGCACCTTTGGGATTTGAACCCCAGGTTTGCTCAACAGAAGTGCTAAGCCCTTAGCCACATTCATGGAGCATCCATTGCTGTGATGTCAAACAGTCCTAAGTCTCAGGGGTGAAATAAATGAACCAATGCAGATGTACTGTTGAAGACTGCATAACCATTGAACAACCTGTTTCTGGCATATGCCACCTGTTTTGAAGGTTTATTATGGCTCAGTATGTCAGCATTCTGCTATAGAACAACTCCCATTTTGGGGCATTTGGCTTGGTAAGAAGCTGCAATTATTGCTGGATGGGAAATGTTAAGGCTGATTATAGTCCTTGCCCATAGAAAACATGTGACACAATTTGCAATAATGGTGCAACCCTCCTACACACAAATACTACATTTAGACATACTTTTGGTAAGGACATGCGTTATGAGAACAGAAAACCTCTCTACGTGAAGTGATATGCTCGGGATGCAAACCCAGAACCTCTATGTTGCTAGGTAGAAGCATTAAGCTGTTAGCCACCAGTCTGCCAAGTGTGCAACCCTACTACACATAAATACACATATACTGCATTTCTTTGGGCATATAGGTCGTAGAATTACATTAGTCTGGAGCTTATTCTGTGCTATTTGGTGGTGTTTGGAGTGAACAGCGATGTTATTGCAACAGCAATGATATTGTTTGTGGATTGTGAAGATGCCTGTGTGAGTTTGGGAAACAATTTTAATGAGATGGACAGCAACAAGCTAGAGACAGAGAAAAAAATATTTTAACAAAACATGAGAAGATTAAACATTCTAACATTCTGAAAAACAAATTTGATTATGAAATAGCAACATTGTTGCAGGGACAATTTGTTTGAGAGATAGATACATTTAATCTCAACATGAAAAGGATTTCTTTAGTGAAGTTACAATTGTATTATTATAATCAATGGCTGAAACTTGCATTGGGCTATATAGCACGAATTTGCTTTCTTACTATAGTGCCCTCTAAAAAAAGGCATGGGAGTTAAAATGAGGGAATTTTCTTGTCTGAGCATGCTCAGTTGTGCTGATGAATAGTCAGGAAAAAGGGGGAATTTGGCTCTTTTCAGACTTTCAAAGATATTTCAGGTTGTACATTTTTTTTTAAACAATTTAAAAGCAGATCATCATTAAACAAGACACTACATTTTTAAGAACCATTTAGGTGATCATATCATGTTCTAAACATTATTTCCATGTGCAATTCCCTTGCTTCTACCACGATTAGTTTTTTAGTCAGCCACTGTTGTCCGGGCGCTATAGTGAATTTGTTTCTGGGAGTATTTTCTCCCTCAGGGCTTTAGTGAATTCCATTTTCTCGCTAATTAGTGCGAATTTGCGCAAAGGCAAAATTGTGCTATAGTAAATGACCCCCATTGTGTATACCTTTAAATAACACTCAGACACAATGAAAGTAGTTTTAACCCTCTCAGATTTTACTTATTCAAGAGGAGAGATTTAAGTGAAGAATTAGTCAGCCAAGTCCTGGTTACAGCCATGACTAGGTTGAAATAATACTTACAGCCATCAAATAACAGTTAGTAATGACAAGTGAATGATAACAATATACACAGTAATAAAATGAGTCCCTTGAAGAAGCTATTGGTGGATATAAAGAATATTTCTGCTTAAAGAGGAATACCAGGCCGACCTATAATACCTTTGATCCTAATGAGAGATAATATACTATAGATACCAGTAACATGTCCCTTTTAAGAGTAATAAACAGCAATGTTATAAATGCAAGGCCTTGCACTGTCTTCACTGGCAGTTGGAGTTCATAGAACAAGAATTCCTTAATGTGGCAAAGTGCTGGTGAACAAGGCAAGATAGCTGGTTCTGACTTATAGCAATCCTTTATGTAATCCAGGTAAATGTCGTCTGTGCACAGTGTTCAGGGTGTAGTATTAATGACTGGCAATGGAATCTGTGGGAAGTGCCCTCTCACCATTCCTGATAGTGTTCAGCAACCTCCCGGAGGACGATCAAATGATTCTCCTTGCTGCAGATGGACAGAGATGGCGATCAGTCTGCTGACTCAGTGAACCGTCCGGCTCTGTGGTGTTCAGCACCGCTGCAGATTGTCCTTCTGTAAGAGGGTGACGTCCTGACCCTCTGGGGCTGGAGCTGTAGGCTGTGCCCTGCATTGTAGGCCGCGGTCTCCTCACACAGCGGCAAGACAGCAGTGCTCAAATGATGGGATCCAGGAAGCAAGTGCACATGGACCTGGTCAGCAGATCCCTTTATAGTCTCTCCCACAATTATCCCCTGCAGCAGATGGCTTGCTGGGATGTGTAGTCCATGATCAGTTCTGAAGATCAGAAATGTCTGTTCAGAAAACTATGGCTCCCACAATGCTTTTCTTTTGGCTCAGAAATGTGATGTCAGTAATCCGAGCCCAGCACTAGGGAAATATAGAACAGTCTGGGACAGCAGGAGACAAGTCTGTAAAATCAGGTGTTGTCATTTGCTCCCAGCTACATCTATAAGAATTGCTAAACGGTAAGCCAGGCATTCAGTGGTTGGCCTTAGTTGGCGACATAGCATTTTTTTTTTCTTTTTTGGATACGGCGGTGGTGGCGGCATCATGATTGACAATGGATTTACATCGGGTGGATGGTGTTTTTTTATTTTTAATAAAGGAATTGTAAAAACTGCCTCCTATTTTTATTTATTTTTACACTTTTTTGGTGAATGTGTAGGAGTACTGTGTACCCATACTCATTTACATGGGGGGCCGGGATCTGAGGGCCCTCTTGTTAAAGGGGGCTTGCAGATGCCAATAAGCCCCGTGCCACAGACCTCCACAACCACCGACCAGGGTTGTCGGGAAGAGGCCCCTGTCTCCATCAACATGGGGACAAGGGGCCTTTGGGCAGGGGGGGAAGCAGAGCATCTCCCCATGTTGAGCGCATGTGGCCTGATATGGTTCAGGAGGTATGGATTGTAGGGGACCCCCATGCCATTTCTTTTAAACATTTTTTTATTGCCAGCAATGGTATTGTATTGTCGGCAATTTAAATGTCATTTCATGCATTTTTTTTCTTTAGAAATATCAGTTTTGCTGCAACAGGTTCTATACATGTTACAGATGTACAACTTTACAGGCAGACTAAGGGGACCCCCAGGCACTATATTTAAAGGAACTTTTCATTTTTATTGTTTCACTTTAAGCATCAATAAAATCACTGCTCCTGAAAAAACTGTCTTTTTTTAAAAACATTTTTTGCATTGATACATGTGTCCCAGGGCAGTACCTGGACCCCCATATCATTTTTATGATCAATAACTTGCATATAAGCCTTCAAAATGGGGACTTTTGATTTTTCAAATTCGGGTCCCATTGACTTTAACCACTTCAGCCCAATAAGGTTTTACCCCCTTCCTGACCAGGCCATTTTTTGCAATATGGCACTGCGTCGCTTTAACTGACAATTGTGTGGTCGAGCAATGCTGTACCCAAACAAAATTGTTGTCCCTTTTTTTCCTACAAATAGAGCTTTCTTTTGGTGGTATTTGATCACCTTTGCATTTTTTTTTATTTTTTGAGCTTTAACCCCTTGCCGACTGCTGATCGGCAATTGACAGCGGCAAGGTGACTCGTGAGCGCAAATCGGCGTCATACGATGGCGGCCGCGCTCACGAGCCTAGTGAGCGCGCGCACGCCGCTGGAGGCGCGCCCGCGCGCTCACTGTGTTCGGGGAGGGCCAGGGAGCGGGTGCGGTGGCTTCGATTGCCGCCGGCTACCCGCGATGGCCCCCCCGGAGCGAAGGAACGGAGGTCCGTGTATGTAAACACGGACCTCCGTTCTGTGTGAGGGGGAAGGACTGTGATCACAGCCTTCCTGTATACGAAGGCTGTGACCACTTCCCTTCCCCAGCCAGGGCAGTCCCCCTACAGTTAGAACACGCCCAGGGAACATACTTAACCCTTAGAGCGCCCCCTGCAGGTTAACCCCTTCACTGCCAATGGCATTTACACAGTAATCAGTGCATTTTTATAGCACTGATCGCTGTATAAATGCCAATGGTCCCAAAAAAGTGTCAAAATGTTCTGACATGTCCGCTGAAATATCGCAGTACCGCTAAAATTCGCAGATCGCCGCCATTACTAGTAAAAAAAAAAACCCCAAAAATGAATTCTCATCATCCGTAAACGCAACCACTTTTGCGCAAACCAATCAATAAACGCCAATTGCAATTTTTTTATCGCAAATATGAGGAAGAATATAAATCGTCCAAAAACGGTGAAAAAAAATGTTTTTTTATATTTTTTTTTGGATTTGTATTCTAGCAAAAAGTAAGAAATTTGTTTTTTTTTGCAAAATTGTCGCTCTTCTTTTGTTTAGAGCGGCGATCAGAAATGACGCAGAGGGGATCAAATACCACCAAAAGAAAGCTCTATTTGTGGGAAAAAAAGGACGCAAATTTTGTTTGGGTACAACGTCGCACGACCGCGCAATTTTCAGTTAAAGCGACGCAGTGCCGAATCGCAAAAAGGGCTCCGGTCCTAAAGCTGGAAATCCTTCCGGGGCTGAAGTGGTTAAACAAAAAAAAAAGGGGCAATTTTGGAAAAAAAAATTTTTTTTTTACTTTCTTCTATTATATATATCCAAAAAATATATATATATAAAAAAAAATGTATTCATCATTTTAGATCGATATATATTCTTATACATATTTTTGTTAACAAAAAAATCGCACTAGGCGTATATTGATTGGTTTGCGCAAAAGTTATCGAGTCTACAAACTATGGATAGATTTATGGGCTTTTATTTATTTTTATTGTTTTTACTGGTAATGGCGGTGATCTGTGATTTTTAGCGGGACTGCGACATTGCGGCAGACAAATCTGACCCCAAATTACACTTTTTGGGGACCAGTGACATTATTACATTGATCAGTACTATAAAAATGCACAGATCAATGAATAAATGACACTGGCAGGGACGGGGTTAACACTGCAGGGCGATCAAGGGGGTTAACTGTGTTCCCTGGGTGTGTTCTAACTGTAAGGGGGGGTGGGCTGCCTGGGACATCACAGAGATCGCTATTCCCGATCACTGGGAACAGCAGATCTCAGAGATGTCCCTGTCAGAACAGAGATCTGCCTTGTTTACATAGACAGATCCCAGATCCCAGTTCTGCCTCTGTATACCGCGATCGCGGGTCACCGGCGGACATCGAGTCCTCCAGATCCGCGCCCGCTATATCACATGCATGGACCGACGTACCCCTACAGCAATTCGTGCAGTCGAGCCACCTTGCCGCAGTATAACTGCGGCGGGTGGATGCTAAGTGGTTGACCGCTTGCCGACCGCTGGTCGGCAATTGACCGGGACAGTGTGGCGCTCCTGCGCAAATCGCCGTCATATGACGGCGGCTGCGAGATCGCGCCCAGTGAGCGCGTGCCGCCGGAGGCGCTCCCGCGCGCTCACTGTGTCCGGGGAGGGCCAGGGAGCGGGTGCGGCGGAGTGAAAGAAAGGAGGTCCGTGTAAGTAAACACGGACCTCCGTTCTGTGAGGTGGGAAGGGCTGTGATCACAGCCTTCCTCTACATGGAGGCTGTGATCACTTCCCTTCCCCAGCTAGGGCAGTCCCCCCAGAGTTAGAACACGCCCAGGGAACACTGTTAACCCTTAGAGCGCCCCCTGCAGGTTAACCCCTTCACTGCCAATGGCATTTACACAGTAATCAGTGTATTTTTATAGCACTGATCGCTGTATAAATGCCAATGGTCCCAAAAAAGTGTCAAAATGTTCTGACATGTCCGCTGAAATATCGCAGTACCGCTAAAAATCGCAGATCGCCGCCATTACTAGTAAAAATTAAAAAAAATATAAAAACCCCAGAAATTAATTCTCATCATCCGTAAACGCGACCACTTTTGCGCAAACCAATCAATAAACGGCGATTGCGATTTTTTTTATCACAAATATGAGGAAGAATATAAATCGGCCAAAACCGATGAAAAAAATGTTTTTTTATATTTTTTTTTTTTGGATTTGTATTTTAGCAAAAAGTAAGAAATTTGGGTTTTTTTGCAAAATTGTCGCTCTTCTTTTGTTTATAGCGGCGTTCAGAAATGACGCAGTGGTGATCAAATACCACCAAAAGAAAGCTCTATTTGTGGGGAAAAAAGGACGCAAATTTCGTTTGGGTACAACGTCACACGACCGTGCAATTTTCAGTTAAAGCGATGCAGTGCCGAATCGCAAAAAGGGCTCTGGTCCTAAAGGGGGAAATCCTTCCGGGGCTGAAGTGGTTAATAAGGTTCGCAGTTCGGGTCACAACTTTTTCTCTAAATAAATGAAGGGTTTTGGGTTGGTGCCCCGCTGATGGTCTGATGCAATTAGTATGATGGGTGGAACTGCAGCCCCTACTTTTTCTTCCCAGTGGGAAAAAAAGTAATTGAAAATAGAAAGCAGGAGTAGGTATGGCGCTGTTCCTTGTGGGTGAATAGAAAAAAATTGCTTGTGTATAAATGTGATGTAGTGAATAAATATTGTGTACACTTTATATACAATATTCAACATGCAATATAGAATATAACATATAATCAGTTTGAACACAGTCCTTAAAGTGCAAGAGTCAAAAAAAAAAAAAAAACACAAAGTTCAAATCCTTAATTCCTGTAGAGGTATATGGTGAAAAAAGTGACTTGTGCTTCTCCTTGATTACTTCTGTTCGCGTTGTCAGGCAATCCTTGGGAATTAATAGGTGCTTCTGGTGCTTGAGTGCTTTAAATAAATAAATGGATGTATGCTTACCAGAAAAACTCACCCCCTGTGGGGTACAGTGCATCCACAGTCCTACGTCACTGTGCAGCGGGTCCACCTGGACTTTGTAGTCCTCCTTGGTAGTCTCCTTCCCGCGGTCACATGTGCGTGTAAAAGGTAAAAGGAATCTCCATAGAGTAGTACCGTTTGAAAAAAGCTTTACTTGCATATGATGTCTTTCGATCCAGTGCTTAAAACATGTTAAAATCCCCTAAACTCACATGAAAATGTTTGAGAAAATTATTTGGGGAGAGTCGTTTGCATCAAGTAGTGATTTCGGCTCAGTGTCCCGGAAGTGACGCATGTAAGCTCCGCCCTACCGGTTTCGACGTGCTGATGTCATCTGGAGCGCTCCAGATAATTGTAATTAGTGGAATGGGTGGAGCGCTCCAGATGACGTCAGCACGACGAAACCGGTAGGGCGGAGCTTACTCTATGGAGATTCCTTTTATCTTTTACACGTACATAGGACCACGGGAAGGAGACTACCAAGGAGGACTACAAGGTCCAGGTGGACCCTCTGCACAGTGGCGTAGGACTGTGGATGCTCTGTACTCTGCAGAGGGGTGAGTTTTTCTGGTAAGCATACATCCATTTATTTATTTAACCACTTCACCCCCGGAAGGATTTTCCACATTAGGACAAGGGCACATTTTGCGATTCGGCACTGCATCGCTTTAACTGACAATTGCGTGGTCATGCGACGTTGTACCCAAATGAAATTCACATCCTTTTTTCCCCACAAAATAGAGCTTTCTTTTGGTAGTATTTGATCACCTCAGCATCATTTCTGATCACCGCTATAAACACAAAAAGAGCGACAATTTTGCAAAAAAAAAAAAACAATATTTCTTACTTTTTGCTTAAATACAAATCCAAAAAAAATATAAAAAAACATTTTTTATCATCGGTTTTGGCCGATTTATATTCTTCCTCATATTTTTGGTAAAAAAAATTGCAATCGGCGTTTATTGATTGGTGTGCGCAAAACTTGCTGCATTTTCGGATGATGAGAATCCATTTCTGGGGTTTTTTTTCTTTTACTAGTAATGGCGGCGATCTGTGATTTTTAGCGGTACTGCGATATTGGGGCAGATGTATCGGACATTTTTGACACTTTTTTGGGACCAATGACATTTATACAGTGATCAGAAATTTAAATGTCCACTGATTACTGTATAAATGTCATTGGCAGTGAAGGGGTTAACCTGCAGGGGGGGAGATCTAGGGGTTAACTGTGTTCCCTAGGTGTGTTCTAACTGTGAGGGGGCTGGGCTGTTATGGGCATAAGAGATCTAACTGATCCCAATGACAGGGATCAGTAGATCTCTCATGTCCCCACTGACAGAGCGGGGAACCACCGTGTTTACATCGGCGGTTCCCCGTTCTTTTGCTCTGGCAGCTCATCACGGCTCGCCGGCGGACATCGGGTCCGCCGAGCCACGGGCACACTCCTCCGGAGGGCAGCGGGCACGCCCACACTGCCGCAGTAAATATACTGTGCGCGGTGTGGAAGTGGTTAAAGCACTCCAGCACCAGAAGCACCTATTAATTCCCAAGGATTGCCTGACACCGCAAACAGAAGCAATCAAGGAGGAGCACAAGTCACTTTTTTCACCACATACCTCTAAAGGCATTAAGGATTTGAATTTTGTGTTTTTTGTTTTTTTACTCTTGCACTTTAAGGACTGCGTTCACACTGATTATATTTTATATGTTATATTCTATATTGCATGTTGAATATTGTATATAAGGTGTACACAATATTTATTCACTACATCACATTTATACACAAGCAATTTTTTTCTATTCACCCATAAGGAACAGCGCCATACCTACTCCTGCTTTCTATTTTCACAACTTTTTCTCTGTTCGGGAGTTCAGGTGCGAACCGAACGGGGGGTGTTCGGCCCATCTGTAGTTTACAGGTACTCACAGGTTTTGCAGAGGAGGTGTTATTATTGTCAACAATTCGATGAAGCTCAGTCCTTCTCTCAGTCCTTAATTCAAAACCAGTTTTGAATTTGTATGGATTTGTTTGTGGGTGAGCACGTGGGCATTTACTTCAAATATGTCATGGCTACCCTTGGAACCATATATTTTTTAAGATATGCTGTGTGACTGAGAACACAACAAACATATAGTGGAGTTTTCTTAAATTTGGCTACAAAAGTAGAAAAAAGTAGAAATATACTTTAACCTCCCTGGTGGTATGATTATGTCAGATTTTTGCGTCTAAAAGCGCTACATTGTTTTGCATAGAAATGTGGTGTTTTATATTGTAGGCCTGTAGTTCTTAGGAATAACTCACTTAAATCTGTCCAAACAAGAGTCTAGTAGACATCCCGGGTATGATAAAGTTTGAAACAAGAAATCATAAATTATAATATAATAAATATCTATATATAATTATCAAAAATAATAACGTAATAGTAATAAAATGTATTCAATAATGTAATTAAATCAAAAACACTGAGATTTGCTAATTTGCAGAATTGTCGCTGTCGTCACTTTCAGTGTCTGATGATAAATTTCCCCAAAAATCAGTATCACTCAATTCTGCAAATGATTCTTATTTACTATCGGTGTTTTCTAGCTGATCAAAAACCACTTTTGACGTAAAGGGACACTTTTTGGTTGCCATGGACATTCTCAAGTTTCCAGGCAGAAAGAATGACATAAATAATATAAAAGTGCATGCAGGGCACTGGGCAAACCACTAGGGACAAAGGGGATGTGAAATGATTTCATACAGTAATGTAATCTTACAGATTGCAGTGTAATGCATGTATACTGTGTGTTTCATTTTTTGAATTTTCCGCCAGGCTCCACCCCTGTGCGACGCGGCGCTCGCAGGGAACGAGGATCCCCTGGATCCAGGGGACAAGGTGAGTAACGCTGCCTGGATCCAGCGATGCAATCCCGAGTGTGGCTCGGGGTTACCGCTCTTGGAACAGAAAATTCACTCAGAGCCACACTCGGGAATACCGCCGGGGGGGTTTGAAAAATACATGATTGTCCATAGCCTGACTTCAGGTTCACTTTAGGTTCTCCTTCAAGCACAATCCTTTGATCTGCTTGCATCACTCTTCTAAACATAAAACATAAAAAATTAAGTAGATGCTGCTGCTAATTAACAAAAGGGGTGCACGCCCCTTTGATAATTTGGAGCAATCAGTTCTCTGTTCTGCAAATGTGACAGGCACAGCACAGAAAACAGGAAGCTGGAGCTACATACTCCATTCTCCCTCTTAGGCAAGCCATACACTGTGCATTTCTTTCCTGCAACCCGTAATTCGCACAATTCCCCCATCAACACAGGTAGTGTTGGCAGCGGAATCAGCAATTGTCTTCTACTGGCATGGCAGGCGGGGAGAAGACAGTGATTATTGCTAGCGGCCATAGCATCCACTAGCAATAATCACAGGAGAATCCAGCAGGCTGGTTGTACCTAAGTTGATCGATTTATCAACTTGGTACATTCAGCCTACCCATTAACAGTTTGAATCTGGGCCATTTCCTGCTGAACCGGCTGAGATTCGAACCATGACTGGCCAGCCTTACAATCTGTGCAGCTACCCAAACCAAGCAACCTCTTAGGTATTACAGGTTTTATGCAAATTCTGTTGGACAAAGGGCATTGAATAAACAGTCACAATGTATATACAAACAAGCCAGACAAAGTACACTATATTAAAGCTTTTTTATTGCTAAGTGCTCCCCAATATAACAAACAGCATCAGTAGTGTACACTTAAAAAAGGTCACAAAATGAGCTCTGTAAGAAATATATGGTAAAAAAAGCGACATACAGCATAATGAATATCTACATCCAGACAGTAATAGGGTATGAAGAAAAACATTTTTTAATAAATTTCTGTCTTGGCAGTCATAAACTCAATTGTCTGTCTGTGGTCAGGGGTTGTCTGAGTACAAATCTAGTCTATAGTTCTGACCTTCTAAACTTTATAGTGGTGTCACATAAAGCCTTTGAAGGTGTCAAGTCAAGACATTAGGGTTAGCTTAAACACAATACATTACAAGGAAAAACCCACAATTTAGTTCTAAGGTCTAGTTAAAGGTTTCATATTGACTTTGTTCTGTTGCGTTACTTAATTTTCAAAAATTTACATTGGATTTCTAAATCTAATTATACACATCATAGATGTGTAACGTTTTTCTCATAATCATGGACAATTCTTTCAATAGAAATTGTTTGTCAAATTTTAAACTAATTAAGTTTTACATGAAAAGGATTCATCAAATACTTGGTCTTGAGCGCCATATTTTATGCAGTAGTTTCTGGTTTAGCTTATAACCTATGTTTGCAAAGGACTGTCGTGCAAATTGCTTACCTGCTTTTTAATATAGACAAGAAAAACTATACGGATGCTATCATTGTAAATATTCAGTAAATAAAATCTATCAAGAAAATCAATTTTTAATAAATATCTTCACTTTTATATTCTATATACAAGTACTTTACAGCTACATGAGAGAGCGAGACTGGTGAAATTGGTGAAAAATATGATCTTGGAGACCACGTTGCCAATATATTATTGCAGTCAGAAGCATTGTGGTTGTGAAATGTGAGGTGAGCTTTGCAAAAAAAAAAAAAAATAATAAAATAAATATCTCTCTTTGGTCTATGATTGGCATTTGGAATAATGATTCCTTTTATGGTAAAGATGTGCAAAGACTAAACGGTGGTTAGTTATTTGTTGCTTGAAGCTCATAGCTCCTTTCAATAGAAAAAATGAAATTGTCGGTTTTTGTTAGTAAATCTATTCTATTTCTTTTTACTTCCTCTCAATAAAGAGGTTGTCCATTTGAGTTCCTCCTACAACATTAACTATTGTTCCATGTGCATCTTCCAAATGTAAGATGAAACATATTCTTCTCAGTAGGTTAGACTCTACTAAATATCTTCCAACCTTCTCTATTTTGGTGGGACAGATCTAATTCTTGGACCGCAACAAGGAAGCCCTCACTGAAAAATAATGTAGATTTTCTAAAACATAAATTTATTTGATGCCTCTAGGCATGGTCATGATGAACAAGAAGTTGGTCTTGCGTTTATGGAATGTTTTTCTAACCTTGGGAGATGTATATTTTAACTTCCATTATCTAATGAGTGTGTTTTTCTTCTATTTCATCTTCTTTTTCCAGTATAATATAACCAACACAAGTGCAGATAGGGATAACTGTACAGTGATAGTAAGCAAAGTGGTATTAAAAGACATGCTTTGTCTTGCCAATGGGATGTTCCTGAATGTTTGTAAATGACAGTTACAATACCCTTCAAGATGATGAGGAATACTTTAGTCAAATCAACATGTCATATTGAACCACTGAATTAGGATTCATGGAAAAGATTCACCTCGTGGAATGTAAGGCAGATTGTACTGACAGGCAAATAGCACCGAAAAAAACAGAACCAGTAAACAATACATAATCAGAAAAAATGAAAAATAATACTGACTTTGCAACATTCAAACATCTACATAACAGCTGGAGAAATGTGTCTTTTGAGGCGGAAAAAAGTGTCACCTGGTTTCAAAAGGAAAAAAGAACACCAAACTGATTCATGGTTATGGGCAAGCGAATGACCAGAAATCTTCAGCAAATTGTGATTGGGAATCTTTGGTGTTTTTCCTGCAATTATTTCAAGTTATAAATGAAAGCAAAGAACAGCTGGAAAATGGATGAATGAGTAAGTGAACCAGCACTTTGCACTTATTTTTAAAGCAGAAAGCACCAATGTGTCCTTTTGCTCCAGTCCCTAAATATTTAAGTTCATCTTTCTATTGAGGATGACTGTAAAGAACGTCTCCTCTCTTGAGGCTTATCATTTCTCTTCAGGGTTTTTACTGAAGAAACAGCACCTGTTGAGCTGATGTTAGTACCTGCTGCAAGCGGCATGGCCGCTCCTGATGATTTATGTGCATGGATGTTGCTGCTATGAGTTGCTGCAGATGGGGGAACAGCAACAAGTTTAAAAGTCTTGCTTGCTGCTAGTTGTGATCTTCTTAATGCTGAATCTGATGTCTTTGCTCGATTCTCTGTTGGAGACACTAGGCCAAGATCTGCATTATTTTCTATGGAAGAAAGAATAGTCAAAAGGCTTCTAGCTTCAGATTCACTTTCTTCATTGTCAGATGATAAAGATGGGGGGATCATTCCTGCTCTTGATGCACTGGGATCAAAAGAAAGTTCATCTTCAGTTTCAGCTGCCTCTGTGAGGAATGGGGGCGACTGAGTGCTGCGTTTGCTGCAGGAATCACAGCAGAGCTTGTTGTAGCCGGGAATTGAACAATATCGCGCAAGTACCTCCATTTGGCAGAATATGGACTTATCTCCTAGGCATGGTTCGTCTGAAAATCAACAGAAACATAAATGATAGTAGTTACAGTGAAACTTTAAACTGAACACATATAAAAAAACAAATTTAAGAAGAAGTAGATTACTGAGGTCCTGTGCGTTTAGGTTGAATATATTTTTATTAATGAAGCTTCATAAAAAGCGAAAAAGGGGTGTACAGAATAAAATGGGGTTAAGGCAAGGAATAATGGTAAACAAATAGCATATAAGCTCACATACTTCAGAAAACTAACATATACAAGCGGTCCCCTAGTTACAAACATCCGACTTACAAACGACTCCTACTTACACACGGAGGGAGACAACAGGAAGTGAGAAGAAATCTACCCCTAGGAAGGGAAGTTCATTCCTGTAAGAGTTATTATGGAAAAAAGGTGTCTCCGCTGAGGCTTTATCACCAATCCTTGTTTCCACAGCAACCCAAAATTTTCAAAATCCAATTATCATTGGAACAGGAAGTGAGGTGAAATATTTTGAACAGAAACATAGACAGCAAAACAAACATTACAGGGGTGTTACCCCTTCCCTATGCTGTCCTAAAAGCTTAAAAATAGTATTTTTGGCTGAAGCTACACTTAAAAAATGTACTTGTTGCGACTTACAAACAAATTCAACTTAAGAACAAACCTACAGTCCCTAACTTGTTTGTGACCGCCTGTACCTGGTACACAGGTTTGTCAGTTGTGCCAAGTGGTATAAGTACTTTTAAGGAAAGGGGAGGAAGAGGAGAAGGAAGAGGGGAAGGAAGAAGAAGAGATAAGAGCTGGGAAGGGGGAAGAGGTCCTGTGGGTTTAAATGGTGGGGAGGGGGTTACACATTTTCCTTGATATCTTGGTAAAGATGCTTGTGGTCAGTAAGCCAGAATGTATTTCAGACTCCTTTTCCTGCACTTCACAGTGGGGTTAATTTCCTAAAGGCAAATAGACTATGCACATACTCCATTTCCTTGCACCTGATTGGGTATTCTTTACAAAGTGAAGCTTTGCCACATTTACTAAGCTTTGGGGAAAATTAGTGCAATTGCGTTGCAAAGTGCACAGTCTATCTGCCTTTAGTAAATCAACCCCATTGAGTTGTAATATTGTAATAAGCATTTAATCATGGTGTCCTGATGCTGTCGTATGCATTTTGACAGAGTGGGGATTTTCTGGTTGGCTGCAAGTTATGATACGATAACTATCGATAACTATGATACAATAACTATCTGAACTTTAGGAGAGGTACTCCATGATACATTTGTGTTAAATCGGATAACAACAGTAAAACTGAACATTCACAAAGCACATTTTCGGCCTTGGGTAGCCTTGTCTGCACCCTCCTATCTACGTAGGACGCCGTGGTGTTTTTTTTTCCCCCCGAGTTGTGGTGGAGTTTCACTGAAGTCACTGCCTTTGACGTATATGCCTTTGATATTGCTCCGTTTGTGAGTATATTTTATGCTTGATTTCTACTTTTAATAAACGGTCTTATGGTGTTGCACAAGGTCGGTGCGCCTTTCTCCTTTTTGTGTTTTTCTTAGTTCTATTCTTGGATTCCCATGATCCTGAAGGAAGGCAGCAAGACCGCATAGTGCTCACAAAGTGGAACAGTCATATAAACTGTGTTTCAGGCCAAGCCACAATGTTTGGTTGATGTATCCGAGCGCAGGAGTTGTACAGTGTTTTTTCCCTCCTATCTAACATCCTTTGGTCTAAAAATGAAAGGAGCCAATGGAAAATTGTTGGCCAAACAGTGGCTTCATCCAATTAGATGCAGCCATTGTCTGGGTATTCTGACAGTGCTGGCTGTTAGAATACAATAGCTGGCAGTAGAGCTTTAGCTAAACAAGGGCAATCTTACAGTGTGATGGGGATTTACTAAAATTGAAGAGTGTATGATCTGGCCAATCAGCTTCCAGGTTTTATTGTCAAAGCTTAATTGAACAAGCTGAAGTTGAAAGTGAATTGACTACCATGCACAGATGCACCAGATTATGAGTACTCCAGTTTTAGTAAGGCCAACCATACACGATCCGAATCTGGGCTGGTTCAACAGGAACCGGCCTAGATTTGAACCCTTAATGGGTAGGCTTAATGTTCCAAGCTGATCGATTGCCGCTAGTGATAATCCCTATTCTCTCCTGGCAGGGACAGCTTCCCCCGCACCACCATCCTTCAACAATGATTGTCACTGCATTATGAAAATTGAGATTCCTATTGACTCCTAGTAGAGTTGAGTTTACCGGAACTGTAAAGATCGGGTCCGTACCGAACTTTGGGGTGTCCGTGACCCGGACCCCAGCCCGGACATTTGAAAAAAAGTTTGGGTTCGGGGTTCGGGTATTTGATCCCGCCTGTTGAATAGCTGCAGGGCAGTCAATCAACCAGCATTTCACTGGTTTTCCCTTAGAAACCATCAAATCCATGCCTACTAATGGCATGGCTGTGATTGGCCAGTGCATCATGTGACTCAGCCTCCATATAAGCTGGAGTCACATAGTGCTGCATGTCACATGCTCTCAGGCTAGTCAAGGGAGAGGATGCTGCCGGCGCTGTGAGGGACAGATTGCAGATATAATAACATCTCATCCTGCATTACAGAACGATCTGATTCTGGACTAGGTAGAGTCTACTGCTTTGAGGGACAGATTATTGTTCTAAAATCATCTCCTAGTTCTATAGGGTCAGGTTCCTGCTGTTGCTGTAAGGGACAGATTATTGTTCTAAAATCATCTCCTAGTTCTATAGGGTCAGGTTCCTGCTGTTGCTGTAAGTGACAGATTATTGTTCTAAAATCATCGCCTACTCCTATAGGGTCAGGTTCCTGCTGTTGCTGTAAGGGACAGATTATTGTTCTATAATCATCTCCTAGTTCTAAAGGGAGAGGTTCCTGCTGGTGCTGTAAGGGACAGATCATTGTTCTAAAATCATTTTAGTTCCTTTTGCAGCCCTCTAGCACTTTCCAGGACTTTTTTACAGTCATTTTTGTGCCCAAAAGTTCGGGTCCCCATTGACTTCAATGTCCGGGGTAACGTTCGGGTTAAGTTCGGACCGAACCCGGACTTTTTCCTGAAGTTCAGCCGAACCCGCTGAACCCGAACATCTAGGTGTCCGCTCAACTCTAACTCCTAGTTTTCCTTCCAAATGTCTAAATTAAGTCAATAATTTAACTTTTCTTCCTATATTGAACTTTTCTGCCTAGATTTTCAGTACATGTGGAATGTGGGACTCCAATTGCCAAATGGATTTAAAAGTTGCCTTGTAAGCAAGGGTTATTTCAGTACCTGTCACCAAACGGGTACAGTTCATTACCTTGACAGTAACCTTGCCTTCATCCCGTTTGCAGCTATAACAGCTTCAAATCTTCTAGGTAGGCTGTCCACAAGGTTTAGGAGTGTGTCTATGGGAATGTTTGGCCATTCTTTCCAAAGCATATTTGTGAGGTCAGGCACTGATGTTGGGCGAGAAGGCCTGACTTGCAGTCTCCGCTCGCATTCATCCCAAAGGTGTTCTGTTGGGTTGAGGTCAGTACTCTGTGCAGGCCAGTCAAGTTTCTCCACCCCAAACTCGCTCATCCATGTCTTTATAGACCATCCTTTGTGCACTGGTGCTCAGTCATGTTGGAACAGGAAGGGGCCATCCCCAAACTATTCCCATAAGGTTGGGAGCATGAAATTGTCCAAAAGGTCTTGACATGCTGACGTTTTAAGAGTTCCCTACACTGAAACTAAGGGGCCAAGCCCAATCCCTGAAGAACAACCCTCCACCAAATGATTTGGACCAGTGCACAAGGCTTTAAAATTGTGCGCGCGGTAATTGGTGACAATCTACAATATCTCTATAGGTGACACTTTAAACATTTTTACAGGTTACCTGTTTATAGTTACAGAGGAGGTCTAGTGCTAGAATTATTGCTCTAGCTCTAACATTTGCGGCGATACCTCACATGTGTGGTGTGAACACTGTTTACATATGTATGCGTGACTTATGTATGTGTTCGCTTCTGTGCGTAAGCGCAGAGGGATGGGGTGCTTTCAATGTTTTTTTCTTCTGTATTTTATTTTTTATTTTTGCACTGTCCTTTCATTATTTTTTTTTCATCACTTTTATTTCTATTACAAGGAATATAAACATCCCTTGTAATAGAAATAAGGGATGCCAGGTCCTCTTTAGAGATCTAGGGTCAATAAGACCCCAAAAAGATAAAAAAAGGTATTTTGCCTTAAAAAAAAATTGTTTACTTGTGCTCTAGACTGGACGTGACATCGCTCCGGTCCTCCAAGACCATAGAGGCGCTCAGAGGCGACCTGGTCTCTGTTAACATCTATGGCCAGCTTTGTGACCCATAGGACCGTTTCTGGGGCCGCCGATTAAAACGGTAAGCCTGAGAAACACCAGCAAGCGGCAGAAGGGGAGTAACCCCTACCGCTATTTCTGAAAGTAATCCTGTGGGTAATTAGCAGCTCTAACCGCTTTCATGAGAAAGCCAGTCACCAGCTGAAAACATACGTATTTGCAGTTGACTAGTGGATAGCCAAATCATTTTTTAACTTTTTTTTTAAGGTTTTGCATAGAGTAGGATTAGAACCCCTGTCAGGTTTTACTGTTATCTGGTTATCTGTTATTTTCCCTCACTTCCAGTTCTGGGGACAAAGTTTTACAGGACATAAGGGAAAATCTGTGACAAGGGTTCTAACATAAGTATGTAGGCATTGGACACACCCCCTGTCACACCCGCTGCCCTTAAAGGAGACTTGTACAAAACATATGATTAGTTAAACCACTACTATTCCTTTATATTGGCTTTTACAATCTACACATGGAGCAATTTAGATTGATGTAGATTAAATCAAATGGACAGTAGTAAAACCCAACAGGGTTTCAAATTCTTCCCCACTCTACCCAGAACTAAAACAAAGGTTTGGGCTATAGGTTCACTTATATCAATGTAAACTGCTGTGATTACTGTCTGTCTTTGGTTTATAATAAAGACTAAGATAAAAATCAGATCAATGTTTGGAAACAGTTAAGCAGAAATCCAGATAGGTCAGGATTCAGGACTTACCAACTTTGGGCCAAAATCAACAGGCGGAACCAGATGGATTGCTTAGAGCAAATACAGGAATTACTATAGTACTGTGAACATTTGTAACACATAAGTGTAAGAACCTTTTATTGTTTATTATAATAAAAGGATTTACACTGTATGATCTCTCATCTTCCATCCTTTACCAGAATACGATGTACAAAGTGAATCATTGCGAGAATGATTCACTTTATTACCTTTCCATAATTTGAAGGGGAAAATAAGATGAAGCGATGAATGTTGCATGTGAAAAATGATCAGAGAAGCCTTAATTACCTTTCTGTAATGGATGAGTAATAAGTCTAATGCACATGAGTACTAAAAGGTGGAGAGTGGAGAGCATAAGTCTGAACGTGAGAGAGGTTGTTTGATACATTTTAGAAGTGATAAAAAAAAAGTTTTTATGGACTGCATTTGGTTTTGTATTAATTTGATATGATTTCACCCTGTGATATATTAGGGCTATAGGGAGCGATACAGATATTGATTGACATTTGCACTGTGTAACATTGTATATTTACACCTTTGAACTGTAGCTGTTGAATAGAATAATGACATTGGAAATTTGATGATTGCAAAAACCGCGCTTAGGTTTTTTTGAGGCTAGAAAGTTGTGGGTATGCTGCCTCCAGTTTATACTCCCTATATAGGGAGTGAGGGTATTTGATTGTTTGAGTCTGGGTTGGCGCTCCCCTGATATAATGGTGTGACAAATTCTTATATATCTATAGTAGGTATCTCTTTCATATATGGTTCTGATTGTGGGTATAGAAAAAAATACGTTATAAGTAATGGTAACCAAAATTTATAATGCTAGTGTGCCAATATTGCTATGTAGTGATGGGGTGAGTATTTTTGGAATGTAATACTGAAAACAGATGTGCCTTGTCGGATGCTAAATAAAATGATCTGTCCCCCTAACTTTCAGTAAATTAACGTATTAATGTGCTAGTATCGTGTTGTCATGTGACAACCCCAGTTACACACAGTCCAAGTAAAAAGAATACAAAGAATACTGCTCACAGTGCTTATCGTTTTGCAGATACAGGCTAAAGCAACTATATCACTTCCTAAAAATGATAATGTGCTAGTATCATATATGTATTCATAGTAAAAATCCTTCACTATATCAACGAAATCGGACATAGACGTTTTGCTATTCGTGACACTCGTCATAAGAAACATAAGAAAAATGAACCTGACACACATTGACCCCAACAGTGTACTGTTGTGCTATGATCGTGTAATTATGCAATTAAATGACTTTCAATCCCCCTGTCTAGTAAAATAAATCGTAGGCTGTTCCGTGTAGACAAAAGTCATAATGTAAGGTTTTTATGAGTGGGGTAGTGATGTATCGTTATAACCGTGTGATCGTAATATTTAAAACCAATGGTAATGAATATTGCATAAAAAAAGATATGGGTGTTAGTCTTGGTATATACTTTCTCTATGGATGATATCTATATATTCTTAAACAGTGTGGTAATATAGTCCCCTCGCGGTTGGGTCTGAGTT
>BLSH010302413.1:3670020-3684077 GCA_018402905.1 Glandirana rugosa | reverse complement strand
AAACCGAACAAATTAATTGGTGAACGGCTGGCAGTTGGCGTCCAACTGCCGCTGTTCCACCGAGACGACCCGTTTGGCGGCAGTAGACTGCCGCCGATGGTCTAGCGCGTGACACTCGCGCGTGCGGCGGCCTCCGTGCGGGGGTTTTTACTTAAGAGTAGCAGGCATTTGCGCCGGTGAAAACGCGTTTGGTTAGTTATTTGCGGCTAACGCAAAAAAAAATAGTGTTTATACTCCTTTTTATATTTAGCCGGTTTTGGCTACTTTTTTTTACAAAAAAATATAAAAAAAAAACCTAAACATAAAATCGTTTTTCATATTTCTTACTTTTTGCTAAAATACAAATCCAAAAAAAAAATATAAAAAAACATTTTTTTTCATCGGTTTTGGCCGATTTATATTTTTCCTCATATTTGTGATAAAAAAAAACGCAATCGGCGTTTATTGATTGGTTTGCGCAAAAGTGGCCGCGTTTACGGACGATGAGAATTCATTTTTGGGGGCGTGCCTCCGGCGGCGTGCGCGCTCACAGTGCGCGATCTGGTAGCCGCCGTCAGATGACGGCGGTTTGCCCAGCAGAGCCACCTTGTCGCCGTCAACCTGCGGTTGACGGTCGGCAAGTGGTTAATTAAACAAGCCAAAGTTAGAAGCTGATTGGCTACCTTGCACAGCTGCACCAGATTTTGCACTCTCCAATGTTAGTAAATCAACTCCACAGTGCTCTATTTACTATTGAGCCGCAGTTCACACTATTGCAACCTGTCATGAGCCCCATTAACTGCAATGGAATCGTTCTAATCGGTGTGACTCAAGTCTCTCAGACTTAGAAAAAGGTTCCTGCACTACTTTTGGTGCAATTTCAATATGACTTGTGATGACTTCTGTTAAAGAAGTCATATGCAAGCTGAGATGAAGTCGCGCAGGGATATCAAATTCAAAGTGGCAGTGTAAACCCAGGCTAAAGGGTCATTTGTAAAACAAAGATTTTTTATCAATAATAGAAAGGCAGATATACAACCTTAGTTTAAAATTTATACATGAAAAAAAATCTAATTAAAGTGGTTCTAAAGGGTGAAGGTTTTTTTATCTTCATGCATTCTATGCATGAAGGTCAAAAACCTTCTGTGTGCAATTGGCACTCCGCCCCTGCCCCCCCCCCAATCCTTACCTGAACTCCGTTTGATCCAGTGATGTTCACAATAGCCTCGGCTGTCTCTGGACTCTCCCTCCTCATTGGCTGAGACAGCAGTGAGAGCCCATTGGCTCCCACTGCTGTCAATCACAGTCAGTGACCCAGTGAGGAAATGACAGGGGGGCGGGGTTGAGTCATGGCTCTATGTGTCCTATGAGTCATGGCTCGGGAGCGAGTACGCAGCGGTGCCCCCGGGCAAGTGGCTTTCTCTGGGGGCACTGCTCGAGGGGAAAGAGCTAAGAGCGCTGGTGGGGGACCCAAAAAGAAGAGGATTGGAGCTGCTTTGTGCAAAACCACTGCACAGAGCAGGTAAGTATAACGTGTTTGTTATTAAAAAAAAAACCAAAGCTTTAATACCATTTTAAACTGTCCCAAATGCATTAAAGCTTCATTTTTATAATGTACTTAAGATTATTATTTTCCTATGATTGTATGGCTGCACTTTCCACCAATTCCCAGTTCATATAACGCCCTGCATGAACTGTGGCAAAGTGACAGATGCAACCCAATTTCTCAGTAGAACACCTGTCACCATTACCAAATAGCATTATATTTTTATGCAAAAAATGTACTTATTTCCTCTCCAAACACCATCATGTTACCTACAGCTTATGCACTGGGAAATGTAGCCTGATATTATAAAGATAATGGATCCCAAGTGCATATAAAATGAAATGATATAATAAACACAAGATAAGTGGATCTCAAATCTAAAAACAAAAAAAAACCACTAAAAATACTATAAATTCTCTTTAACTGCAATGAGGTTGGTACCCAAATTTGGAATTTTAATGTTTCGGATTATATAAGAGCTTTGAATGACATCTTTGGATAAGCGTCAGACGATTAACAGATGATTAACTGTTACATAATAATATGAATGCCAAAATATTTCTTTTTCTGTCTAGATGTTGGTATGTACAGTTTATTATTAATTTAAAAAACAAGCTTTTGATGCCTAGCTCTGAAAACTCCTTTCAAATGAAAATTTCAAATTCAGCCGTGTTGTTTATTAAAGTGACACAGCTACCAAATTTCATCATATATACTGTATATGTGTAAACTAAATAAAGTTAGAACAGGATATAAAATAAATTACACATCAGGGAACATTATGTGTTGTTTTTCTAGCACTGGAAAGTTCTCTCAATGCCCGTTATGACTTCCTCCTTCTGGAAGATAAAGTTATTTAAAAGCTACAAACATTAGTCATTGTATACTAATTAATTAATGTTCTTTGGCAGGTAGCACACAGCTATAAAAAAAAACTATGGTATACTGTATATCTTATGATCCCTAGTGGCTGTAGAAGCTAAGAGGGTAGCTTTGTAAGTAGTCATGACATCCTGGGGATCATTAGAACAAAACATGAAACCTCTAGGAACTTACACAACTTGTTTTAAAAAAAGCAGACCTTGCATGAAAATACAAAAAAAAGCCTTCCTCTTGAATAAAAAAAAAAAAAAGCTTTGCAAGGAAAATGTTTAAAAAATACCTACTGCTGATATGGCTTCTGCACACTTCCATAAGGTGCCGGTGACATCACTGTGTACAACCATTGCGTCACAAGAAAGCTTGGTTGCCAAAATCCCCCAAGAACGTGCTCCAGCAATGTGGTAAGGCGATGGAGCCTCTAGGGAGTAGGCAGATGCCAGGTTTAAGAGATTTTTTTTTTTAAAAATTATCACAAAGCTTTATTTTTTCCAGAGTTCAATAGCTGTCTCTTACTGAAGGGAAGGGGGTTGTCAATAAAGCTGACCTTGTATTTTTATGCAAGGTGTACAGTAAGGGGATTTAAAAAAAAATGTATGGGTACAAACAGAAGACACAGAAAAAAAAATTAATAAAATGTGTAATAGACTCCCTCGAGAGGTGGTTCTGGCCAGCTCAGTGGATTGTTTTAAGAAAGGCCTGGATTCTTTCCTACATACACATATTATAACTGGGTACAGGCATTTATAGGTAAAGTTGATCCCGGGAATATCAGATTGCCTCTGGGATCAGGAAGGAATTTTTTCCCCCGCTATAGCAAATTGGATCATGGTTGATTGGGGATTTTGCCTTCATCTGGATCAACTGTGAGTATAGGATTGTGTATATAGGATTGTATTTTTATTTTCCTTCTATTGCTTGAACTAGATGGACTTGTGACTTTCTTCAAATAGACTATGTAACTTTTTAAATAAATGGAAACATGTAAATACCTGGATTAGATAACTATAGATTCTGCCTGGGGACATAAAGCTCACCTGCCCAAATGTATAATTTACATTTGCTCAGTCGTTTTTTTCTTTATTCCTGGCTTACAAATGGATTATGGGAGTTCATCTTGTTCAAACAATGTTTTAGTAGTAACCACTACCAAAGTAAACACTGAGCCATGTTAATGGCATTGATCCATTTTCCTTGTCAAATTTGTTTATTGGTTTTTTTGAGCATAACAAAACCTAACAAACATCAGATAAAGATAATGGTATTATTATTATTATACAGGATTTATATAGCGCCAACAGTTTACACAACGCTTTGCAATGTAAAAGGGAGACAATACAGTTACAATATAATAAAATACAAGAGGATTAAGATGGCCCTGCTCAGAAGAGCTTACAATCTAATAGGGTGGGGCAGGTAGTACAAAAGGTTCTAACTGTGGGGAATGTGGTAAAAGATTAGTTGGAAGTGTGATAGGCTTCCCTGAAGAGATGAGTTATCAGGGATTGCCTGAAGGTAGCAAGAGAAGGAGATAGGCGGACAGGTTGAGGGAGAGAGTTCCAGAGGATGGGAGAGGCTCTGGAGAAATCCTGGAGATGAGCATGGGAGGAGGAGACGAGGGAACTTGAGCGTAGGAGGTCTTGGGAGGAACGAAGAGGATGGTTTGGGTGATATTTGAAGACAAGAATGGTGATGTAGCTTGGGGCAGAGTTGTGCATGGCTTTGTATATTGTGATTAATATTTTGAATTTCATTCGCTGGGCGATTGGGAGCCAGTGTAGGGATTGGAGGAGAGGGGTGGCAGACACTGAGCAGTTGGGTAAGGTGGATATTTCTGGCAGCAGCATTCATGATAGACTGAAAAGGGGATAGCCTATGGAGAGGGAGGCCAATGAGAAGGGAGTTGCAATAGTCAAGGCGAGAGATAACATGGGAGTGAATGAGGAGCTTGGTGGTTTCATTTGTTAAAAACGGGAGTATTTTAGAGATGTTTTACAAAGGTGACGTCTACAAACTTTTGACAACGATTGGATTTGAGGCTGAAAGGACAGGTCAGAGTCTAGGATTACACCTAGTACCCTGGCACGAGGGGAGGGATTGATGTTGCATTATTGATTTTGATGCAAAAGTCATGGAGGGGGGCACGGGCAGGGGGGAATAGTACCAGCTCAGTTTTAGAGAGGAAGTGGTGTGACATCCATGCTGATATGTCAGAGTTAGTAAGTTAGTAATGTGAGAGGAGACTGAAGGAGTAAGGTGAGGAGTAGACAGATAGACTTCGGTGTCATTGGCATATAAATGGTATTAGAAACCATGGGTGGTTATCAAGTGACCAAGGGAGGAGGTGTAGATAGAGAAGAGAAGGGGGCCAAGATCAGAGCCTTGGGAGAGCCTAGAGCAGAATCTTCAAGGCCAAGGGAACAGAGTTTGTTGAGAAGGAGTGGGTGGTCAACAGTATCAAAGGCCACAGAGAGGTCAAGCTGTAGGAGTATGGAGTAGTTTCAATTGGTTTTAGCAGTTAGTAAATCGTTGGTGAGTTTTAGTAAGGCAGTTTCTGTGGAATGTTGCGAGTAAAAGCCAGACTGTAAAGGGTCAAGAAGGTTATTTTCACTGAGGTAAGAGCTAAAACGGTTGTAGACTAAGCGTCCTAGAAGTTTAGAGGGGAATGGGAGCAATGAGATGGGTCATAAGTTGTTCAGGTTGGTGGGGTCCAGTGAGGGATTTCTAAGTATGGGAGTGATCTGCACATGTTTACAGGGGAGGGGAAATTGCCACTAGAGAGGGAGAGATTGAAGATGTGAGTGAGGGAGCATAGGATAGAATAAGAGGGTGACTGTAGTAGTTGTGAGGGAACAGGATCCAGGGGACAATTGGTTTGGTGGGCATCTGAAATTCTGTAGTTTCTTCAGTAGTAGCCAGTTCAAAAGAGGAGAGTGTTGACTGTGATGTTAGGCAAAGTATGTTGGATGGAGAAGATGTACGCACAGTGACAGTGTCCTCGCGTATTGCATCAATCTTGTCTTTGAAATGATTGGCGATCTCTTGGGTAGCGAGTGAATTAGTGGGTAGAGGGGGTTGGGGATGAAGCAGAAAGTTAAGGTTGAGAAGAGCCGACGGGGACTGGATGACAAGGTATTAATGAGAGAGACAAAGTAGGCTTGTTTGGCATTGTGAAGGCAGGAATTGTATTTTAGAGGGGGAGATTTATTTAGGGTGAAGGGTACATATGTTTATCAGATAAAGATAATAAGTACATAAGTAAGGGATACCGCTTAGTTACAGCATAACAGTAAGCACACCAAACAGCTGAAATCCACTACTTGTGTTGAAATCTCTAACAAAAGATCACTATTGGAAGGACTAGCAGGATATGCGTCAGATGACTAAGAAAAATAGTCGTGCTGGTCTTTCTAATGTCTATGTTGGATGTGAACCAGCAACACTGAAACAGATCTGGAATGAACGGAAAAGGGGCAAACAGTTTCTAATCCCCCTTCCCTCATGGGACTGCGGCAGCGGAGTTTCAAGTATCCCCTTTATTAAAAAATGCAGGAAGGCTCCCTATAGGTTACCTGACCTCTAGGATGGTCAGGTGACCTTAGTATCTAGGCAGTTCAGGGCTAGTTCAGGGGAAATTTTCAAATAAAAAGGGGGTTCCGAGCCCCCTTAGGTACATTCGCCTCAGTAAGCACAAGCTGTGGTGTTCCCTCCCTCCCTATCCGTCGTGGCCAATTTTATGTGGCAGGGTCACCTTTATTAAGGGGGACAGTTCTATGAGCCTGTGTTGTAGTGACTGGGTAAAGTTTCTTTGAAGTAAGTTTATGTGATGTGTGGGTATTTTCCCCTCCTGTAAATATTCCAGCTCAAGCCGTAGTGGCTGACCTGATGGTATGTTTTAAAGTACAGTGATGCAAATCTTTTGAAGTTATTGTTTAAGCCAATAATAAAAACGGCTGTGGCCAATATTTTATCCAACAAAAGGTGTGTTTGGTGTTTTTTCTTGTTTGAATTTTCCTGCTGAGTGGTGTCCTATAGGGTTCATGTCAAGAAGAGTACCACCAGTATAACTTGGATCAGGAAGAGTAGAGAAAAGGAGCAAGTAGTTGCGTAGAAAGACAGAGAAGGGGAAGAGGGAAACTGAAGGTGGAGTGGAGGCTGAGAAGAGAGAGTTTGGTTCCCCGAAGGTAGTGAGGCCCTAGGTACCAGGGTGCCTAGTATGGTGAATATGGTAGGACCAAGGCGTTAGCAATGAATCACAAGAATTGGGTGATAAGCAATTCTTAATCCAGGGCTGTCAATTTCTTTTGATTTTGTGAACTTTATCGCATCCAATAGCTTCCAGTATAGCATGGATCAGGGCCTGATTCATTCTACCTTTAGTTTTGGCTACAATTAAAGATGAGGGTCTCCAGGCTTTGGCTACGGTTTGTTTAGTGTCTGTTATGAGCTGTAACAAAAGTTTGAATTGGTTATGCTTTAGGCTAGCTGGTTTTAAGTTCAGGAGAGCCATGGAAGGGTCAGATTGAATGGTAGCCTCAAGTTCCTCTAGTTGGACTACATTTAATTCATAGAAAAAGATTAAATAGAGGCTTCGATGATATGCTAAATATGGGTTAAATGGGTTAGTAAATATTTCGTTTTTCATTAAATAAATGAACTAATATATAACATACTACTGTATGTATCAATACTAGTATTTTGGTTTTTAGTATTCAATATGTGAGGAGAGAAAGCTAACTTAGATCAGTTATACTATTTATACCATTATTAAAGTGACACTAACCTTGGGTTAAAAAGAAATAAAAAATCTATTCCAGTATGTGTAGAGCTTACTGCCGTATGGGCTGAGGAGAATATACCCAAGTACAGAGTTTGCCAGTCACACAAGCACAGTGTCATGCACACTGACAATTCAGGCTCAGTCTAGGTGATGTCTTTTTAGTATCTATTATTAAGGAACTTTAACCCCTTGCCCTCCATGCTATAGCCAAATGACGGCTGCAGCGTAGACCTTAATTGCCGGGAGGACGTCTATTGAGATGCCCTGTCTGCGTATCCCTGTCTATGAGACTTGGTTGATCACAGATCGGAGATCTCGGCCCCTTACCACGTGATCAGCTGTTATCAAATGACAGCTGATCACGTGATGTAAACAGAAGATCGGTAATCAGTATTTTTTTCCCTCATGTTACCAGCGTGAGGAGGAAAAAAAGCTGATCTCTGGCTTCTGTCAGAGGGACATTGGTCCCTCACACAGAGAGCTGCAGCTGTTCGCCTGTGCCCACCAGTGTCACCTGCCAGTGCCACCTTTCAGTACCCACCAGTGCCATCTATCAGTGCCCACCAGTGCTGCCCAACAAATGGCCATCAGTGCCTTATCATCAGTGCCACTGATCAGTGCTGCCTATCAGTGTGCCCATCAGTGACACCCATCAGTGCATATCAGTACCACCTATCAGTGCCGCTTATCAGTGCCACCTAGCAGTGCCACTTATCAGTGCCCTTCAGTGCCGCCCATCAGTGCCAACTATCAGTGCCACCTCTCAGTGGCACCTATCAGTGTCGCCTCATTAGTGCTTATCAGTGCTGCCTATCAGTGCCCATTAGTGCCATATCATCAGTGCCCATTAGTGCCGCCTTATCAGTGCCGCCTATCAGTGCCCATCAATGCAGCCTGATCAGCGCACATCAATGAAGGAGAAAAAGTACCTGTTTTCAAAATGTTACAACAAACTATGAAACAGTGTTGTTTTTTTACCCAAAATTTTCGGTCTTCTTTCGTTTTTTTTAAGAAAAAAAATAAAAAACCCAGTAGTGATTAAATACCACCAAAAGAAAGCTATATTTGTGTGAAAAAACGATAAAAATTTCATTTGGGTACAGTGTAGCACAACTGTCATTCAAAGAGTGACAGCGCTGAAAATTGGCCTGGGCAGGAGGGGAGTTTGAGTGCCCAGTAAGCAAGTGGTTAACAGGAGAGAAATTTAAGGCCCCAAAATGATCAGTAACAACACTAAGGCTACTTTCACACTGGGGCGGTAGCGGTAAATTGCCGCTAGTTTCAGTGGCGATTTACCGATGTTATGGCGGCACTATGCAAGTGGGAGCGCAGCGCAACCAAGGGGTTAAAAAGGGGTTAAAAGTGCTGACGCGCTGCACTTCCAAGGCGGCGTGCAGCTGCTTCAGAAGCGCTTGCCATTGATTTTAAAGGCAGGAGTGGTGGAGGAGCAGTGTAAACACCGCTCACCGCCCCAAAGATGCTGCTTGCGGGAGTTTGTTTCATCTCCTGCAAGCGCGCCACCACAAGCCGCCCCAGTGTGAAAGGACACACTGGGTTTAATAGAAAGCCGCTTTACAGGCGCTATTTTTAGCTAAATAGCGCCTGTAAAGCGCCCCAGTGTGAAAGGGGCCTAAGAGGACAAACTTCTCTAATCCTTCAATAGCAACTTTTCTGGCGTCAGCAGGAAATGGCCAGTATATCTAGGACTTTACAGCAGCAGTTTATAAAAACAATTCTGGCCCTTAGTTCCCTGGTGGCACAGTTATCAGTCACCAACAAGGTCTCTATTCACAATGTCCCATGAGCGGTCTGCCACCCATCATCCGCAGGTAGATCCTCAGCGAGGGATATTAACTAGATCCTTCTCCAGACCCAGGACTTCAGTGCAGTACCCTCCAGAAAAAGTAACCCTCAGACATCCTTCTCCAGGCCCTCAGCCCAGCAGCCGCTGAGGCCCAGAATGCAATTTCTCGTCTCTCTGGCTATCCTCAGGGAAAATAAAATCTGCTCAGGTCTCCTGTACATTTATTACCTCCCCAGCCACCTTTTGGACGCCTTCCAGGGATTGGCTTACCAATCAATCAATCACTGCTACATTCATTAAAATGTAGCCAAAAACAAAATTGACCTCACAGCCTAACCAGAAGAGGACGCTACATATCTATTCTTAACTCAAAAAGTACCTTCTATAACTCTTTATTTTTCTTTCTATTTTCTGCTGTGATTTGATTTCCTCTGGCTGGCTGTTTGTTTTCACGGTCCCACTGAATGTAGGAACGTAGCCACCCTTTCTTTTTTCTCCTGAGAGGGACTAGGTACTATAGACTATGGGATTTGTAGTGTGTATAGAGTAGTGCACATGACCACAACTAACGTGCACTGCTTATTCCAAACTGAAGTGAGGGGGAAAAGAAGGGTTCAAGAACTCACAAAGGACATTACATGGAGGCAGAAAAACACAGTAAGAAATGATTTCATGAAAAATAGATTAAAGTGCCATAAAGTAGTGGAATATTTGTGAAAAATAAGTATGCTGTTTATTGGAACTAACAACAGGCCTAACTTGTTTGAATGTAGAACTTTATTGATTGTTGTGTGTAACATAGATTGGCTGAGGCAATGTTTTTCGCAATATACTTTAACTGCTTCAGCCTCAGAAGAATTTACCCCCTTCGTGACCAGAGCACTTTTTGCAATTCAGCACTGTGTCGCTTTAACTGACAATCGCGCAGTTGTGCGACGTTGTACCCAAACAAAATTGACGTCCTTTTTTCCCCACAAATAGAGCTTTCTTTTGATGGTATTTGATCACCTCTACATCACTTCTGATCACCGCTATAAACAAAAAAAGAGCGACAATTTTGAAAGAAAAGCAATATTTTTTACTTTTTGCTATAATACATATCTAAAAAAATATATATAAAAATAATTTATTTATCAGTTTAGGCCAAAATGTATTCTTCTACGTATTTTTGGTAAATAAAATCCCAAAAAGTGTTTATTGATTGGTTTGCGCAAAAGTTATCGCTTCTACAAACTATGAGAATTGATTAATGTTTTTAAGTGTTTTTATTCTTTTTTTTTTTTGACTAGTTATGGTGGTGATCTGCGATTTTATCGGGACGGTGACATTGCAGCGGACAGATTGGACACTTCTGACACTTTTTTGGGACCAATGACATTTATACAGCGATCAGAACTAAAAATAGCCACTGATTACTGTATAAATGTCACTGTCAGGGAAGGGGTTAAACTATAAGGGGCGATCAGTGTGTTCCCTCACTGTGTGGAGGCTGGGCTGGCAGGGGCATCACAGATCTAACTGATCCTGATTACATGGAACAATAGATCACTGTCATGTCCACTGACAGAACGGGGAACCGTCATGTTTACATCCCCGTTCTGGCTCTGTAGTTGGCAATCGAGGGTCGTCGGTGGACGTCGAGTCTGCCCGACCCGTGGCCACACTCACGCAGCATGCGGTGGGCACGAGAGCGATCCGGCAGGCGGGCACCTCCTACAAATGCGGCTGCTGCGAATCACTGGTTATAGACAGCGATTTGTGCAGCGGAGCCACTATATGTATGCAATACGGTCGGCAAGTGGTTAATGAGTTAGGCCAATTGTTTTTTGTAACTTCATCTATAAAATATTGTGAAGTAAACAAGATAATATTTCTAGTCTTTTCATATCAGCTTAAATACATTCTGTAAGATGCAGTATTGCAATCCAGCCACCGTCTGGGCTGCATCTACTTTACTGTACAGTTGTTGTAATCAAACTGTGAATAAAAATGTTCCATACAGAGAAGATAGTATACTTACCTCACTTGCTGATGAGCATCACTATAATGAAAAAGAGATGAAGACCTCAAACAGACACTTCCAGGATTGTCATTCTCCTGATCCACCACTGTTGTTAGCAATTCCTTCTATTAATCTCTATGTCACTGCAGCAAACAGTAGTGCCGTAGGAGGAAGCACCAAGCACAGAAGGGGACAAGCAATGGTTTCTAAGGACCTTCGATTTCTCTTTATTACAACAGTATTCGGCGGTGAAGGCAGGAAGAGGTATTTACGATCTTTGCGGGGCACACTTTTATTCACAGTTTGATTTTGTAGATAGAGTCATTTTAAAGAAATCCTTACCTTTGCTGATGTGCACAGAAAGTGCTGCCAAATATGAACAATTTAGCTAATTTACAAACCACCAGGGAATAACCACAGAACAAAAATTATTCTCTGTCTATCCTTGATATCCAATTACTCCAGTACTTGGTGCTGGTATAGTGCCCCTTAAAGTCACCCCTGGCCTTCCTCTGACAACCACTTGGCAGGGCTCTCAGCAGATGTCAGCAGACAAACATGGAAATGAAGGCTTAGCTGCTGCTGATTTTTGGCAGTTACATTTTGTATATCGGTAACAAGGCTGTTTTGACAGGTTTTACTGCACCTTTTGCAAAATGGAAGATTACAGGTGAAACGACATATGAAGCAAATTATAAAAGCACTACTATTTTTACCGTGTGTGCAGGTTGGGAAAGGTTCACTTTAAAGTAAGTCCAAACCCAATCTCTTTAATTTCATATATGTTTAACAAGTAAAGTTGTTTTTAATCTTTCATGCCACTGTTATTAAAAAATTCCTCTGCCATGAAGTTGTTCAGGCACTTGCTCCATATTGTACCCCTGCATTGTCACCCTGGTTAGGTCTACAAGAGGTGGGTACAGGCATAGCCCACCATTTTTGCTATCAGCGAGCCAGTCCAGAGCAATGATAAGAAGCTGCCACTGGAGCGAGGGCTTGTAGTGGCTGCAAAAGTCTGGAGAAGATCAGCAGCACTGAGAGGCAAAAAAGGAAGAAATAAAAGTAAAAACACTATTTTATGGAAAAATATGGCAATTCGTGGTTTAGCAAACTCAATGTTATCCAGTAAGGCTTATGAGCTACTCAAAAGCCTAATACACACTACAAGTTTATGTTGCTTCAACCCAGTGAGCTGAACGAAAAAAAACCTGACAGCTCAGGTCAGAGCTGCTGCACTAACTATCCAACATTAGTACAGCGATCTCCCCTGCTGTTCTATTGCGTTCTGACAGGGGGACAGCCCCCCTACCAGAACACTCCAGTCAGCCGGTCGGCAGACCTTCATCAGTCAGGACCCTCCGACAGAAGCCAGCCGAATGGCTGGCTTCTGTCGAACCGACTGCAGTACACACGGGCTGAATGTCAGCCAGCTTCTATTGAAACGGCCGATGCGTACTAGGCTTTAGGTTCCATTCATACTTTGCAGCAGTGGAGGCTTGCCCATAAGGACTGCTGGGGCAGTGCCCCACCAAAAAATAAGTAAGAAATAAAAATAAAAATTAACTATAATTATTAACCAACAGCAGCACAGCTAGAGAGAAACTCCAAAGAAAAAAAAATCTTTGGAATTTCTCTCTAGCTGTGTTGCTGTTGCTAATTGCTGGAATAGACAGATTAGATAAGAAAGAGAAGTGTAATCTACCTAGCAACAGGGCAGACGTCCCAAATGTCATTAAAAACCCCTATCTAGAACACAATAAAATGAATTCTCCACCCTCATTGGCTGCATTCCAACATTCCATTCTAAGAATAGCTGAGTTCTGGGGCGTTAGAATCTACAGACCTTAAATTGCCTAGTCCATTTGGTCTCTGTCTGGGGGGGAGCCAAGATTTTCTCTGCCTGCAGTTACACATTCTGGCCAGCTGCCCAGCCATGTCCCCCCCTCCACAAGTCACACTCCGACACTTAGTCTCTACCTCCAGCAGTGTTTCCCCTCTCCACCAGGGACCCTTCCCCCACCCACCATCCTGTACAGAGCAGAGATGGAGGACATGAGTGATCCCTCAATGGAGGAGAGGAAAAGGAGCAGCAGATCTCTTGCCTGGATGGATCATCACGGATGACTACAGCTTGAGGAATGAGAAGCTCAGAGGGACAATCAGATCCAAGCAGAGCTGTGTCTGCAAGGTAAGATCTCTGAGCACACATGACAGGGAGCTCCCAGCAATACACAGGCAGTGATTTATCTGCATCCATAGATAACAGATAAGGCTGAACAGGTCCCTTCCAAAGCTCAGCAGTAGGATAAGAACTCTGAGCCGGCATGTAAGTCACAGGGAGTTCTCAGGGATACACAGGCAGTAATTGATCTGCAATTAGTCTGCTGACATTGGGGAACCACAGAGCTCAGCAGCACCACACACTCTCAGCTCTTCATAGTTTACTGTTTAACAGGCAGCTTCAACCAAAACAGCAACAACTCCACTCCTGGTGACTTCTTCATCCCTGCATTCAGTGCACTGTAAGCAATGATTCATGACTTACAATGCAGGGACCAAGAAGTCACCAGGAGTAAAGTTGTTGCTGTGTTGGTTGAAGCTGCCTCTGTGTATCTCAGCATCAAACAACAGAACAAGAGGAATGTCTACTCATGACTAGTGTTGAGCGAACCCGGACTGTAACGTTCGGGTCCGTACCGAACTTTCGGGTGTCCGTGGCACGGACCCGGACATTTCAAAAATCGTTCGGGTTCGGTCCGGGGTTCTGCTATTTTACTCCACGTGTTGAGAAGCTGCAGGGCAGCCAATCAACAAGTGTTTCACTGGTTTGCCCTTAGAAGCCATCACAGCCATGCCTACTAATGGCATGGCTGTGATTGGCCAGTGCATCATGTGACCCAGCCTCTTTATAAGCTGGAGTCACAGTGCTGCAGTCACATGCTCCTTGGGTTAGTGTAGGGAAAGGTAGCTGACTGCGTGAGGGACAGATTTGAGACATTTTAAGACCTGATCCTGCATCCTGAGATAGATTACTTTACTACTGCTGTCTGTGCTGTTGCTCTGAGGA
>BLSH010302413.1:3654802-3665403 GCA_018402905.1 Glandirana rugosa | reverse complement strand
CGGAGCTTGCCCTTTATGCCTTGGAGGTGCTGGCCTGCCCTGCAGCCAGTGTATTGTCGGAACGTGTGTTTAGCACGGCAGGGGGCGTTATCACAGACAAGCGGAGCCGTTTGTCCACATCCAATGTGGACAAGCTAACCTTTATTAAAATGAATCAGGCATGGATCCCACAAGACTTGTCTGTACCTTGTGCAGAATAAACATTTAGACCGGACTCACACAGCCATTCATATACTTCTTTTTTTGAATAGGCCTCACTACAAAAAAAAAATACCATGTTGGCTACCTCCTCCTACTCCTCTACCACCGCCACTTCCACCTACACTGCCACGGTCACGGCCTAGTCAACCTCTAGGCTCCTACTCCACATCCACCCCCCTTCCCATTTTTTTACTTGATTTTAATTTATTTTCCCTATCCCCATTTATTTGTAGGACACTTGACCTAGTTTGAAGATGATTTTAGAACAGTTATATGGTTTCTACCGTTAATTAATACTTTTCAGACACAGTTTGAAGATGATCCACATTCATCTCCATTTTTTGCTTTTTTTTTGTTTTTATTTTTTTTTAAATATTTAAAGTTATTTCCCTGTCCCCATTTTTTTTGTAGGGCACTTGCCCTACTCTTACCCCCATTTTACTTCCTTTTGCAGCCCTCTGGGGCTTTCCAGGACTTTGCTACAGCCATTTTTGTGCCTAAAAGTTCGGGTCCCCATTGATTTCAATGGGGTTCGTTGTCCGTGCGATCGTTCGGGTTCCGTCCGGACCCGGACCCGGACTTTGTCCCGAAGTTCGGACGGACCAGCAGAACCCGAACGTCCAGGTGTTCGCTCAACTCTACTCATGACAATTCCTCTACAATAACTGCTTTCCAATGAATGCCATCTTAAAGCACCTGGTTGTATAATTACATTTTGACCTTTTTTTGACAGATAATGCAGATGTATGTTAAGTGAAGCTGGTCAGTTCCAAAACCAGGGACATTTCTATGGCTCACCTTGTGTCAGGGGTTAGTGGAGGATTTCCAGCGTTCCTACTATAAAATAAGGAATTAGGATGGAGCTTGATGGCACAGCACATACATGAAAACCCACATAATACCAGTCTGTGCCGGGTTCCTGTGCAGACCTCACAGCTCATGTAGTTCTTTACCTTTGGGATTTAATGGATGAATGAGCCAGCAATATTTTATTGAGAATTAGGACTGACAGCTGAGTTATACTGTACATTGAGTGGGTGGAGTCTATAAGGGGTGTGGCTTCTACGAAGTGGAAGGGGCCAAAAGGAAGGGCGGGGTTTAGCGCCCCACTATCTTAAAACTTCACCAGCCGCCACTGCTTTGCAGGTGCGATGGAATGTGTGCTTTTTTTGCACTTTTCCGTGTAGTGACCCATTTGAAAAAGAGCACCGCATCAAAACACATGTAACTGGCACAAACGCATGCACATTAGCAAGATGTAGGGGTTGCCACCTCCGTCTGCAAAAAAGGCAGAGCATTTTCGTGCATTGCCAGAAAGCGCTTGATTTTGCACATGTTCCCGCAATGCACAGGCGTAAGCGAAGCCTAAGTATCATCTTTTGCCAGACTTCACCTTTAACTCTAGAAAATCCAATAAATGGTTTCTACAGTATTTGAGGGAAATGTACTAAGCTAAACTTAAATCCTCATGTTCTTCAACCATGCCATGAATTTACAGATGACTTTAATAATGGGAAGAGTTTGCCATCTAGTGTTCAATAAAAGTACAGCACGGAAGTAATAGGCTTAAATGATGTTTAATATTTAACATATTCTGATCCTTACTAGAGAAATACACATAAAGGTGGTTGCACTACAAAATATTAATAAAACAATGACATAATGGCTTAGCTGTAAACAACTGTGCCTTATTTACTAACGGGTCTTATTTACTAAACCCCCCCTACACACACCCATATATATATATATATATATATATATATATATATATATTTATATATATATATACTGTATATATACACACAGTATCTCACAAAAGTGAGTACACCCCTCACATTTTTGTAAATATTTTATTCTATCTTTTCATGTGACAACACTGAAGAAATGACGCTTTGCTATAATGTAAAGTAGTGTTGTCACATGAAAAGATATAATAAAATATTTACAAAAATGTGAGGGGTGTACTAACGTTTGTGAGATACTGTGTATATATATATATATATATATATATATATATATTATGTATATGTACACCCCAGAACATCAATCATGGGTAAACATGGGCTACAGCATGTATGCACTGAATTTACTAACAAGTGTGCTTAGCTGTGTAATGTATCTGATCATCTGATCATGCACCAGCTAAGTCCATGCTAGCTAATGTTTTTGGGTCTTTCTAATTCTGTTACCGTATCTAAAGTAAATGTGTACACCGTGTAGGAAAAAAAAACACATAAAGTGTGCATAGCTATTACTAGAGTAGACCGTAAAACAATAACTTTGTTAAAAGCCTTATTGAACAATACAGTACATTGTGATTATTGTGCTTCACATTTGCATAACTTTGCACACCTATGCAAAAGTTCAAGCACTAGCCATCGTAGGAGATGGTTGGAAAAGAGAATCCAATGATAAATAGTGCTATCTTTATGTTTTTGTTTTTATTATCTTTAAGTAAACTTACTACACATGTATATACACACACCATCTGAGTCCTCTCTGCAGAGGGAGTTAAATAGGCGTTCCACATCATCAGGCCTCTCCTCCAGTCAGTGGCCAGTATGTGAGGTCTGGAGTTTGGCAATTGAGGAAAGTCTTCTGCAGAATCCTTGGGGGTTGCCATTAAAAATGATGATCAAGAGCCATGTATGCCTCTGCACTGAGGTCACCCACAGAAAGCCTGGACCTCCCTGACCTTGTTTATCATTCTTTGCTCATGAGTTTTGATTTGTTCCTTAATGCAATACTGTACAATCAGAAGGGTGAAATAATTAATTAAAGGCTCCCAGAGTTATCTCTCTGCTTTTAGCATGAATGAGAACCACTATACTGTACACTACTGTGTGCACGGTATACTATACTATACTGGAGAGATCCTCCTTTCTCTGTGTCCTAAAAACCATCTTCTTTAACACCCACTACAGCTTCAAGAACCTTATTTGTATTAGGATCTGTGTTGAGGATCCTTGGGCTTATGTCAAAGACACCAGTTTGACATCAGTTTGAGATGTCTCTGAGATTATTCAGAATCCAATGACAATATGACCTGCAGTTGATCTACTTCTAATTTGCTTCAAGCGGGTTTTGTATTCCCATAGACTTATACGGAAATGAAATACACCTCCTATGAAGGGAACAAAAGCCAATCAACATACAGGTTCTTAGGGTAGCAATACTGTGCAATGCACTGGATCGTCATTTACTCACAGTGATGTCATAGCTTGCAAGATTTGCTCAGTGATGGCAAACGTACTCTCAACCTGAGATTTGGTGTGGTGGAAATTTGGGGATGATAATACAAATACCGGGTACTTGAATCACACTACTACAATTTCAAATACATTTAATATTGCTTAGATGAGCACACATCTAGATCAATGTATGTTTATTGATATGTGCCTAGAGTTCAAAGTATGTTTATTGATATGTGCCTAGAGTGTAATCAGAGACCTTATAAATGTGATAAAACTGAGCAGTACTTTTAATAATCAGGACATGTTTGGTTTAGGGCAGGGATATGCAATTAGCGGACCTCCAGCTGTTGCAGAACTACAAGTCCCATGAGGCATAGCAAGACTCTGACAGCCACAAGCATGACTCCCGGACACAGAGGCATGATGGGACATGCAACATCTGGAGGTACACTAATTGCTTATCCCTGGTTTAGGGTAACTTAAGGTCATCAGCACACATAAAATCTGGGTGTGTAAAAATAAATGACTTTTTTCTATAGGGCTCTTGCACACAGGTATATATATGGATGTGTGGTGTATTGGCTGCATCCTGGAGCCACAACTGCTGCATAATTAAACCCATAGACATGCATTACAATATACACTGCACTTGGCTGCATGCACATACAGTATATATAGTGTATACTGTAAGTATGTGTATGGGTAGAATTACATAGTAGCTGTGGTTCTTAGACATGGAAAAAATAGGCATATTGTACTCTGGAGGGCCATAAGCCCCATATACACCCATGTTTAAAAGCCCATAGAAAAAGGAATAATCCATTTGCTACACATGCACCACAAACAATGGCTGCATTAGGTAAACAGACTGCATCGGGTCTCAGGGGCATGCTTTTCATGCCTGGATATGTGGGCCTATCTCTTCCTGCCATACTTGGTGAAATATTTGTAGAAACTACCCTAACTCAGGAGTGTTTTGACATTTCCATCTTTGGAGGATTTAATTTATAGCAATGTAGATTTCCCTATAATGTAGTTCTATAGTTTTTTTAGCACAATCCCATAACTCCCAACTGTCCCTGATTTGGAGGGACTGTCCCTGATTTGGAACCAAGTCCATTTTTCCTCCTCATTTGTCTCTCATTTTGCTCTGATCTATTTACTTGTCTATAAAATGCACTTTTTATCTTTCAAAAAGTGTTTCCCAGTGCATCCGATTTCTAAATTGCTGCATTTGTAAATTTCAAAAGCCAATATAAAGCAATAGTAGTGGTAAAAAAAGCACTTGTGGGTTAACTAATATTTTTTTTTTTGTATAATTCTCCTTTAAGGGGGCATGGCAGGATGTGTGTCCTGTGCCTACATACTTTTGCTAAAAGTTGTCCCTCATTCTCATCTCAAAAAGTTGGGAGGTCTGCAATCCTTACCAGACTGTCTTTAAGCAGCAGTCATCGGCATCACATTGTTTTTGACTCCAGCTGTCTTAGTCCCTATCTGTCAACTAGAACACCTTAGTACAATACACTTGTACATCTACTCCTAATAATGGGGACAAAGATAAAAAATAACATCAAGAATGCTTCCTTAGAACTGAAAGAAAAATATACCCTAAGCTCTTGGCTTTACAAGCTTTGTGATTCTGCTTGCCAACTTTGTTAATTCAGTTTTTGAAAAGAGTGTGTTGAACCGTGAAGAGCAATACATACCATTACAAGGTGCTAGCTTGCATTCCCTTACAGATTCTGGTTTCTCTCCATCGCATTGATCACCTGAACGACATAGGACTTGTCTCACTTCAATACCTTCACCACAGGTTACAGAGCACTGCATCAGAAATAAAAGATCAGAGCTGAAATCAGCAACAAGCAAGCAGTAATAAACAGTGAACCTCATCTCTGCAAGGCGGTATTATTCTACCTTGTTTTCTCTTTGTTCCTGCAATATATCTCTTATCTGCTTCAGGATTCTATATTTGTTTGAAACCCAGCCAGTCCATTTTGTACATAACTTTAATAACTGTTATTTTACAGAGTTCTCACAAATTAAACAAAAGGAAAGTACTACCACCTGGGCCACCAAGTTTGCTGATTTACCCTGAATAGATGTGTTTTAAGCAGATATTTTTTTTTCTCTATTAAATTATTTTTATTAAACAGCAAGCTGGACTATGGGGTGAATTTGCTAAAAGCAAATAAACCATGCAATTTGCAAAGCGCAGTTGCTCCAGAGCTTAGTAAACAAGCAGAAGCTCTGTTGACTTCCACCATCCAATCGTGTGCAAGCAAAAATGCATTTTATAAAAAATGTTCTTGCACACGATTGGTTGTTCTTTGCAAAGGGAAGGCTTACCTTATTTACTAAGCTCAGGAGCAACTGCACTTGCAGAGTGCAACTGCACTTTGCAAAGCGCACAGTCTATTTGCCTTTAGTAAATCAACCCCTATATGTCAAACCCTTGCCTTTGTGTATTGTCCAGATAGCCAATGACTGTGCAATATTCTGAGCTGAACTGCTGCTTGCATTCTGCACATTCTTGTTTGGGTGCCTAAATGTTAGCACCACTTGGTGCACCATCCAGACTTGTCCAGTCGCAGAAGCTTTCAACTACACATAGAGTTTTACAGGCTGCTGTCAACGGGGCTGGATGATGTGCCTTTGCCTTCCACCCACACCAAAATGCTGGGACCTCAGGCATCGGGGCTAAATGCCTACTGTGCATGAAACCTAAAGCTACACTTGTTACTCTCATTTGTGCTTAATTCAGTGAAAACATTATATGAAGATGTGTGTGCAGGGAATGTTAAAACCCAACTCCTGGAAACTGTAAAATGATCACTTGAACTTCAAGTGTTAACTGCTTATTTTGTCTAGGGGAGAGGAGAAAGGTCTTTAATTACCTGATCCTCTGCTCCCCCAGCAGACGGTACTCCCCCATGCTCCCAATGGACTGTCCCTTGGCATCCTCATGTCCGGAGCAGGGCTGAGGACCCTGGGCTGGTCTTGATGGCACCAGGACTTTAGACCGGTAGAGCGTAGGGGAGAAGACACTACGGAGATTGGTCTAGCTGCGAAAGATATGGTATGTAAATCTGCTTTTCTGTGTCCCCTAGACCTAAACAAGCAATTGCCCCTTGCAGTAGGGCTGTAGCTTTATTTTATAGTTGCCCAGCATTGGACTAAGAGGAGTAAGAAGACAAAGTACAGTTCAAGAAACAAGAAATAATCTCTTGTTTTTTATTTATTTTTTTATTTTGCACAGTGAAAATTAAACTGTGACAATAAAACAGATGTCATGGATCCTCCAATAACATATCCTTTCTGTAGTGTTTATTAATATTAATGCATTAAACAAAACGGTTGTAATCATCCAGGTGTGGCTAGGGCTGCATGATTTCTAAATTAACCACTTGACCTTCAGAAGATTCATGACCATTTTTTGCGAATACAGCACTGCGTTACTGTAACTGACAATTGTGCGGTCATGCAACAGTGTACCCAAATAAAATTTGGTGGTGTTTGATGACCACTGTGTTTTTTTATTTTTTGCCCTATAAACAAAAAAAGACCAACAATTTTGAAAAAAAAATCTATTTTTACTTTCTGCTATAAAACCTATCCAATAAAAAAATGTAAGTGATTTAGGTCAATATGTATTCTGCTACATGTTTCTGGTAAAAAAAAAAAAATCCCAAAAAGTGTCTGCAAACTATGGGATATATTTATGGAATTTTTATTTATTTCATTTTTTATACTAGTAATGGCGGCGATCCGCGACTTATAGGGGGACTGCAAAATTGCAGTGGACTATCAGACACTAACTGACACTTTTGACACTTTACAGGAACCAGTGACACTAATGCAGTGATCAGTGCTAAAAATATGCAACGTCACTGTATCAATCACACTAGCTGGGAAGGGATTAAACATCTAGGGCGATCAAAGGTTTAACTGTGTGCCTAGCCAGTGTTTTTGTGTACACTGTGTGCTGTTTTCACTAAGGGAAGAGATCAATTCTATTCTCTGCTTTGCAGAGACACAAGATCGTCCCTCCCACTCCCTATCAGAACTAAGACAAGCCTTGTTTACATAGGCATATCTCAGTTTTCTGTGCTTTACTAACGATTGCTGGGTGCTGGAGGGTATCGAGTCCTCGCAACCCGCAGATCGGCTACTGCTGTGAATTATCACAAGCAGAAGTGCAGCAGTGCAGAATCACGTATATATAGCAGTAAAAGTGCTATAGGGTAGTCAGCAAGTGGTTAATGCCCTGGTCACAGCAAGGCTGGTTGCAGTTAAGTTTAGATGTCACTCAGTCTTCAGTTTTTCTGGGGCAACACAAGAGCTAAAGTGGTACTTAGGGATAAGCTGAATGTTTCTGGGTTTGGTTAGAGGCAGGTTCTGCACAGCATGATTAAAGTTCAGGTTCTGAATCCAAACCCCAGTGAAGTCAAAAGGAGCCGAATGTTAAAAAATTGTATTGGCCATTTTCAAGACTAATAGGCAAAGGATTGTCAAACAAGTGGCACGGGAAACTGTGTACCAAAGCAAAAAACAATATTTAAACAATTCTATATGGCAGGAGCAGCGATATTAATAATATCTATACCAGAACCTTTATCCCACATAGCTGTTAATGAGAGACTACACACAAAAATGGGCTTCCCCTAAAAATACATACCAGACCCTTATACTAGATGAGGATCTTATATTAATTTTAAGGTGTAACCCCATGCAAAAAACGAGTAAAAAAAAAGGACCCCCAAAAAAATCCATACCAGACCCTTATCCAAGCATTTTTAGATTTTGGTAGAATGGTGAGGGGTTAGAGACAGTTTTAAAACTCCTGTACCTTGCTCAAAATAAAAAAAAAAGTTTTGGCTTTAGATACTGTATACTTTAATATGTGACTACTATATATACTGTTCTTCCGAACCAGTTTATATCTGATGGTCCTATGATTTAGCACAAATAGTTCTTGAATAACTTATCCATTAATAGCACAGTTCAGTAAGTAATAGAATGTACTTTACGCTTGCTGACAAACCTAACCTCTACTTTAGAAAATATGGCATTAATCAGGAAAATAAAGTGAAATTGCATGATTGTTACTACATTTTCATCTTTGGTTGTTTGGTCAGTGTTCCATTTAAGGATTAGTTTCATTTTGTCTTCATTGGTTAATAATATATTGTATTAGCGCACTCAATAGAAAAGCATTCCTAGAGTGATTTTTGCTTTCGGTAAATATAAACAAGTTTAGCTAAAGACGGGAAATGGAAAAAATGATTGTGTGCCTCTGCTTCATATTTAATCAGTCTGCAGGTCTGCATAACTTTCAGCCTCAGTGGTTGGTAAAAGGCCAGATTTTATAGATAGTCACAAATACTCCCAGGCAGCACAGTCAAAACTGGCTCCTTCATTGAGTAATACCTGGTTGGTTCCAAAAGTTACAGCTCTGTAGACACCCTCAAGGATTGAGGCTATTTTTCCCTGCATTAGCTTTTAGATAGATATGGAAATTTAGCAGATACTGAGGAAAGCTGTTACATTTAGAGCCGGTTCACGCAGGGGCGATACGACTTTAGGCGTGACTTTGCTAGGTGATTTGAACGCGACTTCAACGCAACTTTGGGCGGGAGGGAGGGGGTTGCCTTTGTAATTTGTGGGGAGTACCTTGGTAAATTATTTTCTTTTTCCTGTAAAGTCGCTTCAGTATAGATGGGGATCCAACTTGGAGGCGACTTCCATTGAATTCTATGGGCACAAGTCGGATAGAAGTTGCCTTGAAGTAGTACAGGAACCTTTTCTGAAGTCGGAGCGACTTCTTCAATAGTGTACATTAAGACGGCTACCATTAAAGCGGAGTTCCACCCAAAAGTGGAACTTCCGCTTTAAGACCTCCTCCCCAGCTCCAGATGCTGAAACAGAGCTTTTGGGGAGGAGGGGGGTGGGGATACCCTATTTTTAGGGTTACTTCCGCCCCGGTCGCCTTAGGCGATCGGAAGTGGAAGGACTCCTTCCCCCTCCCTCCCGAAGTCTTCTGGGACACAGGACAGGTCCTAGAAGACTTCGGGACCAATCACAAAGCGCAGCGCCGCTCGCGCATGCGCAGTGTGCGCCCGGCCGTGAAGCCGCGGCCGGGTGCCCACAGTAGCAATGCCGGCGCCGCGGAGGGGAAGGGAAGAGGAGCGAGGCTCCGTGCGGCTCCATCGCTGGACCGGGAGACAGGTGAGTGTCGGTTTATTAAAAGTCAGCAGCTACACTTTTTGTAGCTGCTGACTTTTAATAAACCTAAGGAAAGGGTGGAACTCCGCTTTAATTTCAATGGGATTTCTTATGTGTGGGGTGACATGGGGTGACACAAGTCGGATCCCAAGTCACTATAGTGTGAACTGAGCCTTAATGGACTCATTGGATATTTACAATGTAAACAGTTGTGAGCTATATAATAAAAATTGACGCCTATACATTGCTAATGTTAAATCTAACATATTGAATATATATAGATTAGGGAATATTACTCTATAAAACAACTCATATCTAGAAAGAAGTGATGTCATACAAAAAAAAAAGAATTATATTAGGAGCATGAGGATACTTTTGCTGTCTTCTGCCATTAGCACGGTTTCATGAAGATATAGAAATAATTCTGCATCTGAAATCCCAGCAAATGCTTCTTAAAGTGGAAGTCCACCCTAAATCTAAAATCCCTGCATCTATAGACCCACCCATTCTAACACTAACCCATTCTAACACTAACCCTGTAAAAAAAACTCAGTATACATACCTTTTTTGAATCTGATCTGACCCAATCTCCAGCAGCAGAAGCTCTGCACAGGACATGGCCAACAACGGCTGTGAAATGAATGGGATGTGATGTCCACCATAGACTTACTGTGGGGCTTCCATTGTCGATCGTGTCCTCTACACTCCAACTGTATAGTGAGTTTTTATTTACAGGGCTAGAGAGGTTAGTGGTCTAGAATGGGGTGGGAGGGGGGTTTATAGATGCAGGGATTTTAGGTTTAGGGTGGATATAACTTCGAATTTCACCTTCAGGTGAGATTTGGATTTTAGGGACGTAGATATTTGGGGGGAGGGTGGGGTAAGATCTGGTGATTGGAGAGATCGGGACATTTATTTTTGAGTGATATGTCAACCTCACATCTCCTGTGCTAGCTGTTACCTTCGGGGTGTCATTCAGAT
>BLSH010302413.1:3632526-3645443 GCA_018402905.1 Glandirana rugosa | reverse complement strand
CCCCCCCCCCCCCCCCCCCCCCCCCCCCCCCCCCCCCCCCCCCCCCCCCCCCAAAGATTTGTGCTGGGAGGAGTTGTAGCATCACAGGCAGATCTAATATGCAGATTCAAGCACAGCTCCACCTGGCATATTTCATATGGTAATCATGGATGTGAAATCATAAATTTGGATTTAGTTATTACTTAATGAGACTCTGCCATGGGGAACAAAACACAAAGCTGTTGCAAGTATAGGGTGTTGGCTAATAGGTGGAAGGTAGGAAAAGGCAGGCACATTTAATCTGGAAATGATGAAGCTTTGCCTGTTTGTTAGAACAGCCTTGGTCTACAACACACCCCAAGCCTGCTGATTAGATGGTGAATCACCCCACCACCTCCTCCTGTCACCACATGTGCACTATTAGGCTCAGTTTTCACTAGTGTGACTTGTCATGTGACTTTGGACACATAAAGTCATATGACAAGTCACAGCCCATTGGTTTCAATGGCACTCGTTCCCATCTTTGCACTACTTTGATGCAACTTTTGATGCGACTTTGATCCAGAGAGTGTAAAGTTGCATCAAAGTCGCACTCGTATTAGTGGAATCGTAGCCTAACAGTGTAGGGTTGGTTACCAATGCATGCCCTCCCTCTTTCAATCAGGGTGTTACTGTCCATGGGATTACAAAGGCCAGAGACTAAGGATACATGTGCAAGATATGTGCCTGCATCTGAGCAGCTTTTTTACTTATGCAAGTCAATGTGAATGCAAAAGCGGGTTGACGCAACTCAGAAGCAGCCTGAAGCAGGCAAACAACCTGTTCAAATGAAAGGAAAATGAAGGCAACCCAAACGCACGTTGGAGAAACTCACAAGCATTTGAAAGTGTACTATATTGGCCTTGCTTCTGAGTTGGATACTCATGTACATGGTCTCCAAAGTGGCTAGTGGCCATATACAGTATATATATATATATATATATATATATATATATATATATATATACACACATATATATATACTGTATATAACAATATGACTATTCAACTTATGATCATTTGGATGAGAGGATTATAACTTAATAAATAATAAAACAAAGAAAGCACAAAAAATACCAAATACCCAACTGCAATAATGGGTGTGTTTTATACTTTACCAGGAGCTTTAAAAACATGCATGAAACAATCTAGAAAACATATTCAACTACTTTGTCATGCATTAGGTTTAATGAAACATTTCCATGAGGCATATTTGTTTTTGTATATGACTATAGTTTCATTTTGTCTTTCTATAAGCTTTTCTCAGCAGGACGTTCACTCCAACTGTATCTTGTTATTATGTTTCACTATGCATTTTTGCAATAAGTCATTTTGTATTATGGATATTAGGTATTAGTCAACCTTGCTTGTATTTCTTTCTTTGTGCATTGCCACATCAGATTTGGGTATCTATATAAAATCCTACAAATATATTTTTTAATAAATTCAATAAGATTTTCCTCCTTCCCGATGCTGCACTACAGGAAACACATGATGAATAAGAACGCTAAAGCTAGACAAAAAGGAACACTCACATTGGCTGTGTACACTCCTGTAGATTGCACATTCGGCGGATAGGTTTTGGCTTCTTGTTGGCTTCACAGAAGTTACGGTGAACCATTTTGTTATCGCTTTTCCTACGACAACCATATTTTGTATACTGGAAACCTTCAAAACATAAAATGAAAACATTATTTGCAATTTGCAAACAGAATTCCCTTCTTGCTATAGCTAATACTTACTTTATTTCACCAAACAGAACATGCACATGCTAAGGAAGGATATGCTAAATCCAGTACCATGACTGTACCGACTCCAATAATATTGATACATTTTTGTGTGACTGATTATGGAAAAATACTTTTTTTCACCTTTTGAAATTATTGAATTGTACTTAGAAAATGGTATCTGCACACTGCCATGCCTGGATTCACACACATTTGCCAGAATTAAACCCAACAATTGCCAGTAGTTATAAGATTTATGGTACTGGGTGTGGCGTATCCAAATGAGAATCTTATGCCTCGTACACACGGTGCGACAGTCGTACGATCGGACTTCCAAAATCATATGTTGGCTGTTGTGTCTCGCATACTGACGTGCACTAAGGCCTAACGTAGTGACGTGCTACGAGCGTATAAAGAAGAAGTTCAGGAGAATGTGATTTGTGAATTAGGAATGCAGGTTTACACGAACGGACACTTCCGGCCGTTCCTGACTTCTGAGCATGCGTGTTTTGCATGTACAGCTTTGTTGGCCCATCTTCTCTGTACACACGAGTCAACAGTCGTACAACAAAATTTTTCCAGTCTGCTCATCCAACTTCTGTTGTACGACCGTCGCACATCGGCTGTTCTAATTGCACGTACTAATGGTCGAATGATCGTACAACAAGTTGTTGTACGACCATTGTTGTACAACCGTTGTACTGCGTGTACGGGCCTTTAGGCTAAAGCTCTGATTTGTAAACTATTCCATCTGCATTGATTGTAGATTGTGTGCTGTTGGTACTCTATAATAATCAAGAGTGAACCTGTTATAAAAGAAATGCATTCACAAGTATATGTCCCTGCTACCGTCCAGCAATGCTCCAAGTCTTAACCTCAGTGTGATGGAGGAATGAGGGTTAGGAAGGCAGAGATTGTTGAGATGAAGAAAGAAGCATTTGGGTACCAAGATTATGGCCAAGATGGTATGTTGTCTCAAGAAAAACTATTCAATTTCCGTCATGGACTTAATGTTCATTTTTGTAAAAAAAAAAAATATTGGTTTTATTTGTTATTATCCCAACTAATATAAATTTGTATTTTTTTAAAAAAAAATTCAGATAAATATATACTGCAAATGAATATTTATTATTTATAACTTGCAGCCAGCAGGTGGCAAGCTCAGAGAAACAGCACAGTTTTCTGGATGCCATGCTGCCATTCTCTATATTGAGAATAGACTTGCACAGCAGGAGAAATTAGAACATACGCACAGCTAATAGAATTTAGGGAAACGTCCTTTTTTCTCTATGCTGGCAGAAATAGGATTGTCTGTAATAATCAATTTACACAGCTCGCCAACAAGCATGCAGGCGGTGGTGTAAAAAACATTGTAAACCGTGTAAGTGATTGTAAGCTCTTCTGAGGCCTTCTTAACTATTTTGTATTTTACCGTATTCTAACTGTATTGCCTCCCTTTTATATTGTAAAGCACTGCATAAACTGTTGGCGCTATATGAATCCTGTATAATAATAAGGCTCATGCACACGGGCATATTGAAAGAATGAGCTGTAACGTCGGGACCGATGCTAGGGAAAAAACGGGATTAAAAACGCGATTTTATCCGCATTTTGCATTAATGCGCGCTATTGAGCCTCAGCGATAAGTCGCGTTTTGTTTGAAAAGACCAGGTAGTGTCACCAGCACACCAGGATCTTCAAATGAGTCCAATCTTTAATAAATGATCACATCGTTACAGCAAAGAGCGACGTTTCTGAGCCGCGCAGGACCCCTTCATCAGGCATGCGAACAAAAGACATCCCTCTGCTATTTTTGGACCTAAAAATGCTGGTTAACATCGATACGGTGCTAATGCTCAGTGTCAGAAACGCTCTAGCGCTGCAGCTTCAGAACGCGCTGGTCGTGGGTTCCGCTTGCAGCTTACAAATGCCAACGCCAATTACAGCCCAGAAATGTCAGAGTGTGTATGGGGCCGTTGAATAAAATGGAGATGTGTTTTTAAGCTGAAAAACGCGGCTGTAAAAACGTACGTGTGTATGGGGCCTAATAACAAAGTATTATATATATATATATATATACAATATTATGGATTAGATGCCTATTTGTAAAATACTGTAGATATTTTATAGAAAAACATCATGAAACATCAGCTTATTTTATAAGTATATAAACACAAAGCTCCATATTAAAAAACTATTATTAGTAGGTTAAATAGTGAAAAAATATAGTTTAAACAATGTAACAAGATTTTAAAAAAATACGCTCCCTCAAATCAATTTTTTGTTTCTGCATCGTAGAGTTTAAGTAAAATTCAGTTGGCATCCATCTCAAGCATTCAGTAAAATTCTCACCTCCGCCGCATGGTTTTGAGCACTGAGACCAAGTCTTTAAAGCCCACTCATAAGTATCAAGTTCTTCCTGCAGTACGTTGTTATTATTTATGGACGGCAAGGAGTCTTCGTGAATGATGTATTTGTAGGTTAAGCTGGACTTTGTGTCGTTCTCCTGGGGTATAACCTTCACAAACCACAACACAGAGCAAGTGTTAAGTTAGCGTCTTATAACATTTTGAAATACTGTATTCTGACAGTACGTGGAAATCAGGACATTCTGCTAGAAGAATAGAAAACACTTCTGCCTCCAAATGATCCTGGCAGCCAAACGAACATTTTTCCATGACTATTCCTGGTGTTTTTTTGGGATGCTGAAACTTATATGCCGTTGGCCGCTAATGAGCTCCAAGTAAGAGTTCATTAGATCCTTCCTTTTAATTTGTTTCTCAGACAGAGGAGGCAGTCAATAAAAGTAAAATAAATCTGAAGAATAGTACCAGATGGTGTTTTCTTTCATATGTGGATTTATTTGTCCCACTGTATTGCTTCTCATGTACGTACAACAAAAACAAAAGTATAATAATCATCTGCTTTTCGTTTTAGTGGAAGCCTTGCTGGTGTAATTACAGCTTGGCGCTTAGTGATGCAAAGTGATATAAGAGAAGATGATCCACTCAAAGCACAAAGCTGTCCTTGGTAAAGACAAACAGATGATACAAGGGTAGACAGTGCAAAATGTCTAAAAAACACACAATGTACTTAACATAGCTGGTAAGCCTTTGAATGCATTCTGTACATAGCGAGTATAAGGTACAAACGTGTTTCATTTACTGTATTGTCTGGGTCATTGCTTAAGAAGATGGGTCCTTGAGTTAAAGCATGTATGCATTTTTTTTATTGTTTTCTTTATTTATGTCATACTTCTTGAGATATGTTCTTTTAAAATGGTTCTAATGGGAAAACGTGTTTTTTCATTCCTGATTCAATGAGTAAAAGGCACAGGTTTTCTGGTATTATCTGTGTCATTGTTTAAGAATATGGGGCCTGGAGTTAAAGCATTTATGCATTTTTTATTATTCTCTTCAGTTGTGTCATACTTCTTGATATATGTTCTTTTAAAATGGTTCTAAAGGGAAAACATTTTTTTTTCATTCCCAATTCAATGAATAAAATGAACAAGTTTTCTGTTATTATCTGCATCATTGTTTAAGAATATGGGGCCTTGTGTTAAAGAATCTATGCGTTAATTATCAATTGTTTTCTTCAGTTATGTCATACTTCTTGATGAATGTTTTTTAAAGTGTTCCTAAAGGGGAAAGTTTTTTTTTTTTTTACATTAACTGCTTGCTGACCTACTGTAGTACATTTACTGTGGCAGGTCGGCTCATACAGGCATCACATACCTGTGCATCCCAGCTTTCTTCTGGGTGGGACCGTTCGCGCAAGTCATTTGCTGCAGCACAAGCGGGTTCCAATGATTTATGGCCGGGACTCGCTCATCGGTTGTGTGAATGACAGAAGAGAGCCCTGAGTTGGTAAACAGCACAGAGTTCTCTTCAGACAGCAGCAGTGTTCAGTTTTTTTTTTCTCTCCGTAAAGCAGGGAGTAAAAACTGGCACATTGCTTAGTAAAACGCCACATATTGCATTGCTAGGCACACTTTTAAACTTTGATTGCCTTTGATCAGGGATCTCCAAACTATGGCCCTCCAGCTGTTGTGGAACTACACGTCCCATGAGGCATTGTAAAACTCAGACATGACTAGGCATGATGGGAATTGTAGTTCCTGAACAACTGGAGGGCCATAGTTTGGAGACCCCTGCACTAGATGATAACTGCTTCCCATCCAGTGTCATTAGTAGAGCGACAGTGTATATTTTTATCACTGATCACGATATTAGTGGCACTGGAGATGTCAGTGGCAGTCAGTTCCCCCCAGCGTCAGTTAGTGTTAGTTAGTGCCTGACAAACTATCGCAGTCCCACTATAAGTCGCTGATTGCCGCCATTACTAGTATAAAAATAAATAAATAGAAACAAATTCCAGTATCTATACCAGGGTTTCTCAACCAAGGTTCCGTGGAACCCTAGGGTTCCTCCAGAGGTTGCTAGGGGTTCCTTGAGCAATGGTCAATTTCTACCTCTAAGATAAATTCCCAATGATACCATTGGTCTTTTTAGCTATCTGTAAGGGGTAATTCTTCCCAATGACCACAAGTGTAAGGAGCATTCTTCCCATTGACCATCACACTAATGTATCATAAGTTGTAGATTTTAAATTTTTAGCAGGGGTTCCACGAGACCGGAGAATTATTTCAAGGGTTCCTTGGTGTTGAACAGGTTGAGAAAGGCTGACCTATACCACAGTTTGAAGACAGTATAAATTTCACACAAACCAATCAATATTTTGGGATTTTTTTTAGACAAGACAAGTAGCAGAATACATTTGGACAAAATTTATGAAGCAATTATTTTTTTTTTATTATTTTTTTTTATTGGATATGTTTTATAGCAGAAAGTAGAAAATGTAGGGTTTTTTCAAAAATGTTGGTTCTTTTTTCGTTTATATCACAAAAAAATTAAAAACCCAGTGGTGATCAAATACCACCAAAAGAAAGCTCTATTTGTGTGAAAAAATTATATACATTTTGTTTGGGTACAGCATTTCATGACCACCCAATTAGCGCAGAGCTAAATAGCCTAAAAAATAGCCTGGATATGAAGGTGGTAAAATCTTCCAGAGCTCAAGTGTATAATGCATTCCTTGCATTAAGGCAAAACATTTTCCAGTATTTTTATCCTCCCTTCACCCCTTAAATACTTACCTGAGTCCTCAACCAATCCAGCACTGTGCCCATCTGCAGTGGCTCTCTCACAGGACAGAGAGGCAGCAGCAGGAGCCATTGGCTCTTACTGCTGTCAATCAAATCCTGTGAGCAGGGAGTGGGAGGATGGGACCGAGCTATGCTGTGTGTGTCCATCGATGTATACAGCAGGGCTTGGGAGCATACTGGCACACAAAGAAAAGTAAGAGCTTGGGGCACCGACTGGGGACCCCAGAAGAGGAAGATCGGGGACACTTATACCATTGCACAGAGCAAGTAAGTATAAATCTGTTACCTTATTTTTTATTATTTTAATTTTAAAAAACAAACAAAGATTTACAACCCATTTAACAAATTTCCTAAAGCGGTAGTAAAGTCTAATTTAAAAAAAAAAAGTCTCCTGGCAGCCTTTAGCCATAATGTACTATTATGCACTGCATGCTAGTACAATATGACAGACTTACCTACAAAAGCAGCCCTTCAGCCCTGCACTCTCACAGCTCTCCCTTGTCCCCGTCAGCTTCCATCTTCGCCCTGTCGTTCTTCCGGGTTTGTGATCTTTGGCCGCTTGATTGGCTGTGCTGGGGCAACGTCACTCCCACACATGCGCACGGGAGTCACATCACAGTATCGCACAGTATCGCATTAATCTGGTCTGAGCTGTGCATGTGCAGCTCAGATCGCATTTCTCACTGACAGGCAGGGGGAGATTCATGACAGAAGAGACTTCAGGGTCTCTTCTGTTATAAAAACCCTGCCCGCCAGTGATTTTTACAATAACTGACTTTACTACCGCTTTAAGTGCATTGTATACTTATTTTCTAAATGTATCCATGGTGAGTATAATGCAGATTATGGACATACAATAACTCCATAACCCTATTTTTCCAAAGTTATAGTATATGATTTAATATGTAACACTGGGCCGCTCAACCCCATCCAAACTTCCATCAGCAATAGCCGCTGTCAATGGCAAACACAGAAACCAGCAGAGAAAATATTTCACTACTCACTTCATTTGTGGCTCTGAAAAATGACATCTATTGTAGAGTGTGGCAGAGGAAGATAGAATTAAAGACTTACTCTGCCAGATTCTGTGTTTACAAAGGGTGCCAGCAATCAGGTAAACTGTCAAATCCTGTGTGCGTTCCGCACCGTTGGAGATCTGGATGGTCTAGTGTGACTGGCAGAACAGGGGATCTTCTGCCAAAACCTTTTTATCTCTGGGGACTCAACAACAACCCACCTGCTTAGCTTGGGCTCAATAGCAGCAGCACAGGCTGTTAGGGTGATAGTTGTGTCAGTGCAGGAGTTTAATTTGCAGGTCTATTCCTCCCTTTCTCATTGTGCTCTTTTATCAGCTAGTTGTTACTTGTTTTACTAAATGCAACTGTCTATTAAACAGGAAGGTAGAACACAGGACAGAACCAGGGCTGCCATTACAAATCATGGGCCTCATGCATCCTACCTAACAGGGCCCCCCACGGTACACTTTACCACAATGCATGTTAAGTGTGCTGAAGCAATGGTGTTCCATTCATTCTGAAAATGATAGCATAAAAATGTAGCATGTCTGCTTTATTATGCAGCATCACATCTAGCAGCTCCTCATAGGCATCCACTCTGCGGGCGTAATGATGTCACTGGTCAAGTCCTCTAAATAGATGCAGACGAGGAGTTGCTAGATGTGTTTACATGCTGTTTTTATCCCACCTTTATAAGTACCTGTCTTTTTTTTTTAAATAAAAGTGTATGTAAGAGGTTTTATAATATATGTGGCCTCTGTTCCTCTTTATTACTATGGATGCTGCCTGGCCGGATATACTGACACATGGAATCGTTGGAGTTTACATTGGTGACTGACTGTGATTATGGATGGATGTCTGGAAGTTTGATACCAACATGCTGATTGAGCTCTGTCATAGGGGTCAACTGCGGCTTCCTCATCACATCCTGAGACATGATTCGTCTAAGTGTCATATATGTAGTCAATGGAGCAGAGGATGGGGTCAGTGGGGCAGAGGATGAGGCAGCACTGTTGGTACTGACTGGCAGCACTGATGGACACTGATTTGCAGGACTGATTAGCAGCACTGATGGGCACTGATTGCCAGCACCTATTGGCATTGATTGGCAGCATTGATGGGCAGTACTGATGGGCACTGATTGGCAGTACTGATTGGTACTGATAAGCAGCACTGATGGCCACTGTTGGGGCTGGCACTGATTATTAGGACACTAATGATCAGTGCCTTGATTAACTAATGTAGATGTTGCCTTCTACACTGGCCAGTCACCAGCCCTCTCCTCTCCTCAAGCTGTAACAGTGTGAGGAAAGGAATGCCGGTAACCGGCAAGTGTATTTACATCGTGATCAGCTGTGATTGGACATAGCTGATCATGTGGTAAAGAGCCGCTGTGATTGGCTCTTTATCCCGATCTGTGATCAGCTGTGTCTGAAGGACACAAGGATCACAGATTGTGCTGTGTGCATGCCGCAGCGGGCACGGTTCTGGGAGGGCAGCAATAGCTGCCCTCCCAGAACTGGATGACCACACTGTAGCTGTCATTTGACTATAGCGCGGTTGCCTGGGGGAGGTGCTGCCCCTCTGAAACATGCCGCCCAAGGCAAACGCCTTGTTTTGCTCACAACAGATATGCCCCTGGGCACAAGGTGTTTGGTAATCCATTCAAGATTTATTCACTTAAAGTGTAGAGTTGAAAGTTCCACTTTATTTGAACTTTTCCTGGTCAACTTCACAGCATGTGGATGAGATTCACTGTTCACATTTATTGGACTACATCGTGTTATCATTACTATAAACTTTTGTCTATTTAAACAAACAATTTGTTTGGGAATCACACACATATATATAAATATTTATATTAATTTATCATATATAGGGGTTTATTTACTAAAGCTAGAGAGTGCAAAATTAGTCACAATTCTGCAGGGAAACCAATCAGCTTCTAACCTCAGCTTGTTTAATTAAGCTTTAGCAATAAAACCTGGAAGCTGATTGGTTCCTCTGCAGAATTGTGACTAATTTTGCACTCTCTAGCTTTAGTAAATAAACCCCATAGTATTCAAGTGCTTAATGAGTGCAGCTCCTAACACATAGCTTCACACTAAGTGCAAAACTTTTTTTATTTATAAGTGTTACATGTGTGTATTATATAAGTGTTACATTATATAAGTCCCTGGGGGGAATTCGTCTAAAGGTTGCTGTAGAAATGAGGCATAAACTAACATTTACAAGTGAATGCGAAAATGTGCTCCCTTTTAAATTTGCTCTTCCCAGGCAAATAGGGCTATAAACATAAACATATGATAAAGCTGCCTATGTCATTTATGGCATATTAAATATAGATTAAGAATTATTCCAGATATGACTGTGCTACCTTTTGCTGACTTGACCCTTTCATGTTACTTTACTATGGTGCCTCTACACTCTGTTTTAGCAGTCTTTATATATAACACTGCTTACTGATTTTTTTTATGTTCCTGTTCTGCTGCTTTTGCTTATCTCTATATGGATGTCTTGCTCTATCTTGCACAGCTAAGCTTCTTTCCTCTTCTCCATACTCAGCTGATTTACTATCTGTATTTTTCTACTTATTCTCTCCTTTTCCAACTGCTTTGCTTCTTCCCAGTATTGCTCCTTGCAGGTCACCTCTTTCTCCTATATTCTCTACTCTGGCATCAGAAAACTGAGAGAGAACCTAATGCTTGGACATGCAGTCCACATTTGGCTTTCTGTAGTGATGCCTATATATTAGCACTGTGTCAGTCTGCTTCATATTGGTACTGTATGTCCACTGACATATGCTATATGCAAGTATTTATTTGCCACTGTTCAAAGTGGAGTACGGACTGGGCAGAAAGGGATTACTTTGAGGGAGTTGGCCAGCTTGAATATATATTGCAAAATATGTGATGCAACCAGGGGCAACCCGTCCATTGAGGGCGCACAGGCGCCACCCTCTCATCCATGTGTCCGGCCCCTTGCAGAATGCCGGACACATGAATTCTTATGGTGGGGGGGTGTTTCTTTTAAGTACTGATTGGAGCCAGAGGCTCTAATAGGCTTCAAAATAGGGTGAGCTCGGGGCGCAGAGCACTGCATCCGGAGCCCACCCAGGTGTGTTGCAATAGCGAATTAATATTCACTATGGTAACACTGATCCTCCTCCCGGCCAATCAGGAAGCGGGTCTGAGACCCGTCACCCGATTGACTGAAAGGACAGGTGATCCCATTGGATGCTTAGGAGGAGGGTAGGAGACGCATGACGGAAACAAGGAGGAGAAGACACAGGAGTCACTGCCCTGATGCCTGCCGCTGCATGATGCCGAACCCTGCTGCTGCCAATGCCGGACCCTGCCAATGCCCGCCGCTGCATGATGCCGGACCCTGCCACTGCCCAATGCCCTCCGCTGCACGATGCCAGACCCTGTCGCTGCCCGATCCCCGCCACCTAAATGGGGTAAGTGCCGGAGGACCGACCAGCAGACAGCGAGTGGGGGGGGCTTTTGTGGTGCCGCTGGGGGGGTGGTTGTTTGCCCCCCAAAAAAAAACACCAGCCGCCACTGGATGCAACTATCCCCTTTTTATGCAAAAGTGTGCTGGAATTAGGTAAGGGTGTATATATAACAGTGTGCAGAGGATTAAGTAGAACTAGGCTCTCCCAAAAAAGTTATTACAGGCTGACACTGACCACTAGTATCGAGGGGAGGTGGGGTTAATATCGATAACCACCAATGAAGAAGGGATTGTTTTGGCCACTTAGACCACTGCTGGGGGTTATTATTGCTGCAAATGACTCCAATGCTGGCAGTTACTATTACTGCCACACTCAGCAGGCTTTTTTCTCCCACACTACAAGCTATACAAGTGACACCCCTCTATTCTTCTTGATCTCTTCAAGGTGTCGCTTCTATTTTTAAATGTTGGTAACTATGCAGAAGATAGCATTTCTGTGCTCCCGCATGTTGGGCAAACCGATCTGCTAAATTTAGTTTCTCTCCATAAAATTCATGATTAGTACTAAAAATAATAATTGATGTGTGGGAGAAGAGAGGTAGTTGAAAAAATGATCTGTCCCGCTTGCCAGATATACTAGGTACACCCAGGGCAGCCATCAGAAATTTTGGGGCCCCTTACACAGCTTTAGGCCTGGGCCTGACCACCAACATTCCCCAGGGCCCCGCCCACTGGCTGTCCCACCAAATCAATCAGTGCACCCACTTTTATTTTAACACGTACAACTTAATTTATCCTCCATCCCATGTACTCCTACTCCTCTAGACCCATCTCCTCCTTCTCCAGTCCCATCTCCTTCTCCTCCAGTCCCATCTCCTCCATTCCACGCCCACCTCCTCCTTCAGTTGTATCTCCTCCATCCCCTGTCCTCTGCCTTCTTCATCCCATGTCCTCCTCCTCCAGTCCCATCTCCTCGATCCCATGTCCTCCTCTTCCAGCCTCATCTCCCCCATTGCAGGTCCTCCTCATGCTCGTTCACATAGGTGCTGTGGCCTGTACAGTGTGAATCATTATTTTTTTTAAATGTAGTTATTGCTGTGTGCAGGCAGCCTATATAACATTATACACTATTTTCAACACACATTCCTGTAGAAATGGCTGTACATGTAAGTGGGTGCTGAAGTGACCACCAGCTGGAGCCGTGTCAAGTCATTACAGCAGATTGCAACATTTTGGAGCAACACAGGAACCCATCACATGCCTGCTGAAGAGGTCCTGCATGACCCCAAAACGTTGCAAACTGCTTTAACGATGTGATCGCTGAATAAAGCTTTGGACCTGTTCTGGAGATCCTTTATGTGCCGGTGACATTCTCCTGCGATGTTACACTATGGGGATGTGGCCAAAACAATCCCTTCTTCATTGGTGGTTATCGATATTAACCCCACCTCCCCTCGATACTAGTGGTCAGTGTCAGCCTGTAATAACTTTTTTGGGAGAGCCTAGTTCTTCCCTAACAAAACCGGTGTAGGG
>BLSH010302413.1:3590928-3601462 GCA_018402905.1 Glandirana rugosa | reverse complement strand
AGATCTTTACGTGACGCCAGACACAGGTACATTTTGTCCTTCTAGCTTGTCTCACACACGTTAGAAAGGTGGGACGGACGTACATCATATCATATCATATCAGATTATATCATTTGTCCCGTTCGTCCTTCATAGACCGGTATGTTCTAGTTATGTCCCCTAATTGGGAAATTCAATGTGTCACTCATATAGTTCGTACGATAAGACGTATATATCTGACTAAAATGACAACACCCAAATCATTGTGAAATTCTCAATGAGTGGGGGTCAACGAGGTGAATTCAGGATGGGACAGAGTAGGGATTAAGACGGGGATTTGTGCAGGAACATTTAATAGAGGACCGTGCGATCGTTCGGGTTCCGTCCGGACCCGGACCCGGACTTTGTCCCGAAGTTCGGACGGACCAGCAGAACCCGAACTTCCAGAGGTTCGCTCAACTCTATTCAGGAGATAATTTACAAGGACGTGTTTAGGGGCAGAATTAGGGATGAGACAGGGTAGGACTTAAGTGGAGCAACTGGGGGTGAGTAACTCTTAAAGTGTTACTAAACCCACAACAGTAAAATCAGTCTATATATGCAGAATAGCATGCTTGATATACTCACTGTGTAACTTAAAGGGTTAATCCCCTGTATTGATCTTGTATGGCCAGATACTTCCTGCTTGCCCTGTTTACTATATTAGACTATACTATACTATACTACATGCAGGCAGGGTGGAAAGATTGCACACACTCTGTTCGATCTTCCTGTTTTACATGGACACAGACCGCAGTGCATTTCTAGAGGCAGTGATTATTTATTTGTGAACTGAGTATGTCATCGGCAAAACACCAATCAGTTCTGGCTGGATTGTGGGTGAAAGGTCACTGATGCAAAGAAAGTTACATCATCAAAGAGTGAAATCTCTTCCCACATGCAAACTGGGTATGTCCTGGCTACTTGCAGTTTATCATCTGACTGCAATATACAGACAAAGAAAGGTATATAGCAGCAGTATTTTAATATAAAAAGAAGATTTAGAAGCTGTGTGCACTGTAGGGGGGCAGATGAATTGTCTGTATATTGTTGGGTTTAGTAACACTTTAAGGCCTGGCTAGTAGCTAGATTTTGAGCCCTGTAGCAGGCTTTAGGTGGGTGGTAGAACCGTGGCTCAACTGCCTTCTGGCAGCCTTCCTCTGTTGATGCTGAACTCATATTGCCTTTTTTTTAAACTATGTAACAGTTAAAAAGGCAAGCCCATCCAAAAGGTATACGTGAACTTTGGGTATACCTAGCAAGTCTGGTCAGTAGTAAGCCAGCTGTCACAAAAATCATCTTTCGTATCTTCCATATAAAGCAATCTGACACTTAAAAGTGAGATAAGGAATGTACAGACAGGGAAAAAGAATCAGGTAGGAAGGGGAATATTCAACATGTTGGTGTCAGATGCTCCGAAGTAAGGAAGAAATGTTAAAAATAAAATTCAACATAGACTTATCATGAGACTAAGAGTGTAATAGATGCAGATGTCTTAGAGAGGGATAAGACCAAACTTCAGAAATAGATAAGAGTTGTTCCCAGGCTCAGTAGTGATAACATGGGGCCAATGCCTATCATCTCTGAGAAACACACAAGACCACACATGTACAGTTAAGTAGCTGTATTGACACAAGAAGTGATGTCGCCTCTGTCAGAAGATGGAACAGGCCAGTTGAAAGTAGCTCTGCCATTCTCCAATACCCAGTCAGTGGTTGACTGCAAAATTCTAATATAGAAGTGCTTAATACAAACAATCCTGACTATTTACGCATAACACTTTACTCTATTACTTTTAGGGTCCATTCAATTTGTTGTGTTACGATTTCACACAATAAAGCACATGTTACTGCCATGCACAGCACCACACTGACTATAGAGGCTGCAATACAAATCATTTCATTTATCCATTTATTCTATTTTGAATAGCACCCCAATGCAATAAGCCAATGCACCTGCATTGAAGCACACCCCATCGTACAGTAACATACTATAACACGTGGCATTCTCCACTGAATATCTAGTGCAGATCTGATTTTTGATGCATTGGCAGCCCATTGTAGAGTTGCCACCTTATCCCTTTAAAACCAAACACATATTCATTACACAGGTTCTGAGGCTGATTAAGTTGGTAATTAAACTCACTTAGTGCCTCGTCTGCATTAAATTAGCATCAGAACCTGTGTAATTCATATGTGTTCAGGTTTAAAGGGATGAGGTGGCAACCCTAGCCCATTGAAATGCATGGACTACCTTAATGCAACATAAGGAAATGTTAAAGTGGTTGTAAACGCTTTACAACCACTTTAACCTACAGGTAAGTCTATGATAAGGCTTACCTGTAGATATCGTGAATATCTCTTAAACTTGCACATTTTAGGAAATATTTGCTTGCGCCAACGTCATCGGCGCATGTGCAGTGAAGAAACGGTCCGCCGTGCCGTTTCTTCACTAGCATTGTGCCATGACTGCGTTGGGAGTGAGGTCTTGTGACTCTGGCCAATCGCAGAGCCAGAGTCCGCGACCCTGGAAGGAAGAGGGGCAGTCATGGATGCAGCCTTCACAGAGGACAGCGCGGTCTTTGTTTGCAGGTAAGTGTCACATAATGGGCTAGTATGCGATGCATACTAACTAGCTCATTATGCTTTTACTTTGCAGGGAACTAAAGAGAAAGTAAAACCCATCCTCTTTAAGGTGCACTCATTAACAATCTGAGCAAGCCTTTATAGTTTCTGTTAATGCAAGAAGAAACACAATTTTTATGATAGTTAGCCTCATAGGCTAGGTTCACCTTTAAGAAAAAAATAACTCACAAAATCAGTGGATCGCAGGTGCAGTGCCATGCTCCTGTAAAATCTTCCTCCAGCTCTCTGCCTATACCTCTGTATGGGCTTTCCGTTAGAAAGCTGGAGGAAGTGTCAATGGATTACGAGTGTGCTGATTACCACACTCATATTCCATTGATAACTACAAGTCCATCTGCCATGGTGGTGGACGGAACTTGTAGTTTATTCAGTACACCACGGATCTTCAAATAGCATCCAAAGGTTTTTCATTGAAGAATGATCACATCACAGCAAAGAAGTGTTTTGTAGCTGTGCAGGACCACATTGTCATGCTTGTGACATCAGATGCCTGACAAAGGGGTCCTGCACAACTCCGAAACGTTGCACTACTTTGCTGTTAAAAGAGTTGTAAAGTCTTGAGGTTTTTCACCTTAATGCATTTTATGCATTAAAGTAAAAAACCTTCTGTGCTGCAGCTGCCCCCCCACAGCCCCCCTTTTTCTTACTTGAACCCAATCGTTCCAGCATCGAGGACGAGTCCAGCAGCTCCAGTCGCTGTCTGGAGTTCTCATTAAATAGATTGATAGAAGTAGGAGCCATTGGCTCCCGCTGCTGTCAATCGAAACCAGTGATACAGGAGCCGGGGGCGGGGCTGAGTCCTGCTGTCTGTGTCAATGGATGCAACAGCAGGACTCGGGAGTGAGCCCGCACGAGTGCCCCCATGGAATGTGGCTCTCCGTGGGGGCACTCAATGAAGAGGAGGGGCCAGGAGCACCGATGGGGGACCCCAGAAAAGGAAGATCGGGGCCGCTCTGTGCAAAACCATTACACAGAGCAGGTAAGGATGACATGTTTGTTATTTAAAAAAAGAAATGAGATCATTCTTCAATAAAAACTTTCTGTATATTATTTTATGATCCGTGGTATGCTGGCACACTGATCAAGGATGTTTCCAGTCTCCATCTCATTGTTGCAGCACCCCTTGCTATCCTTGAAGCCCAACTCTGGGTAAAAAAAGTTTCCCCGTGCAGTGAGATATACTTATTATTTAATTTATTACAAGTATTTACAGTATATAGCACCTTCAATTTACACAGTGCTTTACACATATACTGTACATTCACATCAGCCCCTGCCGTCAAGGAGCTTACAACCTCAGTTCCCCAAGTCACATTCATACATACATATACTAGGGCCAATTTAGACAGGAGCCAATAAACCTACCAGCATGTGTTTGGGGTGTTGGAGGAAACAGGAGTACTCGGAGGAAACACAGGCAGGCAAAAGGAGAACATGCAAACTCCAGGCGGGTAGTGCCGTGGTTGTGATTCAAACCAATGACTCTAGTGCTGCTAGGCAGAAGTGCTAACCACTATGCTGTTTAATCCTGCGCAAGACTAGTCCCTTTGGCTCCGGCAACCCCCCCCCCCCTGTGGTCTATCAGTCATTGGTCTTGTGCAGTGGACTGGCTCTAGACGTGAGGACATCAGAAACAGTCCACTGGATTGGAGGATTAGGTGAGTGTACAGCTTTTTCCTCTTCCCTTGACAAAACAAGCAGTTGACCCCTGCTGCATGGGAGACTTTTTTTTTGCCCCGAAGTTGGGCTTTAAGCCTATTCCAGGAACGTGCACGATTGGAAGTATTGAGTTTTGTAATTTATTCATTCACAGGTATCTGAATGGTGTGGCCCAGCCACGCCGATTTTAAAAGTGAGAGCAGCTGTAGGGGACAAGAACCATTAAGCCCTAAATACGGGTGTAGCATGTAACATGTTCTAAAGGTGACCTTAGCCTTTAAAGCTGAACTCTGGGGAAATTTTAAAACTACCCTTGTGGTGGGGCTTCCCTCGCACTGCAAGCATTCAACGCTCACTTATGTCTATGATACTATTAAAAAGCAATTTTACTTACAGTATCCCTCTTTCCCTCAGCCAGAACTTTCCTTTAAAACTCTCCAACAATCTGGGTTGTGGGAGGCCTTCAGCATCCTCAGTTACAATGCAGGACTGCTGATCCCACATTGTACGTAATGACCTCAACTGAGTGTAACTGATAGATGGAGCACAAAGAGGAACAGCTTTAGCAGAGTTGTCCATGAGAAAAAAAGGAAGCTTGCCAGAGTGTGAATGAGGTTTGTAAAACTTTTTTTTATGGTATTCTAGAGAAAAAAAGTATAATTTAACCCTTGCAGTGCTGGGGGAGACCCGCTATGAAGATAGTTTTTGAATTCTCCCCAGATTTCTGCTTTTACCTATTTGAGATCCCAGCTTGAAAACCTAATACCTCATCCTTGCTGATTCCACTCATATGCCATACATAAAACTAGTAACAACACAAATACAGCCTTTCTGGTAGGAAGTCATAAAAATCCTAACACAAATTATAGGAGTCTCCCTGCCTTTAGATCCAACCCATTGCCTTCCCCTAGACCTTCCCTATTCTGGAATCTCAAAACACACTAAATGATTAGTCATCCATATATTGACTGCTGCTCGACAGCTTATCCCAATACATTGGGGAACCGCCTGCACTCCTCATAAGTCACAGTTTATAGACACCATATTGGATATCTGAAGAATAGAACATCCCATGGCCACTCTGTGGGACACCTTAAATTCCTTTAACGGTATATGGGATTCTTAGGATTGTTCTTCTAATGGCCTTCTGAGTATATAGGCTATACTTTCTTTTACCATGATGGTTAAACATGTTGAACTGTAAATACCCTTCTGTTTTATTGGCGTGAAAATTGTCTTTATTCTCTCTCTTTAGCTTTCAAATTTGCATTATGTCATCTGTACAGAGCCGGGTGATGCAAGCTCAGACTGGTAACTCTCTTGTTGCTCATTCTATGTGATTTAAATCTGACGATATTGCATATCTTTTACTTTCTGTTACAAATTAGAAAAGTTTGGTTGTTTATCCTCACGTGAATGTGATTTATATCTCAACACTATCCTCCTCTGGTGAGGCGTGTTTCTCAGGATACTATTTGTAATCTTGCGCTCTGTTTGCTCTTTTGGTTTTATTGCTTGGAAACCTTTTAGTTTTGCATCTTTTACTTTACTATGTATATGATGTACAACCTATTAATTTTAATCCACAAAAGTCAAGGTTCTACTTTCTTTTTTGTACTTCCCTGCATTGCTTTATTGTTTGAAAATTTTCAATAAAAACACAATTGAATCTTGTTACACTATCCATATACTATTCTTATAAAAATTCTGAAGACATTCCTTAAGAAAAAACTTTTAAAAAAGAATTTGTATGTCGTTTTAAAGGAGACCTATATTAGAAAAAAAAATTATATATATATACAGTATATATATATATATATATATATATATATATATATATATATACATATTGGCATTGCTGACTTGTTTCTGAAAATAGACCCAGAACATGCAGAAAAGGGAGGTCGAAGTGAAGTCAATACTTCTTATCTGCATCTATGTTCCAGGTTAATGATTCTGAAGGAACTCAAACCACTGGATCTGTAAGACGTCCAGGCAATTAGCAGCTGCAGAAGAAGAGATCAGTATTTCCTTTAAAAAATAAATCTCCTGTCAGTTTCATACAGAACATATACTGTACGTCTATTCATTGCATCACAAAGGAAGGAAAGGCAGCTGTTGCTCATAGGAATCGTCTACCTTTTTCTGGCCTGCACTGGAGAGCAGACTTTATTTGGCTTCTTTGGGCAGCATTTTCACTTTCTGTCCTGTACTCTTGAATCTCACCATGCTGTCCTTTTGAGACACATGTGAGCACTTTAGACCTTGCATGGGAACCTGATGTCTATTTGAAAAAAGCCATAGTACATGCTAGTCTGGGGTGCTGGACTTTTTTTTTACATTTCGCAATGACACAAAGTTACTTACATTGTAACACAATGTACAGTAATATCTGGTTCCATCTGGATTTACTTTAGAATTTTTTTGTAATTCTCTGGGCATTTTTACTCTTCCAGTAATTTCAAAACAAAACATAAACATGTCATTCCGTCAGGAAATCATTGGTACTGAGCTAAGATCCTTGAAAACTCACTCATTCAGGGAAGTCTACCCCACCTCCACCTAAGAACTGCACCCAAGTCACCGCCATCAGATCATCCCCCGCAGGCAGCTATTACCTTTTGTACCACCTCCTCCTCCTTTTAGATTGTAAGCTCCATGAGCAGGGCTCTCCTATTCCTTCTGTTTTGAACTGTATTTTAATTGTACTGTTCCCCTTTATATTGTAAAGTGCTGTGTAAGCTGTTGGCTTTATATAAAGGCTGTAAATAATAATAAATCAACCAAAGCAAATTACTTTCCTATACAATGAGGGGAATTTATCAAAGCTGCTATCTGCGGCTTGTTCTGTTAAGCTTTAAGAAAATAAAAGATAGAAGCTAATTGGCTGCCATGCACAGCTGCTCTAGATTCTGTAGCTTACATTTTGATAAATCCCCCTCATACAATTTTATAAAGACAGTAGCTGAAGACTACTAAATCCCTCTACACCAAGCCACAACTGTGGCCATTGAATGCAGCTGCACCACGGTTGCACTGTGGTTGCGGCATGGTTCCCTTCATCTCTATGTGTTGGCAAATGCCATATGATGTAAGCCATATGCCTTATTTATTTATTTATTTTTTGGCCCATATCAATTTCAACAGGGCTGCCTGGTGGCCATTGCCTGATTTTGACAGGTGAGTGTAAAGTGATTGTAAAGGCTTATTTTTTTTAAATAACAAACATCTTATACTTACCTCCTCTGTGCAGTTGGTTTTGCACAGAGCAGCCCGGATCCTTCATATCTCGGGTCCCTCTTTGTAGCTCCTGGCCCCTCCTCCCATTGAGTACCCCCTCAGCCAGCAGCTTGCTACAGAGGGCGCCCGAGCCGAGTCAGAGCTCCGTGTGTCCATTCAGACTCGGAGCCTGACCTGGCCCTGCCCCTCTCTCCCCTGATTGGCTGACTGACTTTGATTGCCAGCCGTGAAAGCCAATGGCGCCGCTGCTGTGTCTCAGCCAATCAGGAGGAGTGTCCTGGACAACTAAGACACTCGTGGACATAATTGGAGAGAGAAAGGGCTCAGGTAAGTGATTAGGGGGGCTGGGGAGGCTGCTACACACAGAATATTTTCGTCTTAATGCATAGAATGCATTAAGATAAAAAACCTTCTGCTTTTACAACTCCTTTAAAACATGCCTCAACCACTTGGTTTTGCCACATGGCAGTGTCCATTTGAAAGAGGTCTTAAGATAATCAAACTCAATTCCTGCCAGAGAAGATTTTCAATGGTAACTCATGATTATGCACATATTTGCAATACAAAAATGTAGTATTATAATAGAAAAAAAACATGTACTTAAGGCAAACCTGGCCTGAGAGAAATACAGGGGATATCACTCTTCCCAAAAAATTGTCTCGCTTTTATAATGATCCACTATGGGCTCACTCACACCTTTGTGCACTCCAACATATGTTTTATGTGTCTATTAGTTTTTAATGAGTCTTGACACTGTGTCCACAAATCAAAAATATACTATGAAAACCATGCTTTACAACCAAGGAAGCTGCCATCTTGGCTTCTGTTTGCTCTGCAGTTACCATGGTGCTGCTGTGCCATGTTATCAGTTTGATACCAGCCATTCGAGGGCTGGACAGTTCAGTTGAGAATTAACATAAGCATGCTGGCAACTCTGACATTTACCATTCACAGCACCCCTTGCTGTTCTACTTTAAAGCAGAACTAAACTCACCAATTGAACTGTTTTCCAATACAGTTATATTCAAGGCATGCCATGAATGATACCAGTCAAATGGATGGTGTCCTAACTGATCAAGGCAAAGATAGCAACACCCTTGTGTAAAGAACAGGAAGGTTTAGTTCATCTTTATTTTTTTCCATACAATGCATGTGTTTCTTTCTGTGCTGGGGTTCAAGTTTGTTTGTTTTCTCCCTCCATTCAAGTTGAGGTGCCATTAGAAAAGAATGGCATTGTACATACAGCTCAATCCCTCCTAAGTAGTGTTGAGCGAACCCGAACTGTGCGTACCGAACTTTGGGGTGTCCGGGACCCGGACCCGAACCAGGACATTTAAAAAAAAGTTTGGGTTCGAGTTTGGGGTTCTGGTATTTGATTCCACGTGTTGAATAGCTGCCAAGGGCAGTCAATCAACAAGTGTTTCACTGGTTTGCCCTTAGAAGCCATCACAGCCATGCCTACTAATGGCATGGCTGTGATTAGCCAGTGCATCATGTGACACAGCCTCTATATGGGGCTGGAGTCACCGTGCTGCATGTCATATGCTCTCAGGATAGTTTAGGGAGAGGATGCTGCTGGCTCTGTGAGGGACAGATTGCAGATATTATAGAACATCTCATCCTGCATTACTGAATGATCTGATTGTGGACTAGGCAGAGATACTAGTACTGCTGCTTTGAGGGACAGATTGCAGACCTCATCCTGCTGCACAGAACGATCTGACTGGACTAGGTAGAGTCTGTTGCTTTAAGGGAAAGATTATTGTTCTAAAATCATCTCCAAGTTCTATAGGGAAAGGTTCCAGCTGTTGCTTTAAGTGAAAGATTATTGTTCTAAAATCATCTCCAAGTTCTATAGGGAAAGGTTCCAGCTGTTGCTCAGAGGGACAGATGATTTTAGAACAATAATATGGCTCTCTAAGCAACGGCTGGAAGAAACTTTCCCTATAGAACTTGTTCTAAAATCATCTCCAAGTTCTATAGGGAAAGTTTCTTCCAGCTGTTGCTTAGAGGGACAGATTATTGTTCTAAAATCATCTCCTAGTTCTATAGGGAGAGGTTCCTGCTGTTGCTTAACCACTTCAGCCCCGGAAGGATTTCCCGCTTTAGGACCAGAGCACTTTTTGCGATTCGGCGCTGCGTCGTTTTAACTGACAATTGCGCGGTCGTGCGACGTTGTACCCAAACAAAATTTGCGTCCTTTTTTTCCCACAAATAGAGTTTTCTTTTGGTGGTATTTGATCGCCTCTGCGTCATTTCTTATCGCCGCTATAAACAAAAGAAGAGCGACCATTTTGCAAAAAAACCCAAATTTCTTACTTTTTGCTAAAATTCAAATCCAAAAAAAATATATAAAAAAACATTTTTTTCACCGTTTTTGGCCGATTTATATAATTCCTCATATTTGCGATAAAAAAATTGCAATCGGCGTTTATTGATTGGTTTGCGCAAAAGTGGCCGCATTTACGGATGGTGAGAATTCATTTCTGGGGGTTTTTTTTTTTTTTTTTAATTTTTTACTAGTAATGGCAGCGATCTGCAATTTTAACGGTAATGCGATATTGGGGCAGACATGTCGGAACATTTTTGACACTTTTTTGGGACCAATGACATTTATTCAGCGATCAGAAATTTAAATGTCCACTGATTACTGTATAAATGTCATTGGCAGTGAAGGGGTTAACCTGGGGGGGAGAGCTAGGGGCTAACTGTGTTCCCTGGGTGTGTTCTTACTCTGGGGGGGTTGGGCTAACATGGGTATAGGAGATCTAACTGATCCCAGTGACAGGGATCAGTAGATCTCTCATGCCCCACTGACAGAGCGGGGAACCGCCGTGTTTACATTGGCGGTTCCCCGTTCTTTCCCTGTAGCCGCTCATCGCGGCTCGCCGGCGGACATCGGGTCCGCCCGAGCCGCGGGCACACTCCCCAGGAGTGCGGCGGGGGCGCGCGTGCGCCCCCTGGTGGCTAAA
>BLSH010302413.1:3546917-3590918 GCA_018402905.1 Glandirana rugosa | reverse complement strand
TAATCCAAAAAAAAAAATATAAAAAAAAACATTTTTTTCACCGTTTTTGGCCGATTTATATAATTCCTCATATTTGCGATAAAAAAATTGCAATCGGCGTTTATTGATTGGTTTGCGCAAAAGTGGCCGCATTTACGGATGGTGAGAATTCATTTCTGGGGGTTTTTTTTTTTTTTTTTAATTTTTTACTAGTAATGGCAGCGATCTGCAATTTTAACGGTAATGCGATATTGGGGCAGACATGTCGGAACATTTTTGACACTTTTTTGGGACCAATGACATTTATTCAGCGATCAGAAATTTAAATGTCCACTGATTACTGGCGGTTCCCCGTTCTTTCCCTGTAGCCGCTCATCGCGGCTCGCCGGCGGACATCGGGTCCGCCCGAGCCGCGGGCACACTCCCCAGGAGTGCGGCGGGGGCGCGCGTGCGCCCCCTGGTGGCTAAATGCAGATCGCCGCTTATTTACGGCGATTCGCGCAGGGCTCCCCGACTGCCGCCGTGAAAAGACGGCGCGCGGTGGGGAACCAGTTAAAGGGACAGATTATTGTTTCTTGCACAAAATTAAAAAGTGCATCTACATTGCTGGTTTAAAAAAAAAAAATTCTAAAAACTACATTTGCGTCCAGCGGTGCATTTCTTGCACAAAAATAAAAAAAATGTCTACATTGCTGGTTTAAAAAAAAAAAAAAAAAATTCCAAAAACTACATTTGCGGCCAGCGGTGCATTTTTTGCACAAAAATAAAAAAAGAGTGTTGGCTACCTCCTCCTCCTCCACCGCCACTTTCACCGCCTCCTCAACCTCCAACTCCATATCCACCTCCATTTTTGATTTTTTTATGTGATTTTAGCTTAAAAATTATTTTAAGTTATTTCCCTATCCCCATTTCTTTGTAGGGCACTTGTCCGACTCTTAACCCCATTTTCCTTCCTTTTGTAGACCTTTAGGACTTGCCAGGACTTTGTTAAAGCCATTTTTGTGCCTAAAAGTTCGGGTCCCCATTGATTTCAATGGGATTCGGGGTCCGGGACAAAGTTCGGGTCAAGTTCAGTCCCGAACCCGGACTTTTTCCTGAAGTTCGGCCAAACCTGCAGAACCCAAACTTCCAGAGATTCGATCAACTCTACTCCTAAGAAATCACATGCTACAACACAAGCGTACATGTGTCCTTGCCAGGTAAGTCTGTCAAAAAGCATGCTATCACATTATGGCTAAAAGTTCCTAAGGCCCAAATTTGGAGGAGGTTTAATTCCACTTTAAACCTAACACCTTCACCCTACTGATTAAAATGTATATCCAGCCAAAACTTTTTTACAGTTTTTGATAAAATTGGAAAGGATAAGAAACTGCCCCTGCCCACAGCATCCAATGACAGAGAGTCATTGGCTCTGATGGCTCAGGGGGCAGCCAATCAGACTTTGTGTGTGCGCCTGTTCAGCGCACACACATAGACTTTAATGACTGACCAATCGGCTCACTACTTGATGTCAGCTGACAGCAAGGAGCCGAGGAAAAAAAAAAGAAAGAAAAAAAAAAAGTCAATATACCAGCGCCTCCTGCAGGGGGGCCGGGCTGACTTTTTTTTTTTCCTTCTCAGCAGCGGTGACTGACACTAACTGTGAAGAAACTACAATGGGCCTCTCAGTCTAGTGCTCTTCAGGTAGGCAGACAGAGCAAGTAACACCACCATGTAATCTTTCATAACATTAGCACTCCCACATTTGTGAAGCAATAAAGAGGAAATGGTGAGGCATGGATTGAGACTTGGAACAATAAGATGCCTGCTGTTTTAGCAAATAGGGGCAAGCTATATGAATGAATACATGGACATAAGGGACTCAATCAGCTATGGTACTACAAACTGCAGTCACAACATTTGAGCCCATCATTAAGAGATAAATCAAACAAATGACACAATGATAACTGCTGTATACTTATACCTAGAGAACGAAAAAAACATTTGAAAGTGTACAATGCCTTTAAATTCATACTTGATTGCTGCACAGATTTGGAAAAAATATACAAAGGAGACCCAGTTAGAAGTAAGTATACATATGCCTCCTGTATTTAGATATATTTTTTTAGACTGGAGTTTGACTTTGAGTTCAAAGTAACACTAAAGACTTGTTTTTTATTTTTTTTTAAATAACACACATTATGCAAACCAGTCCCTATCCTCTGTATTTCGGGTCCCCTGCCGGCAGTCCTGGTTCTTCCCCACTGCCAAGTGCCCCCAATAGCAAGCCCAAGCCATGCTCCTGTAAATGGACATTGCCCATTCACACACAGAGCATGGTTTGGCCCTGCCCCACTCTCCCTTCATTGGCTCACTGGCTATGATTGACAGCAGTGGGAGAAAATGGCTTCAGCTGCTGTCTGAGCCAGTGAGGAGAAAGAGACCTGGAGTGCCGCTGCTCTCATGTCGCTGGATGAAGATGGGGCTCAGGTAAGTTTAAGGGGGGCTGGGGAGAGTTGCACCCAGAATTTTTTTTACTTTAATGCATAGAATGCATTAGGGTAGAAAAAACTTCTTCCATTTGAACCACTTTAAGAATCTTGCAAGTTATCAAATCCTCTTATGTCCAATAAAAAAATCTAGCACTTCTGTTTTTAATGGGGCCTTCAACCTAAATGGTATCTTTCTGCTCTGAGAAGATATTGGCATCTTAAAACTTCAATGAAGATGCTTCTACCTAAGTTCCCAGGTCTGAGTGTTTGACTTTCAAAGCCATTGATTTTTTTTTAGACTATGGAGAATGAGATAGAAGGAATTAGACACCTCCAGTTGCTGCAGACAGAGTGAGTCTATGTAGGATGGTAAAGGCAGGTGGAACCTCTGATGGAATAATCTTGCTAAAGGAGTCACAGAGAGATAGAAAACCAGCAAAATTTTAGACTTTGTCCATAGCTTAAAGTTTTCATTACATTTACCAATTAAATACAGATTTAGAAATTTGGCAATTAACTACTGTCACATAAATTACTAAGCTATCTTCTTCAGCAGCTCAAGCATTAAATGTTTAGCAAGAATATGCAAATGCATAGAAATATATTTGTTACCAGTCTGTGCAAAGCAGGGCTATGTGTCAAATGACACCATAGTTGCTGCCAAGCAGGTTCATCTAAAATGTTCTGTCAGCTTTGTGTAACATTTTCATAAGCAGTTTCCCTTTACATTTTTAGGAACTGGGCCAAGCTCCCCAAGTAAAACACTTACCAAGAATATGAGGGGAAGCCTCGTCTTCTTGGATAAACACATGTCTAGCACCAGGGGGGATGTCAAACATCTTAAGGTATCCTACACATGCGTTGTGTTCAAGCAGAGGGAAACAAAACAAAAAGAGCAGAGGTTAGCATAGCCTTATGTAAAAAAGCAGAATCAGCTGGACCCTCCTGGAGCTGAAAGAATAAATTATAATTAGTTGCATAAATGCATATAATAAATGTTAATGGCTTAATTTTCCCTTAAAAATAAAATGAGGGTGTCTGCTTTTTTCCATGATTACACAGAAAAATGAAAGCAAGAGACAAAACATTAATTTTTCTTATGTTATGATGGTTACTTTTTATAAGATGATAATTCCAGATCAATATACGGTATTTAAGTTATAGTGCTTTTAAAGCTATCATGGACATAAGAAAAAAGAACATTTTGGCCTTTATTTAATAGGAATTTTACAAACAGCAATAATGTGCAGTTACATGTACCAATCAGATTATAACAGTATTAGAGTCTGACCAGTGAAATATGGTCTTTGATTGGCTGACCATGGTACTGCAGTTTGCTCTTTGCCTTATTAAACAAAGGGCTTTGCCTTCCCTACAGAGAAGCCTGCTGGAACCTACTGGCATGTACAGTCATCATCACAGACTTCCTACAGTCTGTGATGCCACTTACCCACTGTATTTTTTGACCCTCTTGATTCAGTAAGGGAGATGTTTCGAGCTCCCTTAGGTAATGTGAATGCTCCTCTTGTTTTCCCTAAATAGATCATTTTTAATTAGTCCACTGAAAAACACACCTTTTTCATTGACTACTCTAAAATTTATGAAATAATGTCACAAATGCTAGAAGGCATTGTAAATATATGGGGATATGTATCAAATCTCAGAATTGATTTTTTGTTGTGCTCATCAAAGGCTCTTTCATACAGGTGAACAGTCAGGCAAGTTACAAAAAGAAATAGTATGGATTTTCTTTAGGTGCGGCTTAGTCCTACCCAATACATTATATTTTGAATGCAGAGGGGTAAGATTTACTCCTCAGCAGAGTATATACAGCTTTCACGATGGATTACCCCTAATCCTGGTATGGTTATAAGAGATTAGGATCTGTAGGGCATTTTACTGTTGGAAACACTTGCGGGTCTTTACCTACGATAGCACAGTAGGTAGCAGCTCAAGGTTAATATACTAAGATTAACCTGCCACAGCCATGTGGAGATGAGGGATTTTTTACTGTGAGAGTGCAAAAGAGCTGTAAAGTTCATTGATCAAACCCTGTTCTACTGCCTCATTACATGACAGAAGAAAGATAGAACATTTTTTTGGGCTTGAACACAAGTCACTGGGCTCATTCAGCGTAATTCCTGGTGTATTCACTATGCTCAGGCAACCTAGGGGCAGCGTACAGCCTGTCAATAACATGAATGGTTGTGCCACTATAGTCATGTATACAATGGAGCTATCACAAAACCTAGTAAAGCATACAAGCGTATGCAATAAATAGAACATTTTCTATTTTTTGCATACACCTGTTTGCTGTACACATTTTTATGATAGCACCACACATATACATAAGTACAGAAGCATACAACCATTCATGTTAAGAACATGTTGTATACTGCACTTGGGCTACCTGAGCCAGGAATTACACTGAATAAGCTCAGTGCCCTCTGTGCAAGAGCCCTTAAAGCGGAGGTCCGGGCTAAAAAAAAAAATTAAAAGTCAGCAGCTACACATACAGTAGCTGCTGACTTTTAATATTAGGACACTTACCTGTCCTGGACTCCAGCGATGTCGGCACCCGCCGCCGATCTTCGGATCGGGGGACGGGTGCAGCCGCTTCCATCGCGGGTAAGGGAACCCGGACGTGTAAGCAGTACAGCTTCACGCCGGGCACCTTACCGCGCATGCGCGAGCTCTGCCACGCTCTGCTACTGGCCAGGCGGCCAGTAGCAGAGCGAGCAGGGAGGAGGGAGCCGGCTTCTGACATCATCTGCCGCGTCCGCCGGCCAGAACTCCCGGAAGTGTGGAAAAGGACACCTGTCTAAAGACAGGTGTCCTCTTCCCCCTCCCCCCCGAAAGGTGCCAAATGTGACACCTGAGGGGGGGAGGAATCCAACCAGCGGGAGTTCCACTTTAGGGTGGAACTCCGCTTTAATTACAGTTAAACTAAAAGACAACCCCTGGGCAACCATACACTGGGTGCTAAAGACACAAATGTTTAAATGAATTAGATACCAACTATATTCAGTTCTTTGGGATTTCATTTTATGTACTGCAAATATTTAGGCATGAATGCGTAAGAATGTTTTGAATACAGAACAGTGGCAATTTACAGAGTGTTTGCACATCTGAGCAAATCTCAGTAACACCCACTCCTCTCCACTCAATGAATCCAATATCTAATCCATTTTATTTCTCTCCTATACATATTGATTTAATTCCCATTTATTCTCATTCTAGCCACAAACATGATATTAATTAAATTCTGTTTATATATACATGTATGGATAACAATTTATTAAAAACGAGTCCTTGCAAGCAGCAAAGTCTGGTGAAAAACTTGATTAAATGAAAATCGGGCAAAAATCGACATTTGCTCCAAGTCACAGCCAAAAACCTGGAGTTTGAAAAAAAAAAAGACATAGCTGTCTTTATATGGTACCCTCTGATCATTACTTGGGTAATAATCCATTCCAAAAATAGTTTAAAGTATTGGGAATTCAATGTTTGAATTTTTTTAATTTTTAACTGGCTCTTACTGCTATGTTCAATTTTTTTAACTATATTTGCGTTGCTTTTGGGTAAATGCTAATGTCCTATTCTGCATCTGAGTTATCTTCCCCATATAAATTAATGTAAATGCAAATAAAAAAAAGTAAGAACAAAATCTATAGAAATTCAAACTAATCTAAAAACCAAGCTACATTTCTCTGAAAGTATGTGAAAGTGCTTTGACTTGCTTCAGAGTCTCATGCCCTTGTACACAAACCCAATGATGGCCAAAAAAGAAAAACTTTTCAAAGCTTACATCTGTTAAATCTGCACACCACCCCCCTGGCTAGGCCCCTGCACTGAGATATTGGCTGGCTTTTAAACAAGAGGCCAACTAATCAGCTTCACAGATTTCTCTGTACAGTAGCCACAGACAGGCAAATGCCTCACGTAGAGCAACAGGACATGTAACATAAGGCTTGGTTCACACACTTTTCATAAGGGGTACAGTGCAGGTTTGTTCATAGGTTCATGTGCGTTTATACTTGAAATTGTACCTGAACCAGACTGAAAAACGCACAGCACTCTTTTTTTAGAATGCACCACGGCCGGCCCGCAGATATGTGACCTGGCTCCATAGAGAAGGCTGCCTGTTCAAAACACATCCAATTTGCATATATGTGAACCCAGCCTAAAACTGGAGAGTGCAAAATCTGGTGCAGCTGTGCATAGCAGCCAATCAACTTCTAACTTCAGCTTGCTCAATTAATCTTTGACAGAAAAAAACTTTAAGCTTATTGGTTGCACCAGATTTTGAACTCTCCAGTTTTAGTAAGTGAACCCTAAGGTCTTGTCTGTTTCAGTGGTGCAAAGTGAGCAAATTGCTTCCTTTTTCTTGTTGGAAAAAAGAACTGATACATTTCTGCTTGAACAGAGAGTTCCCAGCAAGTTGAAATGGTCAGAAGAATTTATCATCTCCAGTAAGGATATCCTAACATGGTCCAACCTTTACCCAATTTCCATAAACCATGCTTAAATCTGGCACATTGTTTACAAAATGTGCAAAGGGCCTAAGTAGTAAATTCGAGCTCTAATGTTTTTCAGCACAGGTATATTAGACTTTGGTGTAGGAAAAGTGAATATGCAAACAATGTAAACATTGGGGAAAGTCAGTGTAAGACTTTGGATCCTTACACACAGGCTTTCCGCCCAGCGGACTTCATTTTGCTCAGCAGGGGATCGATCCGCTGATCCCCACTGAGCAGGTGGATGGCAGGTCCGTCAGACCTGTCAGAGCCCTGCTTTCCTCTATGGGGAGATCGGACTGCCTGTCCATTTTCAGCCGATCTAATCCGATCCACCAAAAGGATGGAAAATAGGGTTTCCATCCTTCTGGATTTCACAGACAGGATCTGATCAGATAGCATCGGATGTCAGCGCACATGTCACTGCTGACATCCGGTGCCCCATAGGGATGAATGGAGTGCCCGATCAGGTCTGTCTGAAAAACTGACAGGCAGACCTGATCGGAAAGCCTGTGTGAAAGGGGCCTTCTGGGTAGAGGTAGTGTTGGGATTATAGGTTTTTGTGAGGGTCAGTGTTAGGTGTACTTGGAGGGCTAGCATTAGGGTTAAAGGGCTAGGTAGCGTAAGGGTTGCAGGTAGTGCTATAGTGAGGCTTAGGTTAGGGTTACAGGGAAAGTTAGTGTAGGGGTTACAGGGAGGATTAGTATGTGAGTTAGAGTTACAAGGTGAGTTAGTGTTAGAGTTACAGTAAAGTGGTAACAATAGAGTCACAAGGAATTCTTAGTGTTAGGATTATAAGGAGAGTTAGTGTAGGGGTTACAAGAAAGGTTTAATGTGAGTATTATTATTAGGATTTCAGAGAAAGCTATTTTTGGGGTTACAGGTAGTATAATTGTGAGGGTCAGTGTTAAGGTTACAGGTAGGATTAGAATGTGAGTTAGTGTTAGAGTAACAGGGAGGGTTAGTGTTAGAGTTACAATGAAGTGTTAGCAATAGAGTCATAAGGAAAGCTTAGTGTTAGAATTATATGGGATAGTGTAGGGGTTACAAGGAAGAGGTAATGTGAGGGTTAGTGTCAGGATTTCAGAGGGAAATATTATTGGGGTTACAGGTAGCGTTAATGTGAAGGTTAGTGTTAGGGTTACAAGGAGGATTCGATTGTGAGTTAGTGCTATAGGTACAGGGAATGTTAGCGATCAGGTTACAGTGGAGAGTTAGGGTTGTTGTGAGGGTTAGTGTTAGGATTACAGTTAAGGGCTAGTGTTGGGGTTTTGGGTAGTGTTATTGTAAGAGTTAATGATAGGTTTACAGTGAGGGGCTAGTGTTGGAATTATGTGTAGTGTTATTGAGGGGCTAGTGTTGGAATTATGAGTAGCATTATTGTGAGGGTTAATGTTAGGTGTACAGTGAGGGGCTAGTGTTGGAATTATGAGTAGCATTATTGTGAGGGTTAATGTTAAGTTTACAGTGAGGGGCTAGTGTTGGAATTATGAGTAGCATTATTGTGAGGGTTAATGTTAAGTTTACAGTGAGGGGCTAGTGTTGGAATTATGAGTTATTTTATTGTGAGGGTTAATGTTTGGTGTACAGTGAGGGGCTAGTGTTGGAATTATGGGTAGTGTTATTGTGTGGGTTAATGTTAGGTTTACAGTGAGGGGCTAGTGTTGGAATTATGGGTAGTGGTATTGTGTGGGTTAATGTTAGGTTTACAGTGAGGGGCTAGTGTTGGCATTATGGGTAGTGTTATTGAGAGGGTTAATGTTAGGTTTACAGTGAGAGGCTAGTGTTGGAATTATGGGTAGTGTTATTGTGTGGGTTAATGTTAGGTTTACAGTGAGGGGCTAGTGTTGGAATTATGAGTTGTGTTATTGTGAGGGTTAATGTTAGGTTTACAATGAGGGGCTAGTGTTGGAATTATGGGTAGTGTTATTGTGAGGGTTGATGTTAGGTTTACAGTGAGGGGCTAGTGTTGGAATTATGGGTAGTGTTATTGTGTGGGTTAATGTTAGGTTTACAGTGAGGGGCTAGTGTTGGAATTATGGGTAGTGTTATTGTGAGGGTTAATGTTAGGTTTACAGTGAGGGGCTAGTGTTGGATTTATGGGTAGTGTTATTGTGTGGGTTAGTGTTAGGTTTACAGTGAGGGGCTAGTGTTGGAATTATGAGTAGTGTTATTGTGAGGGTTAGTGTTAGGTTTACAGTGAGGGGCTAGTGTTGGAATTATGGGTAGTGTTATTGTGAGGGTTAATGTTAGGTTTACAGTGAGGGGCTAGTGTTGGAATTATGAGTAGTGTTATTGTGAGGGTTAGTGTTAGGTTTACAGTGAGGGGCTAGTGTTGGAATTATGAGTAGTGTTATTGTGAGGGTTAGTGTTAGGTTTACAGTGAGGGGCTAGTGTTGGAATTATGAGTAGTGTTATTGTGAGGGTTAGTGTTAGGTTTACAGTGAGGGGCTAGTGTTGGAATTATGGGTAGTATTATTGTGAGGGTTAATGTTAGGTTTACAGTGAGGGGCTAGTGTTGGAATTATGAGCAGTGTTATTGTGAGGGTTAGTGTTAGGTTTACAGTGAGGGGCTAGTGTTGGAATTATGAGCAGTGTTATTGTGAGGGTTATTGTTAGGTTTACAGTGAGGGGCTAGTGTTGGAATTATGAGCAGTGTTATTGTGAGGGTTAGTGTTAGGTTTACAGTGAGGGGCTAGTGTTGGAATTATGAGCAGTGTTATTGTGAGGGTTAGTGTTAGGTTTACAGTGAGGGGCTAGTGTTGGAATTATGAGTAGTGTTATTGTGAGGGTTAGTGTTAGGTTTACAGTGAGGGGCTAGTGTTGGAATTATGGGTAGTATTATTGTGAGGGTTAGTGTTAGGTTTACAGTGAGGGGCTAGTGTTGGAATTATGTGAGGGTTAATGTTAGGTTTACAGTGAGGGGCTAGTTTTGGAATTATGGGTAGTGTTATTGTGAGGGTTTATGTTAAGTTTACAGTGAGGGGCTAGTGTTGGAATTATGGGTAGTGTTATTGTGAGGGTTAATGTTAAGTTTACAGTGAGGGGCTAGTGTTGGAATTATGGGTAGTGTTATTGTGAGGGTTAATGTTAGGTTTACAGTGAGGGGCTAGTTTTGGAATTATGGGTAGTGTTATTGTGAGGGTTTATGTTAAGTTTACAGTGAGGGGCTAGTGTTGGAATTATGGGTAGTGTTATTGTGAGGGTTAATGTTAAGTTTACAGTGAGGGGCTAGTGTTGGAATTATGGGTAGTGTTATTGTGTGGGTTAATGTTAGGTTTACAGTGAGGGGCTAGTTTTGGAATTATGGGTAGTGTTATTGTGAGGGTTAATGTTAGGTTTACAGTGAGGGGCTAGTGTTGGAATTATGGGTAGTGTTATTGTGAGGGTTTATGTTAAGTTTACAGTAAGGGGCTAGTGTTGGAATTATGGGTAGTGTTATTGTAAGGGTTAATGTTAGGTTTACAGTGAGGGGCTAGTGTTGGAATTACGGGTAGTTTTATTGTGTGAGTTAGTGTTAGGTTTACAGTGAGGGTTAGTGTTAGTATTATGGTAAGGATTATTGAGAGACAGGCCTTAGAGCAAAGTGGGGAAACCCACCAGTACTGATTGTCCATGCACTGATTGCTATTGCATCAATGAAAGGCATATAAAGTTCAGCCTTATACTAAGGCAGCTGTAATGTGAGCCAGATATCAACATCTCATTTGTGCGTTACAGTCCACTTGTCTTTGTGAACAGCTACTGGCAGTCAGGGGAGCAGACATATTTGTTGAATACTCAGCAGAATAATGTTTTCCTTTTCAGACATTAAATTTGTGCAGATTTAAAGCTGTGCTTTCAAAACTGTGAGCAAGGTGGCATTGTTCAATAGATGTAAGGTCCACTTCAACTGAAAAAGATGACAGACTCTTAGCAAGTAGCACATTCCACCCACAGCATCCTAACTCAGAACTGATTTCTGACCACAGTATATCTAGAACCTACATTTAAAATAGTGAACATAGCATTGAAAACCACTAATTCCTAAATTAGCCCAAGCTCCATAATTTGATACATATCCCCATGGCATTTTGAATGCATTACCGTGCATTCAGAATGTCTTTAGCATGTTTGAATAGAACCATTACAAATGTATTTAGGACTAAATTGTGTGTTTAATATTAAGTAATAGTCAATGAAATAATGTAAGTGATTAGAGGATACTTGCAAATTTCATTTTCCAGTAACTTGATTTCTTTTTGGCACCGCTTGCTTAATTGTTTCCCTGTTGAAAGAGGCCAACTGTTTAATGACTGTATTGCCAGTATAGCTATAGTCTGAAACTTTATGGATTGACAGGGGTATAATAATATTATTAGATGGCAACAACACAATTACATTAAAGATAACAAGATTTAAAGTGAATGTCTGTGCAAAATTAAAAGAAAATGAAAAGATATCCCATACATATCTGAAATCTATGCACATTTCCCCATGCATTGTCTCTTAATAGACGCTATTAGTGCAGAAAAATGCCTGTTGATCTAATCAGAATTCCAGTGAGAATGCAAGCTGAGCTGACAACACTGGGATTTAAGTGCAGAATAGACAGAGTTGTCTGCTAGTTACAGGAAACAATTGCCTCCCTGGATTTCAGGCAGATCAACAGGCACTTTTCTGTACTTGCACCATTTTAAGACAGAAAAAAACATCAGGAAAAGTATATGTATCACACAAATATATTGAATATGTTTTTATTTTGTCCAGACACCTTTTAAATATGACCAAAAATATGACCGATAAATAAGGTGACTCAGATAACAGGAAAAACACCAATAATCATTCAGAGCTTCCTTGGGGGAATGGCGTCGGCATCACCTGTGTATAACTCTCTCTACTTTGCTTCTTTTCCACCAATCGTCACAACCGATCTTGGGTGCACCTTGCTCTGACCATGGTAGAGTACAAATAAAATGCAGGCTTACAGGAAGCTCAAATGGCATGGACAAGTCTTGGTATCCATTTAGTGACCTTTTTGTGTAATTTTACCAAATCTCTATGACTCTCTGCTGTAAATGCAGAAGTAACCCTTGTTATTTTTTTTTTGGCCAACAGCACTAACATATCAGTCAGAAAACATCTTAGCAATATACTAAACGTTATACTAGTCTGAAATGCACCTGTCTTTTTTGGTGTTCTTGTAAATGTTCCCTTCACAGTTCTGCAGTGTGAGTTATCTCCTCCACACACCCCACATTTATCTTCTACTTTATTGGATCCAATTTCCTTGTCACAGCCAACTTTCTGCAATATAGACAAAGATTGAGCAAAGCAGAATTACTAATAATTCATAACAAACTGGAATGTATGCTGGCGTCTTCACGTATTTTACAGAAACCAAAGTTTGGTTTATCACCTTTGAAATAGATGCAAAGATTGTTTTGTTTATATCACCTGAACCATCAACTTTTTGTTAACATTTGTTAGTTAGTTGTCATCAAGGAAGTAAATTCTACCAGTGATTTTATAATAATAATCATCATAATAATAATAGTAATAATAATTTAGATGGCCAGGCAGACAAATAGTATATAAGAAAGATTGGGAGAGAGAAAAAAACAGTAAAAGGTATGAAAACTTTGGCTGTCAGTTCAAGAGTTTTCCAGCATGCACCACATAATAATCACTTGGATTTCAATAGCCACAAACAGTAATGAGCCAATCCAAAACTAATCCCAAGACTGCCTATTCGCCAATCCGCCAGTAGTAATATAACTGGGGAATAGGTCCTTTAGGCCAGGGGTTCTCAACCCTGTCCTCAAGTACCCCCAACAGGCCATGTTTTGGGAATTTCTCTTAAATAAATAGCTGTCCAAAATACCAAGCCATTGACTACGATTTAAAGCAAGATAAAGGAAAACCTGCAATAATGGCCTGTTGGGGGTACTCGAGGACAGGTTTGAGAACCACTGGTTTAGGCTTCTTACTGCATCACATCCACATCTCACTTTTAGTAAGCTATTCACAAAAATGGAACAAAAGCTATTTGTCAACCATATAAAAGTTGGTGAACCAACATCCATATGGCTGTTCTGGACTTTATGGACATTATTTCCCTTATGTTATGTGAACAGTAAAATATCATATTAAATGAAAAGGGAACAACTGAGGCTGACAAAATACCTCTGACATGCATGGCTAACATAACATTTCATACACAGGGGAGAAGGAATGGAATTTACAGTAGAATAACATAATTTGTTTAACAGTAACTGCTTATCAAAGTAATATCAGGGACAGCTTTATGAATGTTGTATTACAAGTCCAGTGTAACTAAATACATGCAGGAATACTTACAACACACTCTCCTCTCACACAAATGCTATATGGGTCTTTGTAGGAACAGCGGGTCCCATCATGTGCAAGTTGCTTCATTGATGCAATATCTCCTGTTTGTTTGGACTGGCAATAGAGTTGGCATCTTTTATTGGCTGCAAGTTACACACAGATTAGTAAAAATGACAAGAAAAACTAACAGTAAGGAAAGTTTTACATTAATAAACTATATAAAAGGGGAATTAAGCAAATCTGCTACCAAAAAAGTGTAAAATGTTCAAAAGTAAGTAAATGACAAATACATCAGATAGTGAAAAGAACTTTGAGTCTTAATTAAGGAGTTCTAGAATCTGCTAGCCCTGAAATGTATTAATCACTAAAAACCAGCCAGAATCCTTCTTGCACTGGTCTAACTTCAGCAGAGTAAACTGAGATTGAAGACTATTGATTACTGCACTTTAAGTGGTTGTAAACCCTTAAATACACCCAGTGGAGTGACTAGTCGCAGGTGATATACAAAGATTAAACAAATCCTGCCACATAAACTATACTTATTTATTTGCAGCCATCTCTACTCTACATCCTCCTAAAACACAAAGATCAAAGGCTATTTCTCATCAGTAGAAGGCAGGGGCTGGGATATGATGTCACACACTCACTGCACAGCTAGAGCACAGAGCTTGGTGAAACCTGTGTGGAAGGAATGAACACACCTTCTGTAACAAGCTCACAGGAAAACATACACAGCTGAGACTGTCAGTCACCTTTTGTGTGCTGGAGAGAGAGCAGGCCATCACCTGGGAGGCATAGAGTATTATCAGTAACTCATATTAGATAGCGAAGGGAAAAGAGATCAGAGAGAACTGAGGATTGGATTGGATTGAGGCTAGTACACACTAAAAATAAAAAGGTATGCTTTGTTCATTTTTCATGTTAGAGATTTACAACCACTTTACTGAAAACCAGGTACCAATAGACATGTGCAATCATTTAAATCTCCACTCTTGAACATTTTGCAGTAGTGAAGCTTTGTTTGTCAGAGGTGATATGTTTTTTTTATCATTTTTTGTATTCCCTTCCTGTCCAAAGTTTCAGGCCATAAGGCCGCTCTATCTCCTACCTGAGTTTAGTACAGATAACATACACTCAAAAACTGCCCCATTATTATTATTATTATACAGGATTTACAGTGTCTCGCAAAAGTGAGTATACCCCTCACATTTTTGTAAATATTTTAATATACCTTTTCATGTGACAACACTGAAGAAATGACACTTTGCTACAATGTAAAGTAGTGAGTGTACAGCTTGTATAACAGTGTAAATTTGCTGTCCCCTCATAATAACTCAACACACAGCCATTAATGTCTAAACCGCTGGCAACAAAAGTGAGTACACCCCTTAATGAAAATGTCCAAATTGGACCCAAAGTGTCAATATTTTGTGTGGCCACCATTATTTTCCAGCACTGCCTTAACCCTCTTGAGCATGAAGTTCACCAGAGCTTCACAGGTTGCCACTGGAGTCCTCTCCCACTCCTCCAGGACAACATCACAGAGCAGGAGGATGTTAGAGACCTTGCGCTCCTACACCTTCCATTTGAGGATGCCCCAAAGATGCTTAATAGAGTTTAGGTCTGGAGATATGTCTGGCCAGTCCATTAACTTTACCCTCAACTTCTTTAGCAAGGCAGTGGTCATCTTGAAGGTGTGTTTGGGGTGGTTATCATGTTGGAATACTTTCCCTGAGGCCAGTCTCCAAAGGGAGGGATCATGCTCTGCTTCAGTATGTCACAGTACATGTTGGCATTCATGGTTCCCTCAATTAACTATAGCTCCCCAGTACCAGCAGCACTCATGCAGCGCCAGATCATGACGCTCTCACCACCATGCTTGACTATAGGCAAGACACACTTGTCTTTGTACTCCTCACCTGGTTGCCACCACACACGCTTGACACCATTTGAACCAAATAAGTTTATCCTGGTCTCATCAGACCACAGGACATGATTCCAGTAATCCATGTCCTTAGTCTGCTTGTCTTCAGCAAACTGTTTGTGGGCTTTCTTGTGCATCATCTTTAGAAGAGGCTTCTTTCTGGGATGACAGCCATGCAGACCAGTTTGATGCAGTGTGCAGCATATGGTCTGAGCACTGACAGGCTGACCACCCCACCCCTTAAACCTCTGCAGCAATGCTGGCCACACTCATATGTCTATTTCCCAAAGACAACATCTGCATATGACGCTGAGCACCTGCACTCAACTTCTTTGGTCGACCATGGCAAGGCCTGTTCTGAGTGGAACCTGTCCTGTTAAACTGCTGTATGGTCTTGGCCACCATGCTGCAGCTCAGTTTAAGGGTTTCGGCAATCTTCTTATAGCCTATGCCATCTTTATGTAGAGCAACAATTTTTTTTTCAGATCCTCAGAGAGTATTTTGGCATGAGGTGCCATGTTGAACTTCCAGTGACCAGTATGAGAGAGTGAGAGTTTTTAGGGATCACCTAAAAGTGTATTGTGTTGGAAATAGTCGGACAGAATTGGGTAGAGAATTCCAAAGGATGGCAGAGGCTCAAGAGAAGTTCTGGAGGCAAGTATGGGAGGAAGTGACGAGGGAGCTAGAGACAGGAGGTCTTTGGAGGAACGAAGAGGACGATTTTGTTGGTATTTTGAGACTAGGTTAGTGATGTAGCTGGGGACGGAATTGTGGATGGCTTAATGCATTCTCTGCATTAAGGTAAAAAACACCCCACTACCTATTCTATGCCCTGGTCCCTTAACACTTGGCTCCATGGCACCACTCCAGCATTATCTCTGGCTCCAGTCCTGCTCCCTTCACTTCCTGATTTCACAAGAGAAACTGAAGACATTGGAGCCATAGGCTTCTGCTAATTCCTATTAGGAGAGAGATAGAGAGTGGGGGCATTGTTTACAAGTGTTGTGTGCGTCCATGGACATGCACAACCCAGCTCATACGCATGGGTGCCTCCTTAGCAGCCAGCTTGCTACAGGAGGCACCTGGAGGAGGAAGAAGCTGACAGACTGCCAGAAGAGGCGAAATGCAATCTTTCGTTGCACCGAATAGGTAAGTTTCACCTATTTTTTGTTTGAAAAATTGCAGTCTTTAGCATCACATTTAAAAAAAATAAAAAAAAGCACAAGGGATATTATTTACTATTACTCCAAAGTGATCCTTTTACTGCTGTCTCCTGCTTTTGTTGAAACCCTCCTCCTCAACCGCCCTTTTAGTCGTTTTGACTAAACTTAGCCTTTACTTATATCCTGTGAAGACTGGAAGCTCAGACAAGCAGAACTGAGAGAGCAGGAGCCAGACACATAGAAATGTGTGCTGGATTAAGTTTTTTCTAACAAACAGTTTACCTACTGGAGAATATGTATTGTATTGTGCTCAATGTGTTAAACTTAAAAAATGCAGAGGGTACTACTTTACTCTGTATAAAATTCTCAGTTTAATACAGTATGGGAAAAACTGAACAGTTGGATTGTTTCCAGGCTCTGCAAATCATTACTTCATTAAATAAGACAGATAATATGTAGTTATACTTTGTACTTAGTGTGTAATAATTTAGTTATACTCCCATAAATGGATGATCAGATAAACTCAGCTATGTAAAGGTTAACCCCTCCATTTTTCAATTAGAATCTATTTGTTATATCAACTTAGTTTTGTTTTACCTCTAAGTCTATGGTATGTTTAAACAAATATTATGGTACTTTAAGTGTTCAGACAAATTCCCTGCTCAACTGAACTTACTAGCTTGATGTTTATAAGATTATTTAAACTATTTCTGTCGATTTGTCATGCAGAGAGCAGCACATACACCACACGAAAATGTGTGTATAGCCATTTTTTTTTCATTTTGGATAGAGTGGGATAATAATAATAAATCAGATTATCTTTTGTGCTCGTTTTCCTGCTGGATTTCCCTTTAATTTATGTTTTGGATAATGAGAGGAAATCTCCACAAGCTGTTTGTTCTCTTTGAATGGTTTATCTTTGCCTTTTGCTTTGATGCAACTCTGAATTAGCCCTTGCTTTCTATCAAACCTACTAACAGTGGCAGTCGCTCATAAGGGGCGCAGGGGCTCCACCCCCTAATCCATGCGCTCGGCCCCTAATCTCCATGCAGGGCGCTGGACGTATGGATTTCAGTGGGTTTTTTTTTCTGAAGCACATGATTAGAGCATGAGGCTCTAATTGGCTTCATAAAGGATGCCCTGCGTCCACCCAATTGTGTGACATTAGCAAATTAATATTCGTTAATGTCTTCCTGCTTCTCCTCCCAGCCAATCAGGAAGCGGGTCCTGAGACTCGATTGGCTGGGAGCCCTAAGACCCAATTGGCCATGAGTCCTAAAACCCAATTGACTGGGAGGAGAAGCAATCGCCAGGACTCGGGAGGAGATGCAAGGGGAAGCCGCCAAAGCCGTGACCTGGACGAGGTAACTGCAGGGCTGGCGGGCAGGTGACGGGCGAGCGAAGCCGCGATTGATCAACTGAGGGAGTCAGGTTTGTTTGCCGCCCCCTCAAAAAAATTGAGTACCAGCCACCCCTGCTTTCTAACATACAGATGTATGAATCCCCTCAGCGAGGACACTTTATACTGTATACAGTTGTGCATACCCTGACAGAATTTATGACTTCTTGGCCATTTTTCAGAGAATATGAATGAGAACACAAAAACATTTCTTTCACTCATGGTTACTGTTTGGCTGAAGCCATTTATTATCAATCAACTGTGTTTACTCTTTTTAAATCATAATGACAGCAGAAACTACCCAAATGATCAAAAGTTTACATACCCCAGTTCTTAATACCATGTGTTGCCCCCTTTAACATCAATGACAGCTTGAAGTATTTTGTGGTACTTGTGGATGAGGCTCTTTATCTTCCCAGATGATAAAGCTGCCCATTCCTCTAAAATGTAGAACACTAATATGGCTCCCCTGCGGCTGAAATAGGCTTTTCCCACACAATTTGAAGATGATTTTAGAACACTAATATGGCTCCCCGCGCCTGCAATAGGCTTTTCCCATACACTTTGAAGATGATTTTAGAACACTAATATGGCTCCCTTCTTTGTAGGGCACTTGCCCTACCCTTACCCACATTTTCCTTCCTTTTGCAGACCTCTAGCACTTTCCAGGACTTTGTTACAGCCATTTTTGTGCCTAAAAGTTTGGGTCCCCATTGATTTCAATGGGGTTCGGGTCAAAATTCGGGTCCATTCTGGACCCGAACCTGGACTTTGTCCTGAAGTTCGGCTGAACCAGCAGAACCCGAACTTCCAGAGGTTCGCTCAACTCTATTCACTATGCATGTGCCGAATGACGTCGGAAACAGCAGTACACTGTATGTCTCCTAAACCGTGCAGGTTTAGGAGATATGCAGGGCACCTACAGGTAAGCCTTATTATATGCTTACCTGTAGGTTAAAGTGGTTGTCACAAGTTGACAACCACTTTAAACAGCCACACCACATGTTTTTCAGAGAGTACTGAAGTTATTTGTGGGTTTTTCTTTGCATCCCAAACAATTTTCCTGGCAGTTGTGGCTGAAATTTTACTTGGTTTACCTGACCATGGTTTGATTTCAACAGAACCCCTAATTTTCCACTTCTTGATTAGAGTTTGAACACTGCTGATTGGCATTCTCAATTCCTTGGAAATCTTTTTATATCCCTTTTCTGTTTTATACAGTTCAACTACCTTTTCCCGCAGATCCTTTGAGAATTATTTTGCTTCCCCCATGACTCAGAACCCAGAAACGTCAGTGCAGCACTGGATGAAAGATGCAAGGGTCTGTCGGGAGTCCAGAAACTCATTGACCTTTTATACACCCACACTAATTACAAGCAAACATATCACAGGTGAGGATAGTTACCTTTAATAGACATTCAAATCCCTTTGTGTCAACTTGTGTGCATGTTATCAGGCCAAAATCACCAGGGAATGTAAACTTTTGATCAGGGTCATTTGGGTAGTTTCTGTTGTCATTATGATTATCATTCATATTCTCTGAAAAATGGTCAAGAAATCATAAATTCTGTCTGGGTATGTAAACTTATAAGCACAACTGTATGTATACATTATCTCACAAAAGTGAGTACACCCCTCACATTTTTTGTAAATATTTCATTATATCTTTTCATGTGACAACACTGAAGAAATTACACTTTGCTACAATGTAAAGTAGTGAGTGTACAGATTTCCCAAAGACAACCTCTGGATATGACGCTGAGCACGTGCACTCAACTTCTTTGGTCAACCATGGCGAGGCCTGTCCTGTTAAACTGTTGTATGGTCTTGGCCACTGTGCTGAAGCTCAGTTTCTGGGTCTTGGCAATCTTCTTATAGCCTAGGCCATCTTTATGTAGAGGAACAATTCTTTTTCTCAGATCCTCAGAGAGTTCTTTGCCATGAGGTGCCATGTTGAACTTCCAGTGACCAGTATGAAAGAGTGAGAGCGATAACACTAAATTTAACACACCTGCTCCCCATTCACACCCGAGACCTTGTAACACTAACAAATCCCATGACACCAGGGAGGGAAAATGGCTAATTGGATCCAATTTAGACATTTTCACTTAGGGGTGTACTCACTTTTGTTGCCAGCGGTTTAGACATTATTGGCTGTGTGTTGAGTTATTTTGAGGGGACAGCAAATTTACACTGTTATACAAGCTGTACACTCACTACTTTACATTGTAGCAAAGTATCATTCCTTCAGTGTTGTCGCATGAAAAGATATAATAAAATATTTACAAAAATGTAAGGGGTGTACTCACTTTTGTGAGATACTGTATATATATATATATATATATATATATATATATATATATATATATAATCCTGTGATTCTGCTCCTCCATATTTCTCAACTCCAGTCCTCAAGGTGCCCCAGCAGGTCATGTTTTCAGGATTTCCATTATTTTGCACAGGTGATTTGATCAGTTTTGCGGCCTTAGTAATTACCACACGCCTTTTCATCTGAGGGAAATCCTGAAAACATGACGTGTTGGGGAGCCTTGAGGACTGGAGTTGAGAAACATTTCACTAAATGGAGGAGAAGAATCACAGGACAGGAGCTGAGAAACACTGACTTAGGGGGCACGCATGATTACTCACAGCAGAATCTGCGGGTGCCGGGCACTGGATGTCTTCCGGCACCCGCTAATCTTCAGGCAGAGACACAGAATGGAGCTCTGCCTATATAAATAAGGCAGATCTCTGTTCTGACAGGGGGAAGGGATGTATTTTGTGTCCCTGCAAAAGCAAGAGTAAAAGCTGCACAGTACAGTAAAACACTGGCTAGGCACACAGTTAATCCTTTGTATAAGTATATTTGCTAATCCGTATAATCTTTGCTCAATATAGAGAAGACATGTGATCTGAACGACTGTCTGATAACCCATTATTAAATATACCATCTAAAAGTATTTTAAGTATGCAGATTTACCTATGAAAGTTTCATATTTGCCTCCAGATTTAGTGTAACTTAATTTTTTAGAAGGTCTTTTAAGTTATTGCTTTGATGTCACCTGAAGACTGATAGTCGCTACTCTGCATACTAACCTTATGCTGATAAAATACTCGGGGATATTCAATAAAGAATTTTAACAACATTTCTTTTTTAGTGGCTATATTAGAAAGTTCTGGACCAAATTCATGAAAGCTGTGCAATTGCTTTCTTGCTATTTTCAATGTGTGTGACGAATCCAGGTAGTTCTTATATGTGACACATTTACATCTACCTGTAAGTCTATGGTATATTTAAAGAACATTATGCTGATTAAGGATGAGCCAAAACGCCTGCACTTTTACCCGTTTGGCCCCCTGTTGACCGCTTCCCACTTTTTGCGGGTGCTTGCACCTGCTGCATCCCCAGGAATCACTGACATCACTGAGAATCCTTGCCACTTAAACAAAGGGTTTGGGATAGCAGTGATATTTTATTTATTTATTTCAGGTACTTATATAGCGCTGTCAATTTACACAGCGCTTTACATATACATTGTGCATTCGCATAAGTCCCTACCCTCAAGGAGCTTACAATCTAAGGTCCCTAACTCACATTTATACATATACTAATACACATACTAGGGTGAATTTAGACAGGATCCAATTAACCTACCAGCATGTCTTTGTAGTGTGGGAGGAAACCGGAGTACCCGGAGGAAACCCATGCAGGCACAGGGAGAACATGCAAACTCCAGGCAGGTAGTGTCATGGTTTGGATTTGAACCAGTGACCCTTTTGCTGCTAGGCGAAAGTGCTACCCACTACACCACTGTGCTGCCCAGATATGGCCACTGGCAATAATGTCACCATCATCCCTGTCCCTTCCCCTATATAGCTGATTACAGATCAGGGAGCTGGCCTTTGGGTACCATTTGGATTGGTTGTGAGTCATCAGGGTTGTTTTTGTTTGTTTGTTTGGCGGGTCAGCGGACATTGTGATTGATAATGGATTTACAGCATGGGTGCTCAACCTGTGGCCCTCCAGCTGTTGCGGAAATACAAATCCCATTATGTCACGCTTGCAACTGTCATTAGCTTGCAATGCATCATGGGACCTGTAGTTCTGCAAAAGTTGGAGGGCCACAGTTCGAGCACCCATGATTTATAGAGAGGGATTTTTTTTGGGGGGGGGGATTTATATTTTACTGATAAAGGTTTAGGTGTCTCTAGATTATAATTCTTTTTCAGTAACTGGGGGCTCGCTTATTAGTAAAGGGGACTTCCAGATTCCGGTAAACCCACAGACACCTACAACCACTGGCGCCAGGGTTGTGAGGAGAGGTCATTGTCCTCATCAACATGGGGACAAGGTGCTTTGCCAGGGCATGTGACATGGTATGATTGTGGAGCAGGGGGTGCGCATGCTGCTCCCCCTCCTTTCCTGACCAGTCAAACTGCATGCTCAGATTAAGGCTCTGGGATTTTAGAGAAACCTCACACATTGTTTTGTTTATTTTGTGTGAGGTAGCCTTCTCAAAGGATCTGTTATTCTTTTTTTTTTGGGGGGGGACTCATTGATTATAATTAAGGCCTATACAGCTGAAATGTGTCAGTTTTCACTGTATGAATTGATTCTTTTTATGCCTTGATGGATCTTCCAAAAAGGACAAGAATTTATTCCAGGAATACTTGGTGCCGGACATTTATTTTCTACAGTTTCTTGGACGATATGTACAAACTATGCCCAACCACAAGCGCTTGAGTCTCATCCCTTTAACTGCTTCCGGACCGCCCGCCGCACATATACTGCAGCAGGGCAGCCCGGCAGCACGAAACAACTTACCCGTACATTGTTTCCTGTTGTCGGCTCTGGGACGCACCCACACCACCGGAGCCACGTTCCCGCTGTGATTGGACATAGGAGGAGCCAATCAGTGGGTCCAACGATCGTTCGTAGGAAAGGCAGAACTCTGTCCCAGAGGAACAGAGATATGTGATTCCTGCTAATCAGGAACACAGATGTCTCTCTTGTTCCAGTCAGTCCATCCCCACCACAGTTAGAAAGCATTCCCTAGGAGCACACTTAACCTTTTGATCGCCCCTGATGTTAACCTCTTCCGTTGCTAGTGTCATTTATACAGTAACAGTGCACTTTTTAGCACTGATCACTGTATTAGTGTCACTGGTCTCCAAAAAGTGACACTTACTGTCCAATTTGTCCGTCGCAATGTCGCGGTCCCACTAAAAATTGCTGATCACCGCCATTACTAGTAAGAATGAAAATAAAAATGCCATAAAAATATCCCATAGCTTGTAGATGCGATAACTTTAGCGCAAACCAATCAAAATAGGCTTATTGGGCTTTTTTTTACCAAAAATATGTAGCAGAATACATACAGTATTGGCCTAGGTTGATGAATAAATTAGATTTTTTTACATGTCTTTATTGAATATGTTTTATAGCAAAAAGTAAAAAAAAAATTTTTTTTTCAAAATTCTCTGTCTTTGTAGATAGCACAAAAAATAAAAACCGCAGAGGTGTGGGAAAAAAGGCCATCAATTTTGTTTGGGTACAATATTGCATGAACGCGCAATTGTCAGTTAACCACTTCAGTCCCGCAATGTTTACAGATATTTGGAAATAACTAGCTTTAACCACTTTAGCCCCGAAAGGATTTACCCCCTTCCTGACCAGAGCACTTTTTGCGATTCGGCACTGCTTCGCTTTAACTGACAATTGCGCGGTCATGTGACGTTGTACCCAAATGAAATTGACGTCCTTTTTTCCCACAAATAGAGCTTTCTTTTGGTGGTATTTGATCACCTCTGTGATTTTTGTTTTTTGTGCTATAAACAAACAAAGAGCAACAATTTTGAAAAGACACGATATTTTTTTCTTTTTGCTATAATACATATCCAAAAAATATTATGTATTCATCAGTTTAGGCTGATATGTATTCTTCTTCATATTTTTGGTAAAAAAAAAAAAATCACAATTAGCATATATTGATTGGTTTGCGCAAAAGCTATAGCGTTAACAAACGATGAGAATTAATTTATGGCGTTATTATTTTTTTTTTTACTAGTAATGGCGGCAATCTGCAATTTTTTGTGGGACTGCAACATTGCGGTGGCCATATCGGACACTTTTGACACTTTTTTGGGACCATTGGCATTTATACAGCAATCAGTGCTATGAAAATGGACTGATTACTGTGTAAATGTCACTGGCAGGGAAGGGGTGATCAAAGGGTTATATGTGTTCTCTGCTAGGTGTTTCTAACTGTGTGGGGGCTGGGATGACTGGGGGAGGAGAGTGATCGCTGCTCCCATATACTGGGAACATACGATCACTCTCCTCTCCCCTGTCAGAGCGGGGATCCGCTTGTTTACATACATGGATCACCGTTTTGTCACTCCTGGGGATCGATTGCGGGTGGCCGGCGGACATTGAGTCTGACCCACCCGCTCACTGGCTCCCCCGCTAATGTGTGGGTGGATCCTGTGGCCACTGTCAGGTGAAGGCGGTTCAGGCAGGAGAGCCATGTTGCCGCCATCAATCCATGGCGGGCGGTCGGCAACTGGTTAAATCAATGAAGTGCTGTATCTCAAAACAATTGCCTGGTCATTAAGGGAGTAAAACCTTTCCGGGGCTGAAGTGGTTAAAGGGTAACTCAACTTTCATGGGAGAAGATCATATCCTTGTGTGACTGGCTTACTGATTTTCCCAGAAGCATAGGTGTGCACAGCCTATTGCATTAGGGTGTGCACCCCAAATTTATAAAAACATAGATGATGTTAGTAGGGCAGTGGAAGGTGTCAATAGCGCAGTGGACTTGTCAGCAGGGCAGGGATTGGTGTCAGTAGGGCAGTGGATGGTGACAGTAGTTTTTTATTTTTATTATTTTATTTAATTATTATTTTTTACAATTTTTTTAGGGGCCCCACTGGGGGGCTTTGGTGAAATATCAGCAGTGAAATCTGCACTGCACAGGGTGATTAGGGACACCTGGCACACCCCCTGCACACGCCTATGCTCAGAAGTCTACACTAAAATATGAGTTAGAATTTTGGCACCCCCTGCAACAAAAATGTCAAATTCAATAAGATACGTCCAATAGGAAATCACATCTAAAGGAATGCAGGCCCTGCAATATTCCTCATTAGATTTCTACAGCTGCAGCACCTGGTTGATAATCATGAAAACACTCCCATTAGATTCATATAGCAGGGGCACAGAGGAACAAACAGTGATTTCTTCAGAATAACAAAAGGTAGGAATCTGCACCAAAATTTGTTAAATTCCCTATAATGTATATAGATCACCCAGAGGGGAATGATTTTTCTCAACAAAAGTGGAGTTACACTTTAAGTGTGAAAAAGGGACTCTAGCACTAACAATTACTTTTCTCGCAACTGTGGCTGTAAATTCCTATTGGTTGCTATTATAGCTTGTTGAAATATTTTTTTTGCAAATATCAAGTATTTTTTTCCACAATGAATACAAATAACACTGTTAATGCAGTCGAATGTTTAAAAAAAAAAAAAAAAACATATTTACTCACTATCAGGATGCTCATAGGGCAGCCAGTGATGTTTTAAATTCTGAAATTCAAAGTGGGAGTTCTTCTGCTGACATTGCTGTGCTCGGAAATCTTCAAAGTGCTTAGGACATTCTTCAGTGTTACACAACTGATACTCATAATTCAATCCAACGCAGTCTTGGCCGCCATTCACTGGCCTAAGAAAACAAAGAACATGACTAGAGATAAATTGTGTAACAACAATAACAATTACAAAAGTTAAGAATGTAGCAACATTTTTTGTAAATACTTTTCTTGAAATATTTCCATGCAACAATTACATTAATATTAGGGAAATTTCGACTTTATCCAAAAGTTGATGCTTTTCTAAATTACATCCTAGTGTTTTGACATTTTTGGAGAATTAATGGCAATTAAGATATACTTATGCTTTTAGAGCCTAGGTGTAAAATCTGTGTACCCAAACTCCAAATGGGACTCAACAATTATTTCTTAGGGTCCTTTCAGCTGGGAGTGCTCCACTCTGTTCAAAAAGGGATCCATGAGCAGATCACCTGTTGAATCAGAGCTGAACAGGAAGAATGTCAATTTTGCAACATTCGTGCCCCTTCAGTTTTTGTCCACATTTTGATAGCGGACTGTGGCAGACCCATGATGGCTTAATGGGTGGCTGGATTTATAAGGACTTGTCCGTTTACATCGGGCTATCCATCATGTTTAGGTCTGAAAAATGGAAAAGGATAAAGTCTTTTTCTGTTTCTTTTTTCTGTTGTACCTGGATGTCTGGAAGTCAGTTTACGTGCATGAACCTATAGACCTGCATGGCGCTTCTGATCAGGTCCACCTGAAAAACCAACAGGCAGACCTGATTGCAAAGCCTATGTGAAATTGACCTTTGTTAGATTCCCTTTATTGCTAAAAATCATAGTAATTCAAAAAACGACTCATAAGTAACTTTTTAATGTGTCAAAACAATGGCACACTGACCTTTGGTGTCCCAAAGTTTGAACTAAATACTCCAAAGTGACTACAGCTAAACGGGTTATTAGGTCTTGGTTTAAAGCTTTTTTATTTGCTTGCTAACAATATAAAAGCATTATTATATTAGTATTATCAGGCTGTACTAAAATAAATATGGAGGGTGTCACAGCTGACCTCTCCTTCTGGAAATTCTAGTTGCCTGTCTATCATTTTAATCCTTGAGGTCCAGTGCCTTTCTGGGTTGCTGATCTGGAGCAGGTATGCATATCAGGAGTTCTGATTTTACTTTGTTTACTGGCAGCATGTTCATGATTAATGTAAATGTGAAAGTACTGAATCAGAGACAGTCAGGTAAATAATATTTTCAGAAGGAGGCTAGAGTTGGATTCGAATAGAGATTCATGTGAAAAACACACATACATGCACTGCCTTTTTCCTATGATAGAATAGCGTAATTAAATTTAAGACATGCCTTTTAATTTGACACGTGCACATTTCATTGCTTGCAAAGCCCCTCATGTTAGTTTTCTTGTTTTAACAATTAGTTTATTTTCAGCAAAATATTAGTGTAGACATTCTGTGAATTACCCTTTAGGAATATAGGGGAAAAGGCATCATTATTTGCATGATCAATGGGCATGGAGAACTAGGACCCCACCATAAGCATTAAATATCTCTATACAATCAGCTAAACAAGTTCAGTGATGCATTAACATTTGCACATATGCTGGCCCACGATCTAAGTGTTCCTTCAAGGTTTATTTCTTCTCTTTTTCTTTTGTTTTAGTAAATCAGTTTCAATATGTTTGTAAAACTGTTTGATAGTGTATGCACTTAATGAGAATTGTGCACATAAAAGCCTATGGAAATGTGGCAGCCACATTTATTTTTTCATTCTGCTGCAGTAAAAGGTCCATATCGGATAGTTGGAAATCCCAGATCCCAGTTTCAGTACTGTAATCATTTAATTATATAGTCTTGCCTTCAATGTCTGCAAAACGATGTAATCATGAGACATCAGCTTTATAATAATTAATAGCTTTTAATGTGGCTTCATTAATTGGTTAATTACACTACAAATAAAATTGCTTCTGCTTGCAAACTGAATAAACTGTATTTATAGTTACAAGAGGAAGAGGTAAAACTGAATCAGTTGGGATAGGATTAGCAAGAATAAAGTAACTGAAACACTAAAACCACAAAAAGGTGGTAAATATGAGTTGTATCCATATTCTTTGGTGTTGAATCAATCATGTGATCTGTAAGCTCCGGCTCTCCTGTGTCAATGCAGCGCATAGGAGGGAGCACTAGCAATGGAGGGGCAATGTAAGCCAGGGGGTGATATCATGATTCTGGAAATTCAGCCCCTTGATGAGCCGCTCGCTGACACAGGGGAGTCGTAACTTACAGTCATCCCAGATAGCAAGGATAACTTGCCAAAATTTTGTGGCAGTGTTGAATTGTAAGTCTGTTAACTTGCTGCACATTTTCACTGGCAAGTTGCACACTTGCAGAGCACTTGAGGCACAAGTTCTAGTTGACACGTTTCCAATTTGTGGCAAATTTGCGTGGCAAGTCTATATAGCAAGAGCAAAGTTGCAATTGTGAGTCTATAGCAAGAGCTTTGCAAGTCTACAGCATGAAAATTCAGCCACAGTAACCCCTGTGGTGGGATGACTATTGCACAATATAACTGAAGCAGAATTTGCAGCAGAGGTGCAGAAAGTTGGCAAAGAAAGTTGATCTGGAGTCATGCAATTGTGCAACAAACTTGTGAAGCCTGGCAAGTCTAGCAATAGGCATTTTCAAACTTGCAGCACAATTGCTTGCTATCTGGGATGTGAAGCTGATAAAAAAAGTTATTTACCCAGTACACATTTACATACAGTGGGCAATGTGGGTATGAGGACGGGTTAAGCAATGTTTTTAACCTAAATTGTATTAGTCATTACTAACACTTTAAGCTAAAATAGTCCCCACCATGTCTATGATCGACAGGTAGGTCACGATTGACCAGCTTGCGACCTCCGCATTAGGTAGTTAAAATAGGTAAAGATGTCACATTATGGAAATTATAGTATAAGTGGGCCCAGATTAAAAAAATAAATAAATAAATAGGACTTTTGGGCAAATGTTTGTACCTCTTATGAGAAACCATTCCATAATTGGACATTATTAGATGAAAACAATGGGACTTTTACAAAAAAAAGAGAAACTGTAAACTACAGAAGCATTCTTACAAAACATGCTGATGTTAAGGTTTAAATGTGACAGTGACCATTACATAATTGAATATGGTAGTCAAGTGTAACCAATGAGAATGATACAAAAAAAGGGAAGCTCCAAACTATGTTAATGTCAAAGTTTAAAGTAAACTGCTACCCTATAAGGAGAAACAGTAAACTAAAGAAGCATCCATAGAAAACTTGCATAAAGGTTTAAATGCACATATACCCTTACATTGGACTATTGCATTGACGTGTTCTAAATCGGACACCAATACCACAAGTTCTTGAACAGGATCCAAATTTGGACCATGCTCCCCAGTTGCCATCTTGTTTGACTTGGTTAGTGGTTCTCCACATACAGTGACCTTTGTAGCACCACTAGAAAAGAACATGACAAAATAATTCAGTGTGATTATTTGTTTCAAATTATATTTATTGAATTTATCAAAGAAAAAGCAACGGACGCAAAACATGTTCAAATAATACATTCTAAATCAATACAGAAAATGTGTGCATTAAACAAAAGATTACATGTCGATATGATATGTTACGATATGATAGCAGAAATTATCGTCATACATCTTTATGTATAATAAATTTATGTAATGATAACAAAAACACATAATCTGTACGACCGGCCTTGTTTACAATATATAATCACCACAATAAAGAGCCCATTTACTTAAAGTTGGTTCTTGTAGTCAAGTGCTGATAGATCATTTATGTACTAAAGTACAAGCTTTTTCCCATTGTTTTCCAGAAAATGTTACCTATAGAGCATCTTCCCATAAAGTCCTATATTATCTGATTCCCTATGTTCAATATCATAGTATAGGCTATAAGTATATGAGATGGAATGTGTAAAAGTAGTGTTTTGATCACAGATATATTCCGACTCAATAAGACTCCTAAAGAAATCATATATTTGGGAAAAAAAAAAAAAAAAAGAAATCATATATATTTTTTATGTTTTTTGATAAAGTTATGAATTTGGAAATATATCCAATTAGGTATATTGCCACATTGTATACCTTCTCAATGTGATTATTTAAACATACAGTATATACTGCACGTAATCATTTGAATGCAGATCAGAATATTACACCTACCATATAATCAAGAAAAGTATAATAAAAAGGTATGAAAACTTTCTTGGTATTTGTCTGAAAGACTATACATAGAAAGTTATATTATACCAAAAGGTAATGAAAAATAGTACTTTCCCATATTAAACTGCCATGTTTGGTATTAATTGATCAAGTTAGAAAAGTTACTCCTATATCATAATAGTTTTTTGTTGCAAGTCCATAAGTCTCCCAAGATCATCACTGAAAGCCGTGGCATAGTAAATAATGAATGGAGGCTCCCTAAGCAGCATCTTTCTGTAGCAATCTTGAGAGATAAGAGAGAAAATTGAGTACTGTACGTGAGTACTGCTTGGACCTTGAAGAAGGGGAGATACCCCGAAAGCTTGTCCTGAAAAATTTTATGTTAGTGCAAATAAAAAAAGTATCACGGACAGTACTCAATTTTCTCTGGCACTATTGCACTAATACGGCTACAATCACTTCGAGAGATAAGAGCAAAGACATTCTGATGGCAAAAGGGTCAAGAGGGCGGTCTGCAAGTCTAACAATCTGACACAAGTGGAAGTGTTGATTTTATGACTGTTTCTGAGTTGGGGTATATATATATATATATATATATATATATATATATATATATCTATATCTGTATATATATATATATATATATATCTATATCTGTATATATATATATATATATATATACTGTATAATTTGGAAGTTGGTGCAGCAGACAACACTTTTGTAAGTACAGATTGTCAGGGTACAAACTGGAGGCAGGATCTCTTTAAAGTTAAATGAGAATTTTCTTTTTTTTTCCATGTCTATGCTGTAATGCAAGTCTGGAACAAACAAAACACCATTTCTTCCAATTTGTGTGGTCTTATGTCCGAGCTTGTACAATCTTTACTAGGTGCTGGTCTAGAAAGCAGAAAATCTGAAAGTCTAAACTGTGCCGCCAGGTACCCTTGAGTGGTATAAAGCATGGATGTGCTGTACCACTTACATGCGAACTGTAAAATGAAAGTCTGCAAAAATAATATTCCAAACAGTTACCAGGTTTGCTTTAGCCAATACGGGAATCCATGTAAAAATTCTAATAAAAAAGGTAAGCTGTCATATAATTAATCCTTGTAAAAATATGAATATCCATATAATTAATAGCAATAAAAATACCATCTAATATTGGCAGGAAAAAACTCCAATAAAGCAGCAGGAGTTTGTACTTGGCAGGTTAAGATGTGCAGCTGAAGCCACCATCATTATGTCATTTCAGTTAAAGGTTTGTTATTTTAGGATGGTATATGCAAAGTGATTGCCTATATAGAATGACATTGGCACCAGCCTAGCCAAATAGGTAACTTTGTTACTGGAATGCAAAGCACTATATATAACGTGGCCTGGATAGGCCTGTACTGGTCTGGCTTTGAGTGCCTGTAAGTGAAATAGACTGGGCAATGGTGAACAAGATTCTGCATTGAATATTTCTAATTCCAAATACAATATTAATAATATTAAAGTGATAATTTGTATAGAAATACTATGGATCTTTTTTTAGTAAAATTACAATTGGTTTACAGAAATTATGAATTAAAATGATTAATTTAAAGAAAGGTAATGAATTTAAAGTTTGGTGGAACAGAACAGAATGATTATGCAATATAAACATTGGCTCCAAGACACCATTTTCTGGCTTTTTCATTGTGATACTTGCCTTTTCTCTGGACCTGTCCTCCACAGACTGATCCAACAATGTTGAGCCAGATCTCTTCCAGGTTGAATGATGCTCAGCGTCATTCAACCAATTTGCTGTAAGCCCAGGTCATTGAAGTTTTTTGTCCCTCTCCCTAGACTAAAAGAAGAATGCAGCAGAGAGCAGTATCATGTCATTATAGTCTCTGCAGCTTTTAGGATCTACCCACCACCAGAGGAATAAGAGAATGAAGAGGACATGTATCATCACATGCCTGACGAAGGGGCCCTGCGCGGCCCCGAAACTTTGCACTTTTCTGTGATGTGATCTTTTCAATAAAGAAAACTTTGGACGAGGATCCACAGTGTGCTGACGAATATGTACACATGTATCATCACCAGACCAAACTGAAAACACCCAGAAAAAGGTACGTATACACAATTTTTCTGAAAGGTGCAAAAATCAGAAATCCTCCCAGGGTGTCAAGATGGGGGGGGGGGCTTGGAGAAAGGGGGGTGCCCAGATTTAGGATTTTAAGTAAATCTGTAACTTGGGGAGCATGGGGGAACTAATGATACCCCCTTCTGAAAATGCTAGTTGTCTGGCTATAATGTTCATCTTCTTGCTTCAATACTTTCAATAACTGACCCAGAACAAGTATGCAGATATTTACTTTTGCCTTCTCTGCAACTTGTCTGATTTGTACACTTGTCCCAGGCTATTGACTTTAAGTAAATGAAATGAAAGCTAGTTGGTCAATATAACAGAAAGTCAACTAATATTTTTAGAAGGAGGACAACATTGACATTTCCTCTACTTCTCCCATGACAGGCTTACTTTAAATCCTTCTCAGACACATCAGCTAAGCGTTAAGTGTAAAATGCAGTAACTAAGTGCAGTGAGTCTGAATTCACATTATTGTAGAAATACCACTCCAAGGCAAGATATAAACTGAGTGATTGTTGGCAATACTAATCTTGCATAAAGCAGAAACACTTATTTTACACACTGAGTTGCGTAGCCCAAAATTGCTTGGAAAAAAAACTACTCTTTTTCCTTTTATTTTGCAGAGAAGGGCATATATTTAGGTTATTTTTGTTTATTTAATATAGTTTTTTTATACACTTGTGAGTTTTTTTTCCCTTTTTTTGGAGTATTAGATCATATTTTGTACTTTTTTTTTTGCTGCTCTCTGAAATAGGGAAATATTGATGAACCTTTTTTGTCCCAAGATAAAGTACAGTATAGTTAAAAGGAGCTTGTCTAACAGTCAGAAGTTATTTAAGGTCCACTGGAACCTTACACACTACCAACACCCACCTTCATTTTAATAGTACCACTGGCTTCAATCCATTTAGTCAAAATGGCAAAACTTTGCAGAAATCTCCAAATTTTGGCTGAAATTCCCTATCCAGAATTTGAATTGGTTATAGTGCTCCCAGCACTGCTTTATTTTAATTTTTTGACACACCAACAGAAAAGCACAGGCAAAAAGGTAGAGCACAATGTTGAGCCTTTCTATTAGTTATATTCATGAAGCTTTCACCTAAAAATGGGAAGACCATTCTGTCAGTAAACATTGTCTAGTTGAGTGCCCTCTTGAGCTCAGCTTTGGCAGCCAACATATTTCTTTCAAGGCAGGCTTAACAGAGAACCTCCAGGAAAACTATAAAAATTGGGGTTAAGGGTAATCAGAAGATCATTTAAGTGAAATGATGTTTATCTTTGTAGCTTTGCTGTTTAGTTTCAGCATTGTAATGTTCCTTCTGTGATCTCCCCTCTCTGTGCTCCTGCTTATGGTATGCCAAATGATTCCTCTGTAAAGTCAGTAAAGCTGACATCAATTTCTAAAGATAACAGTCCAAACAAGGTGGGGCAGTACACCAAACGAAACCTAATGTAGCTGATTGATCACATAAGGGCTGCAAAGGTTAGCATAGTTGTAAACATAGACTGTAATCTTTAAATAATGGCTTCAGTGGCATTTCATATTTATGTATTTTAATGCAATTAATGCAAATGCATAATCATTTATGCAAATAATGCTAAACTGCTGGTGTTCATTTGTTTAACTGCTTGCCGACCAGCCACCGCACTTGTATTGCGGCAGGTTGGCTCTCTCTCGACAGATCCCCATTCTGTCAGGGGACATGACACAGATCTACTGTTACCAATAATCGGGAACAGTTAGATCTGTCATGCCCCGGCAGCCCAGCCCCCACAGTGAGGGAACACACTTAACCCATTTATCGCCCCCTATAGTTTAACTCCTTCCCTGCCAATGACATTTATACAGTAATCAGTGGTTATTTAAAGCTCTGACCGCTGTATAAATGTCATTGGTCCCAAAAAAGTGTCAAATGTATCTGATCTGTCCGCAGCGAAGTTGCAATCCTGATAAAAATTGCAGATCGCCACCATTACTAGTAAAAAAAATAATAATAATAATTCCATAAATCTATTCCCATAGTTTGTAGATGTGATAACTTTTGCGCAACCCAATCAATGTACGCCTATGGCGATTTTTTTTTAATCAAAAATATGTAGAAGAATATATATCGGCCTAAACTGAAGAATAAATTTGTTTTTTTTTATGCTTGTTTTTGGGATATGTATTATAGCAAAAAGTTTTTTAAAAAATTTTTTTTTCAATATTGTCGCTCTGTGTTTGTTTGTAGCGTGAAAAATAAAAAATCAAATACCACCAAAAGAAAGCTCTACTTGTGGGAAAAAAAGGACGTCAATTTTGTTTGTTTTTTTTGGGATTGTCAGTTAAAGCGGAGCAGTGCCATATCGCAAAAAGTGCTTTGGTCAGGAAGGGGGCAAATCCTTCTGGGGCTGAAGTGATTAATCTATGCATGTAACATTAAAAAGGTTGCATTTTATTAATCTCATATAGACAAAATGGTAACTTACTTTTCCGGGAGCACATTCTGTCCCATCGAGAGGAGGACCTTTCTTGGTCTTACAAAAATATGGGTTATCAGGATGGCTGCACCACAATTGTTTGCAAGGGTCAAATGTACGGAACTGAAAAAATATATATGCTTAATATTAACTTTAAATAACCAAGATAGCTTTTAACAGAAACTGAAAAAGGTAAAAAAAATTAAACAAATAAACATATAAACTAAACATTTAAAATATGTATAGCGTACAGCTGTGCACATTTTGTAGCCCACACCAAAGTCAAAGCGGCATTGTTCATCCATGGAATAGTTAATTCCGGGGAGGTCTGGAAGTTTTGGCCAGTCGTGCTCAAATGGGTCATCCAGGAGGCAATCATATAAACTGAAAAACATAAAAATATGCTTAACAGTGATTTTATCACTACCTGCCAACATTATGTTTTGCCTAAGTTAGTCACATTACTTTAGATATTATTATATGTAAATTGTATAATTCTGTTCAGCCACTTTTGTGATTCAAGCAACCCTCCCATAATGTGTCACCCTTCTTCCTTGTTCAGCTTGTAGCTGCATGAATCCCCGTTACTCCTCCATTCTGCTCACTAGACAGCGAATACCAGGGAAAACATATAGCTGAGCTAGGAACAGCTTGGTGACCTTACTAAGTGTGCTGTGTGGCGGAGCTGTGTTGATCACAAGACTGGCTGAATAGAATTACAAATTATTTGGTGGGTTAACCAGTAAAGATATGCATATTAAAATGATGTATTCAATTGTTGGCCTAGAGTTAACAATGAAAATGTATTTACCTAAAAGTCTTCTCAATGGTAACTCAGGGACCCATTCCTCCTACAATCAATCTGCATGCAGCAACAAGTACCTACTCTATAATATTTTGCAGACGTAGGTCTAGTTTTACATTTACAGACACTCACACAATCAGTTTTTATGGTTGCTCTGCAGTACCAGAATTCACCAGTAAACATTGCTGAGATTGGAAAATCTTGTAATCATGGCCAATGTATACATGAAGTAGTGGTTGAGAAAAAATTGGGACATTCTGAAGGGGACAGAGGTTGAAAGAAATGGGGATCATTCTGAAGGGGGGTGAAAAAGAACAATTCACGTCCTGGAAGATTAATCAATAAAAATGATATATTCCTGAAAATTCCCTTAAGTGGAAAGATTCCAGAAGTGTGTCATTTACATTCTTGTGTGCTAAGCAGGTGTATATAAAAGAGCCCTTGCAACTCTAAAGAAGTAAAAAAGGTAAACATGGAATTACTGTATGTGTCTCTTCAGCTCTTGACCACTGCATCTAGACCAGTGATACCGATGGAACGCTGCTTGTACCAGAGGAGCCATAACACTGCCCATGCTTGTTTCATCTCCACATCGGTTTCCTTGTCCATCATGTTCCATTCCTAGACTGGATGAATAAATAAATGATGTTGGAAGAAGCTCATTGATATTTTGTTTCAATCTACTCAAGCAGGAGTAGATGAATATTACTATATCACAATTAGGTTTATTACAATTGTAGTGAGGATGACCTTTGCAGCTCTTGCCATAATGTTCAAGTATGTAGAGTGTATTTACATTCATATTATGCCAGATCCTAAATCTGGGGTTGTCCCCTGCCATTGCTGACAGGCCTGTGCTCCTCATTGCCACTCTTTGGCTTTTGCTGCTATCTTTTCCTTTATGTATTTCAAACCTATATCTTCTCTCTTTGGTCAGTGTGTGGCAACTAATCATCTAATTTCTATTTTCTAGAGTTACATACAATACGCACACATACCATTGGTACAAAAAAACATGGGTACGAAGTCTCTTCTATCAAAATATTCCATCAGATGGCATTTTTATTTGGTCTTAATTAAGTTCCACTTTAATAATAATGCTAAATGCAATGACAATCTGTACACCCATAGGAATGACTGGGAAATCTCTTTACTGTAGTTAAACTGTTGATATGGATCTGTATAATAGTAGTATGCTACTAAATCTAAGCTATGGAGTTGATAGAGGAAATATGGCTGCTATGATTTGTCAAGATAATAAATTAGGAACCCTAAAGCTTTGGTTAAAAGGAGCCCTGACTGCTGAGAACATGGCATTTTAAACAGGTGTGCAGATATCTACGCATTTTAATTGTGTTTAGGTGCAATTGTGTCCTAGGGTTGTCATGTGTAGTGCTGTGATGTTACAGGCACTGACCTTGAACACTCCATCCACTTGCAGACATCATTTATGCCCTCTTGTCTTTAGTTTAGAGGTTGTCACAACTTTATTGGTAGTTTTACCTTGCCAGCTCTTGGGATATTAGTTACTATTTTATTCCTTACAGTGCAACTGTTTTCAGGCTATGGATGGCAAAATATTCACATATTCTTAAAAAGCAGTAAAATAGATTTAGACAAGCCCTTGCTGGTCTCTCTAGCTAGGTATGAACAACAAAAGAGATACACCGCTCAAGCTGGTGGGGAGAAAATCTGTTGTGTGTCCGGGTGCCGTTCTTGGCTCGCCGCCATGTGCATAGGAAAAGAAAAAGGTGAAACTGCACTCCACGGACAGTGATAAGCTTGCTGTTTATTGGTCAGGCAAATGCAGGTAAGATGTAGACGCGTTTCACTCGTGCATTACGAGCTTAATCATTAAGCTCGTAATGCACGAGTGAAACGCGTCTACATCTTACCTGCATTTGCCTGACCAATAAACAGCAAGCTTATCACTGTCCGTGGAGTGCCGTTTCACCTTTTTCTTTTCCTGATCTCTCTAGCTGCAGGTACTATAAAGTAATGCATGCTCAAATTTCACAACAGAGGCTTAGAAACCTGCCAAGTGTCTGCTCACCATAGGAAACAAGCAGAGAGAAGCTGTAATTTATTTTTCTGGTATAGTCAAATGCCTGATATTCATTGCAAGTGATAGGTAGGTTGCTCTTATGCATCACTAGTTTGTTTATTATTTATAACATTTTAACACCATTGAGTTAATTTTGCAAGGTTTTATTACAATTGACCATCAGATCCAATGGTCACAACATGATTATAGCTATTTGCTTTTATCAAATAAATAAGTGTGTTGTATACATATGGCTTATGTACATTCAGTTATGCCCAAAAATGTACAAGCTACTATTTTTAGATCTCTTTTTATACAGCATTTTAGCTTAATGATTTCATATCATGTTTTATCCCTGTTGAAGGTACACTGTGTGGTCTCTGAAACGTGTTGACTGTAGCAACTGTTATATGTTTGGAATAAAAACTAATTTTAGCTTTAACCTTTGGTGTGGCACTAAAATCATCACACTAAAAAAAAAAACCTTACAGCGCAAGGCAACTGTTCCTGTTCCTCAGATCACAAAAGAAGCCTACCTATCACCTAGATGCTTCATTGGGATACCACCAGTATGTGTTTGTCAAATATAATATTAGCACCTACAGTAAGTATATCTACCTAAGTTTCCAGCACCATCAATCTACTGCTTCAAGCATAAAACTCATGGTAAGGGTAGGCATTTAGGCTATTGCTCAGCTATGGTTACAAGATAGTCACAGCTTATTTGTGACTGGCAACTGTTTTGGGTCGTTGATGGTTAACCACTTCACCCCCGGAAGGATTTTCCATGTTAGGACCAGAGCACTTTTTGTGATTCGTCACTGCGTCATTTTAACTGACAATTGCGATGTTGTGTGATGTTGTACCAAAACTAAATTTGTGTCCTTTTTCCCCACAAATAGAGCTTTCTTTTGGTGGTATTTAATCACCTCTGCGTCATTTCTGATCACCGCTATAAAAAAAAAGAGCGACAATTTAAAAAAAAAAAGATATTTCTTACTATTTGCTAAAATACAAATCCAAAAAAAAAAATATATAAAAAATCTAATTTATTCATCGGTTTTGGCCGATTTATATTCTTCCTCATATTTTTGGTAAAAAAAATTGCTATCGGCGTTTATTGATTGGTTTGCGCAAAAGTTGCTGCATTTACCAACCATGAGAATTCATTTCTGGCGTTTTTCCATTTTTTTTTTTTTTACTGGTAATGGCGGCAATCTAAATTTTTATCGGGACTTTGATATTGGGGTGGACATGTCGGACATTTTTGACACTTTTTTTGGGCCAATGACATTTATACAGCAATCAGAAATTTAAATATCCACTGATTACTGTATAAATGTCATTGGCAGTGAAGGGGTTAACCTTCAGGGGGCAATCTAGGGGTTAACTGTGTTCTCTAGGTGTGTTCTAACTGTGAGGGGCTGGGCTACTATGGGCATAAGAGATCTAACTGATCCCAGTGACGGGATCAGTAAATCTTTTAAATGCCCACTGCTAGAACGGGGAACCGCTATGTTTACATCGGCGGTTCACCGTTCTTTCTCTCTGCCAGGTCATCGCGGCTTGCCGGAGGACACTGGGTCCGCCAGAGCCACAGGCACACTCCTGCAGGGTGTGGCGGGCATGAGAGTGCGGCGGGCATGAGAGTGCGGCGGCGGCGGTGTGCTTCCGCCCGCTAGCTGCGCGAGCCACCGTTTATATACGGTGATTCGTGCTACGCTGCCATAGTGCAGCAGTAAATGTACGGTACGCAGTCGGGAACCGGTTACAGAAAACATGGAACTGCACTACTTCAATAAAGCCATGACCTTGCCCTTATTTCAAATTATTTTTGTTTGTTTGTGATTTATAGGGTAAGGTTACAGTGATTATTACGTTAGATGTATATGCTTTTCAGCAGTTGGAGCTCAACAAGCATTAGAACACAGCAACTGTGTGAAAGCATACAAAGCATATAGCCTGGTCGAGAAAATAGACTTGTTTATCAGTATTGGCCACCCTTTCATTTACAGTTCTACTTACACATGGCCAGTTTCATGGGCAACCACAAAGGCAGAAGAGAAACCGTCTTCATGGTTCAGCGTGCAGCTTCTTACAGGATGACACATTCCAGTCACTGGAGCATATCCTTGTATGACAAACACAAGATAGTAATACAATTATTCACTTCTTTATAATTTATAATGCAATGGCATAATAAAAAATTGTATTCACAACTACAACCAGCCCCTTAAAACCAGAGGGGATCTATGATGGGACTCCTTGACCATGCACAACTGATTCCATGCCCTGTGGTGACCCTCAACATAGTAAAGAATTGGAGGAGGCTCTGCTCCTCCTGCTTTCTGAAGCTGAAAGCATTTATGGCCTTCTTTGTTGCAACTGAACTAAGAAAACAACCTTCTCTAGGACAATGTACACATACTGGCTGTTGTTTCTAGAATTTGTGTACCTTGCATTCCAGCAGGGCCAAAATCTTGTCTTGTCAAAAAAATTGCATGATCGTGGTGTTCAGAATGGTTGGGATCAGATTTTTGCTGTTGGTATGCCCATCGGCACACATTGTCAAGACTTCTTGATGGGTTTCCTCTTTCAATCAAACTGATAGACTACAAAAAAAATAATATGCAAGATAATAAGTTAAAATCAGTGCAGTAAGCAATGCTACAATATGATTTAATGGACATTATTGTAGTTGTTATAATGATAGCAACACTGTTCTACTTAAGGCAAATGTATATATTCTCTATAAGCAACCTCTAACTTTACCAAAATCCCCTGAATGAACCTTCTCAGGGAAAGAACCATTCTGCGTTGCTGCATTTTTCTAGAAAATTTACAGTATATTGTTCACCTTGCCTTTCCTCTCCCAGATAAATTGCCACGGGGAAAGTTGCTCACCATGCTACACTTCCTTCTCTCTATAATTAGACATGCACATTTGGATGAGCTTAACATTCATGTTCATGGAAAAAGGTTTCAGGCAAAAGATTTTTTACTGGTCAGATTGTGCCTGCACATTTGATTGTCACATTGTGCCTGCATATTTAAACATATTTGGAGGCAGTCTTAGATTTTAATCAACTCGTTTACCAGCTTAAATAAAAAAAGACACATGTCATTAGGTGCAGCCTGATTGGCCTGTTTAGGACCAGTCTTTAAAATACCCTACTGCTTGTGCTTTTATTGGACCAGCCAAAATATTGGCATATGACTACAGTTTAAGAATGCATGGTCTAATGGCGAGAGTCCTAATCCACAGCAAACAATTAGAGCTTGCCTTACCTTAACTACCTGCACTGTACATGACAGCTGGGATGTGATCGGTTACTATGGTCATTGTATTTCCTATACATATAAGCTTACATAACCCTACATGACATTATCACTCTGAACAGCTTTAGCTTGCATAATAGAAAATCATGTTAATCATCTTTTGTTTACCTTTGCATAACCAAGCATAATCATTCGAACCAGGACTACATTAATGTGAGCACCAATGGAGTCATCATGATAAATTTCATTAACCTACAGAAGAGATAATGACAACATTAAGAAGTTTAACCTTATTTACTAACTGGAAAAAATGAATATGTTATCAACACACCCAGTGCAGCAAATATTAATTCAAATGAAAATCCCTTACTAGAATGTAGACCGTTTCTCAACCTTTTTACTCCTGAAGAACCAATGAAATCATTTTGAGGTCTTGGGAACCCCTTTTAAAAATTATTATACCCTACAGCTTATTGTAAATGAATGTGATTCCCATGTGCATCATATCATAAAGAAACATTGGTATACCCAGAACAGAAACCAAATATTGTTTAAAGAGCTCCCACTCTTTTTTTATATAAAAGATTAAGGAATCCAAGCGACATATTGGTCCATGATGCTTTTTCAAACACTGAACCGCCGGTTTTAGGTGCTAATTGGTTGCACACACATCAGACACCAATGGGCATGTACCCATGCTGTCATTGTGTTTAATTTAATTTTGGAATTAGAAATTAATTTTTCACATGCCCCAGAACAGAGAAAACAGGGAAAATAGTTCTATATCTTCCTAGATGTCTCTGCGGTCAGACATATCTTGGACAAACACCACATGGAGCTTGTCTCAGATTTACTGAGCACAGAAATGAAGTGAGGATGTTCCATTGTTGTTGAGGTCTAATATTGACCAATGTACTGTGATAAGATATTGACTATGACAGGAAATATGTAATGGTAATATGTGTTGGCACCATTTGCAGTCTCAAGTCACACATATCCATTAGTGCAATGGACAGAGTGGGGAGGGGTGAGGGAATGCAGATCAATTAATACACCTTGTTGCCTGCATTTTTTTTTCTCACTTGATAACACCAATGACATGCCTTTAAAAAAAAAAATAATATGCAAAAAAAGCCACAAATGAGCATAAAAATGAGAGAAGCGTGCATAAAAACACACAGAAACGCATGTGACTCCAGGCCAACAGAGATCTATTTTTATAGCTTTTTATGTGCATTTATAGGGTAAGTGAGCTCTAAAGTGGAACTTCAGCCCCTGCAGAAACTGAATTGAATTTTCCCAAATGGATCACAGAAAGCACTGTAAAAGACTCAGGGTCTAACCCTCAATTCAAAAAAAGTATTGGCTGGGTTTCCAGTGTGAAAAAAAACCTAACGGGAGAATCCCGCCTCATGATGGAAAAGGAAAACATTCCTTTATGTTCTGAAATGGGAAACTAGGACATCCTTTTGGCAGGCTGGCAATTCATCATTCGTTTATGCAACTTTTCCATTTTTTGAATGTGTAAAAGCAGTTGCAGGCAATGCTTTTAACTCCCCTAGAAGTCAAAACTAAAATAATTTCAATAGAAACATTTCCACTGGCAAAAAAACAGACTGCTTGAGAAAACAACTTGAAATATAGAAACCCAAATTGGAACATAAAAAATGGGATACATTCAGGGTTTCCCATACTGATATACTGTAGGTTGCAGTGTAATAGAAGAAAAACAATATATAGGATTGTAATGGAGCAAGCAATTATTAACAATTAACTAAGAACTAGAGTTGAGCGAACACCTGGACGTTCCGGTTCGGAGGGTCCGAACGAACTTTGGAAAAAAGTCCGGGTTCGGCACCGAACGTTGCCCGAACTTTATCCCGGACCCCAAACCCCATTGAAGTCAATGGGGACCTGAACTTTTAGGCACAAAAATGGCTGTAACAAAGTCCTGGTAAGTGATAGAGGGCTGCAAAAGGAAGTAAAATGGGGGTAAGAGTAGGGCAAGTGCCCTACAAAAAAATGGGGATAGGGAAAATAAATTAAGATCAAATAAAAAAAATGGGAAGGGGGGGTGGATGTGGAATAGGAGCCTAGAGGTTGACTAGGCCGTGACCATGGCAGTGTAGGTGGAAGTGGCGGTGGTGGAGGAGAAGGAGGAGGTAGCCAACACTGTATTATTTTTTTTTCTTTGTTTATAATTGGGGTAGCCCCCAAAATATTGAGGCCTATTCAAAAAAACAAGTATACGAATGGCTGTGTGAGTCCGGTCTAAATGTTTATTCTGCACAAGATGCAGACAAGTCTTGTGGGATCCATGCCTGGTTCATTTTAATAAAGGTTAGCTTGTCCACGTTGGCTGTGGACAAACGGCTGTGCTTGTCTGTGATAACGCCCCCTGCCATGCTAAACACACGTTCAGACAATACACTGGCTGCAGGGCAGGCTAGCACCTCCAAGGCATAAAGGGCAAGCTCAGGTCATGTAGCCAATTTGGAGACCCAGAAGTTGAATGGGGCAGACCCATCAGTCAGTACGTGTAGGCGTGTGCACACATACTCTTGCACCATGTTGCTGAAATGCTGCCTCCTGCTAAGACGTTGTCTATCGGCTGGTGGTGCTGTTTGTTGTGGCGGGCTGCTGACAAAGCTTTGCGACATTTCGGCCATGCTAACCCTGCCTTCTGAGGTGCTGGCAGTGGCACAGCTGTGTTGGTGGCCTCTTCCTCCTCCTCCTCCTCTGCCTTCGCCTTGTGCTTCCGCTGAGCCCCCGGTGTCATTTGGGAATGCCCTCAGCAGCGCCTCTACCAGTGTGCGCTTGTAGTTGCGCATCTTCCTCTCACACTCCAGTCAGGGAATTAAGGACGGCATGTTGTCCTTGTAACAGGGATCCAGCAGGGTGGCCACCCAGTAATCAGAAGAAGTTACAATGTGGGCAACTCGGCTGTTATTGCGCAGGCACTGCAGCATGTAATTGGCCATGTGTGCCAGGCTGCCCAGAGGCAAAGAAAAGCTGTCCTCTGTGGGAGGTATATCATCTGTGTCCTCTGCAGCGCAGACAGGCGAGCAGCAGCAGGGTGAGAACGCCAAAAGTGTGCACAGACGGCCCGCACTTTCTGCAGCAGCTCTGACATATCCGGGTAGTTTTTTAGAAAATTCTGTACCACCAAATTCAGCACATGCGCCAGGCAAGGGATGTGCGTCAAACGGGCTCGGCCCAGAGCCGCTACGAGATTTCGGCCATTGTCGCACACCACCAGGCCGGGCTTGAGGCTCAGTGGCAACAACCACTCATTGGTCTGTTGTTCAATGCCCGTCCACAGCTCCTGCGCAGTGTGGGGTTTATCCCCCAAACATATCAGTTTTAAAACAGCCTGCTGTCGTTTCCCCCTGGATGTGCTGATGTTGGTGGTGAAGGTGTTGCGCTGAGCGGATGAGTGGGTGGTCGAGGAGGAGGAAGCGCAGTAGGAGGAGGAGGCAACAGGAGACAAAGAGAAATGCCCGGCAATCCTCGGTGGTGGAAGGACATGCGCCAAATGGCTAGCCGGCTCAGGCCCACCCACCACTACATTTGCCCAGTGTGCAGTTAGCGAGATATAGCGTCCCTGCCCGTGCTTACTGGTCCATGTATCAGTGGTTATGTGGACCTTGCCACAGATGGCGTTGCGCAG